>REGM01000040.1:559305-629165 GCA_004194415.1 Aurelia aurita
TTTACAAAAGTCCTAGAGCAGATACGATAATGCTCTTGAGGGAGATGAAATGTGTTTAAGTGAGGAAATTCTTTATTATTTGATGGAGGGTTTCAGACCCTTTTTCGTGCATTTCGAAGTAAAGAATTTTTCGTACATTAAATCTTACCAGTATTCCCAATGCTCAGAAAAACCATATGACTATGGACAAATAGAAGAACAATCACCAAAAATATTTTAGTCTCTCGGCTATCAACCAAAGTTTGATTTACTCCAATTTATCACATAGTCTTCGTATAACGAATTTTCAAACTCATGAAGATATTTTGGCGCTCCCGGTAGTTTCGCATACAAAAGGCGTATAACGGAGGAGCCGCCCAGAAAAAGTGACAAGAATATTGATCCCTTTCTTGAGTTTCCAAAAAATATCCCTTTTCTATTGGTGCCTAATTGTAGGGGAACATTAAAATTACAGACCAACAGCAAGCATATAAGAGTTATTTTTCCATACCAAATCCGCACATTCAACCAAATCCGGATGAACACATGTCCTAAAATCTGGTCCAACAGTTAAACCGGCCATCCTGGAATAGAGAAGAACTTTGATTTACTGTATAGACGCGGATGTAAGGGAAATAGAACCGAAAATGTTAAAAGATATTAAAAATGACGTTTTTTTCCGAAGCTACTCGAATATAAGGCCATTGCTCTTATAATCGGGTATAAAAGCATGCCCTTAAATACGTGGTGACCTTATATCCGCGTCTAAGCGGTATATGATTACTTGTTAAGTTTGAATTCACCCACACAGATTCCAAGAAATGACGATCTTTTAAATATAGTGTTCGTTGCTCGACGCTATCTTCAAAATAAAGTGTTATTTTTGGTGTTATTTATGTAAACTTTCTCGCTAACTTGTAGACGCGGATATCGGGGAACCACGAATATAACGGCATACCCTTATACCCGAATATAAGAGTAGTTTTTTTAGTATATCATCTGGTCGAAAGACCTATACGGCATCCATTACCGAAACCGACCTGACCACCCCTACCCACAACTCATGCCAAGGACTTTAAGCTCACGTTTTAGGATGAGTGGTGGTACGTCCCCAGGCGGCCAGCCAAGGGCTCGAAGTTGCAACCTTCCTCACAGAAGGCGAGGGTGCCAACCACTAGGCCAACCTACAACCTTGAATAGTGCCCTTATATATGAGTCTGCGTTGAGAAAATCACAAAATGAAGGATGATGACTGATCTTCATGGCACTTCAAGTCCGTTTCCTATTCCGCCTTTCCTTTTCCAAACACGCAAAACATAGATACAATCTATAAATAAGAGCATGCCGTCAAGGAAAGAGGAAATATCGCACCAAGAAGATCAAACAAGAATATAAATACCTTTTCGACCGTTTAAGTCCTTCTTCCATAATTAACCCAAAATTACCAATTGGATTCTGTAATCGCTTTTGAAGCTCTCGAAGATATTTTCCTGCATTCTGCAAACAAAATATTTGGTGAAACATATGAAACATATGTTTTAATATGCTTTACAATTGTTTTACAATTAAACACATACCTGCAAAAACTGTATAATTTGCTTTTCTAACTTATGTTATCATCAGAGTACAAAATATCATCCATAGTGAAGACCCGGTGACATTGTGCCCCTTTTCATTATGGATGGTACAGCGTAAAGGGAGTATTTATCGTAGTTGTTTTTATCATCATAACAAAGAGTACAAATGCCAAAAAATAAAAGGGACTCGTTTTAACCATAGTTGTTGAGGACACTGAGGACTGCCCTTTTTGTTTAAGCCTTCTGTTATGCTGGTGAAGTTAAAAAAAATCAATAGCCGGGAAACCTATTGCCATACGGGAGAATCTCTTTGTTTCTGTGCTAATTCTTGTTTGGATTGTAGCTGGATTCTCCGCCCTCATTCTTTCCACAAACCAAACATACTTTCTGCGCATGATCACAGTTTGTTTCTGCGCTTGAACTTCGATGATTCGCATCCCCAACAAATAGTCTTTCTCGCGCTACAGCGGCATCAAAAAATCGCTTGTTACCGTTTTGAGTGATCAATAGAAACACCCACTTATAGAATAGACACAACACCAATATCGACACAACATGATTAATAATTCTTTTAGGCTACTAGTTAAGTTTTAAATTGTCAAATCAAATTTACAATTGAGACAAATTAATCAACCTAGCTGATAATCTGAAGATCGCTCGGAGAAGGGTATTAGAACAAGCGTAAGTACTATGATCACCTGGATTTAATGGGCTTTAGAATCCTAAAACCTAAACTAAAACATTTTCATGGGTCTTAGTCGCGGAAACGATGGCTTCGAGGGAAATTTTGCCAAAAATTCATAACATTTCCAATCAGTTACTGATTCTACCGGGTGAGTCAGAAAAAATAATCCCCGTTTGAAAGGCCACTTCTCCCTGGATATCTAGGCAATAATATTGGTAAATATATTGTTTAATAGTGGACATGTTCAAATAAATTCTAAATTTTACCTGACTGAAATCGGCCACTCCGTTCTGAAATTATGAGGGATTTTCTCACGAAAGCCCCTCCAAAGAAACCTTCAGAAATGGCATAAAATCACGACCAAATTTCCGTCATATTTCTGCCTTAGCAATGACTTGTACATGCTTCAGCAAGTTTTATCCCTTTGAGAGGATGAAAGTGCTATCCTTGGGAACATAACATTATTCTCGGAGATTTTATCCTCCCAAGAGGATAACACGTGCTAAAGCATGTGCAAGTCATTGCTGTAAGGCAGAAATATTTGAAAAATTTGCTCGTGATTTTAGGCCTGTTTTGAGGTTTCTTGAAGGGGCTTTCTCCGGAAAATCCCTCATAATTTCAGAACGGAGTGACCGGTTTAGGTCAGGTAAATTTTAAATTATATTTGAGCATGTCAACGATTAAATAATGTATCTGTCAACATTATTGTTTTGATGTCCAGGGAGCAGTGGCCTTTCAAACGGGGATTGTTTTTTCTGACTCACCCGGTATATATATATACAAATTTTTTATCACTACAGGAGAATTTCTAGCCTATCTCCTAAGGACCATAGAATACCTCCTGTTTTGTGGGTATCGAAGACAAGTTATCAAATCTTTGATGTGCTTTTACCCCTGTTGACTTAAAACATAGACTATCTATATTTCTGTCAATGTAGAANAAAGAAACCTTCAGAAATGGCATAAAATCACGACCAAATTTCCGTCATATTTCTGCCTTAGCAATGACTTGTACATGCTTCAGCAAGTTTTATCCCTTTGAGAGGATGAAAGTGCTATCCTTGGGAACATAACATTATTCTCGGAGATTTTATCCTCCCAAGAGGATAACACGTGCTAAAGCATGTGCAAGTCATTGCTGTAAGGCAGAAATATTTGAAAAATTTGCTCGTGATTTTAGGCCTGTTTTGAAGGTTTCTTGAAGGGGCTTTCTCCGGAAAATCGCTCATAATTTCAGAACGGAGTGGCCGATTTCAGTCAGGTAAATTTTAAATTATAATTGAACATTTTGACCATTAAATAATGTATTTGTCAATATTATCGTTTTGATATCCAGGGAGCAGTGGCCTTTCAAACGAGGATTGTTTTTCTGACTCACCCGGTACTAGGATACTAAGAAAGAATACAAAGAATTATGAGCAAATGCCGCCATGCCGCTATTTTTTTCGTGTTCATGTACTTATGAAATTCTCCATATTTTGCAACTTCACAGGCCTTGGTATTCAGATAACAATAAGAGTACCATTAATGAGATAGAATAGCTGTGTGATTACCTGCAGTCCAGTGAGGGAAACGAAGAGACGCAGAATGTCGTTTGTTCCTTCAAATATCCTAAATATTCTTAAATCTCTCATGACACGTTCTGCTCCACAATCCTGCAACAAAATAAGCTCGCATCGAGAACTAGACAGTAAAGTGGGTGGTCCAACAAAATTTCATTGCTTCAAAACCAAGTAGTCCTGTTATGTATAGAAAAATAAGCTTTATGCACAACACGGCTGTTCTTTTTTGAAAAAAATACACATTTATAAAATTACAACTTGACAATCCTCAAAACTTCGACATACTGGATAAGTGAAGACGTTTCGTCCTTTGCCATGATGTACGGTCAAGGACTGCCCACATATTCCTTTGGACTAACGCTAACGTAATGTGAAAATTGGCATCATTACTTATTCTATTCTAAAATCAATCTAAGGTATGGATGGTTTTGCTGGAGAGTTGTTCTGAAAGTGCATGGCAAAGGACCACCGAAAAAGGGATCACATTTTGCCAATTTATCATCCAAGAAACTCTAATATAGCCCTGCATATGTCTTTATATGAAAGAGATGCAGTATCCATTTTGTAACTCCTTTTTGTCCTTTCAGTGGATGGTCATGCTCATTTCCATTGTTCTGATTGTCAAATACCGACAAGACTTGATTGAACTTTTTGGCCCTTTTCGGTTTTAACAAGCAGTTTCAATGACAATTTCGAAGCAATATCGTCCATAACTTCAGCACTGAAATGCCGATTTTGGTGAAATATGTTTGGAAATTTAAGTTAGATTTTCCATGAAAATTCAGAACTTCCAACTGAAATTAATATCACTGAAATATATTGCACTGATTTTTTGCAGTTAATGTACGTTTTTCACACTTAAAACTTCTAAATCAATAACATCAAACGAATATAATATCGTGAGATTAAAGGGTAATGTTCGTCTTGGATTATTACAAAGAAGAAAAGAAATGATTTGTTACCTTCATGTAGCCCATTCCTCCAAGCACCTGAAAATCAAGGATGAATATCGTTCTATAGACCTGTGTAACCTCTTCACAAACAACTCACAATGTTCCTCTTATAGCCTCTGTAACACTGAGACAGACTTGAGGCTACCACTGAAAAAACAGCAAATGGCCAAAAATGTTTTTCTTACAGAGGAGCAAACATGTGGAATAGCCTTTCAGCTGGGTCAAAGTAGCATCCTCCCTAAGTTCTTTGAAGCAAACTTTATAGGGTGATAATGATCTATTACCTTTATTTTAATTGTAAATGTTTGAACTTTGTAAATAGGTTTTTAGAATTATGGTTTTTGTAACAGTTTTAAGATTTCGGTTACTGTAATTTAGCTTAGTTTTAATTGTATTTGTATTTTATGGGAGGGCCCCTTGAAAACCAACCCCTGTGTTGACGGGCTACCCTTACTCTACCTTAGATAAATATTGGAATATGAAATAAATATGAAAAAAGAATATAATTTCATCTATACGTTTTGACATAACTTTGTGGTGACATGAATAAACACTGCTTTGATTTGATTTTCGATTTTCAACATCGTTAGGGAGGGTAGCCCTTCAGCCTAAAAGCTGGTTTTCGAGGGGCCCTCCATCAAAATTAAAATAATGCTTTTAAATAACATCCAAAACTAAATACAAATCAATCCTATAAAAGCCCAATTACAATAAGAATTTGATAAATGTTAAAATATCTGACAAAGCAAAATCTAAATTCGAAATAAAAGTAAAAATCCCTAAATACGCTGTTTAAAGGCACTCAGGGAAGTCGCCTGTTTATAGTCGGCTGAGAAGCTGTTCCAAATTTTCGCACCTCTGAACGAAAAAACATTTGTGGCCAGTTGTGGTGCTTTTCTTCGGCAACCTAAGATCTGTTGATGTATTGCGCAGACTATATGAGGTGCATTGCTGAAGTGAAACTGCTAATAGCTCAAAGACTGTCTACAAAGAGTTACGAAAAGTCCCCCTTGAGTCGCTATTACAACAACAACAACAACAACAACAACCACTGACCACCGCTCAACAAGCACTAGTGCACAAACAATTCAAAAATAAAAACAGTGAATTTTGTGCCTAAGAAAGTGTTGCTAATACCCCATTCACATTGACACACTTAAACCAGTGTTATCTAAACCTGGTTAAATTCCAACCAATCAAAAGAATTCGATTTGTTGAATTGACCAATCAAACGTCTTCTACTTTGAAGATTTCGTGATAAACAACTCTCTGAATATCCTCGCACTTTAAATTAGATTTCATCTCAGACAGATGGAATTTGGGATATCTTCTTCCTCAATTTTGGTTGAACATCGAAGCAAAAAGTGAAAAAATGCCTTTGTTGAAATTTTAAACATGGCAATACCTGAATGGTTTCATCTGCTACTGTCCATGCTGCTTCCTGCATGAGAACAAAAACTTTTAAATTTCGAAAAAATCAATTTATCAAGCAGATTGACATGACAAGAGGCTTGGAAATTCGAGCAGTTTTCTGTTGGCACACAATTTGAAAGTTGCTCTTGAAAGTGAAACAATCCTAAGCCACACCGAAAGTTTGTCTATAAAACAAAATAGGAGCTTAATCCTAGTTTCATGAAAGAGATCTTCGTTGAAAAACAATGGGTTAAGAAGCTGCCATAATCTACTATTGCCACAAGCGCGTACTACGTGCTATGGCTTGAGGACGATATCGTTTCTTGGGTGTAGATTATGGCAGGCACTTCCCAATGACATAAAACAATCAGATAGCCTCTCCAGCTTTAAAAGGAAAATCAAAATCTGGAAAGGAGAGGGATGCAATTGTAGACTATGTAGACCTTTCGTGGCTCAGGTTGGGTTCTTGAGCAGATAGAAATTTGATGCACTGTGTAAATATCGAAAAGAAAACATTGTAAATATTGGAAACATTGGAAACATTGTAAGTATTGTACAAATCTGTATTTGTTGCTAATTATTTTGAATTGTATTTTTGTCTTTCTTAAACAATTTTACTTCGTTAGATTTAATTAGCTTTTATTTTATAGCTATATTTATATGTATGGCTACTTTAAATAAATCGATGATAATAATAATAAAATTTTTGTCTCATACTAATTAGAGTATACATATGAAACGTCAGATAAAAATTAAAAAGATGAAAAATCGTTAAATTATTCCGTTAGGGTTTCAAAATAACCCGACGAGAAACATCCTATCTAGACTGGTACACATTTTTCAATCTAATTAGATCAAAGAACAAATCGGCGTCAAAATAAACAGAAAACACTGCGCGAAGAGTCAAAGTGAGAAAACGAACTCTTTCTGTCAACACAGAACCTGTTTTCTGGCTTTTATGCAACAGATTTCAAAACACGAATATGAACAGACGGTCAGGCACATCTGATAATCTAAACCCAGTCGCAATCATATTCTTTATAACAGTCTGGGTACTTAGATGGATTTTGGCCTATACCAGTGTCACAATGCTTTGTGTGACTTTGGGTTTGCAAGCTCGAGGGGGGGCGGGGGGGGTGTGCTCTTTGCAAAACTCATTTTCGTTAGATACTGGATGAAACGTAGTGTAGATGAAACGTAGATGAAACCATGCTTATGATACAGATAGACGTGATCTTCTCAGCAGCGTGAAGCGATATTTCGACCCCATGGATTGGTAAACCATTCGAANAAACGTAGATGAAACCATGCTTATGATACAGATAGACGTGATCTTCTCAGCAGCGTGAATGCGATATTGCGACCCCATGGATTGGTAAACCTTTCGAATGAAAATTTACTCCAAATCATCCTGTATGGCCACGAAAAGTTACCTTTAGATTCAAATACAAAAATTATCGAGGCAACTTTGAAATACATTCAGGCCTCAGAACGGTTTCAATAAGTTGTTGTTCAAAACCTCCTCTCTCGTGTAATTTGTCTTTTCTTACATTCTTTTGTTGTAATTATTTGTTTTTGAAATTATTTGTAATTGTTATTTGCAATATTGTTATTTGTAATTGCTGTTTGTAATATGTAATTTGTTAAATGTTATGCTCGCAGGGTTGCTATGTATTTCCATGCTCCTTGTGGCATCGTCTTGTAACCTTTTTATGTTGATTGTAAATTTTTATGGGAATATAAAAAAAAACGTGTTTTTTATCCTTTCTTTAAAGTACTCTTTGGGACATGCAACCAAAATACCTTCTGTCACAGCAGCAGACGACTATTACGTTATGTTTAGACTTGTAAATATCATTGAGATATCATTGTATGACTTGCAAACACAACCTTTAGTAGTACCTTAAAAGCAATGGCTTTGAAGGTATTGCTTACAGTTCAGAATTGAGAATGACTTACCGATGCATAGATTTTGCTGATTGCAGCCTCGATTTGGAATTCTTTGATCCCCATATCCATGTTCGCACTTACCATATATGCCATTGACTGTAGAAAACAAATGAATGATTTGGGCATCAAAACACTAACATAGCACCATAACATATTTTAGATCTTACGAAGATTCAAAGGGCTTACATATTTTGGCTTACTGGTCTACATAACTTAAAATGCGACAGCTGCAATCTCTAACTGAAAATAAATAATCATTGAAACATACTTTAAAACTATTACGAACGAAACAGAGAGTATTATCATGGGCGGTAGGAGACGTTTGGATTGCTTTGGGAAAAAAGTTAGTGGTCATAGGTTCCGGTTATTAAGACTAAATTAGCCACGATGTTTTCAGAGCGCTTCCTGTTATTTTGTAGCCACTTGATAGTTGACCTGGCAGACGCAAAAATAAGAATTCCAGATTTTCACATTTAAGTTAGCCTTTCTTCTATCAAATACTCTATCATACATTGGGCGGATTAGCGTCTGCCGGGTCAACCGTCAAGTGGCTACAAAATAACAGGACGCCGCTCTGAAAGCATCGCGGCTAATTTGATCTTGATAACCGCAAGCTATGACCACAACATTTTTCAAAAAGCAATCCAAACGTCTCCTACCGCCCATGGTATTATGAATTTTGACTAAATTAGTGGTATTATCGATTTTTGGCCACCACATCAGTCAGCCACGTGGTGATAATAAGGATGGCGCCTTCGCAGGACAGGACCATACAGAGACAAACAACAATGCTGTTCAATTCATTAAACAAGTGTCCTATGACGCATGATTAGACACCTGAAAAAGAAAACAAGAGACAATACCTCAGTTACATAATGCATAATAGCCATTCGTGCGATCTTTTCTTGAATGACGCCAAACTCGCTAATCTTACTTCCAAATTGAGTTCTGTTGGCAGCATGATCAACCTGCAAATAAATAAAAGAAAGACTTTAAAAAACGTTCGTTAAACTTCATGAAATTATTTGATTGTAATCATTATTTGATTCATAGATATTATCATCCCTACCATCGTCATTATAATCTATCTCAAATTTGATGTCATGTAAAAATACCCGCGAATAAAAACAATTTAACTGCTTTCCATGATAAATTTTGCGTTATCCAAATCCCACATGACATCTAATTTGAGACAGTCTAAGTCTATTTATCACACTCTTGAAAAAGAATAGCCAAAAGTACAGCTAATACAAGCCTAAATTCATTTACAACTCTTCAAATGAATGTTTTCGAAGGCATATAAAGTACAACACAATTATAGTCAGAAACAAATATGAATTGTTCACATAATGCATAAGCCCTTTGGCTGCATTTATCAACCTTCCAACATCTACTTGTTTCTTTTTTTAAATCACACAGAGCAACCATCGAATCTACCCAATGACCTCNTTTCCATGATAAATTTTGCGTTATCCAAATCCCACATGACATCTAATTTGAGACAGTCTAAGTCTATTTATCACACTCTTGAAAAAGAATAGCCAAAAGTACAGCTAATACAAGCCTAAATTCATTTACAACTCTTCAAATGAATGTTTTCGAAGGCATATAAAGTACAACACAATTATAGTCAGAAACAAATATGAATTGTTCACATAATGCATAAGCCCTTTGGCTGCATTTATCAACCTTCCAACATCTACTTGTTTCTTTTTTTAAATCACACAGAGCAACCATCGAATCTACCCAATGACCTCAAAAGAACTAATGAACTTTGAAACTACAATTTTGAAATACCAATCTGTTCACGGGTATTTACAGTATAACATGAATGATAAACAACTAAATGAAATAAAATATTTACACTTTGAAACGAATTGAATTAGGCACGACGTTCCAAGAATAGCTCGTTATCAACGTTAGCCCGTTTTCAGCATAGGGCTCAAATCTTTCAAATCTTTAAAAAGGTGGGTGTAAAATTTTTTCTTTGAATTGAATGGCTTGAAAGCAACTTAGGGTATTTTACTGAAAATCTGTCCTGGAAATTATTTGATATCTTAATTATTTTCAAAATGGAAAAATTCCAAAAAATTTCCACGGCAGATTTACAGCAAATTACCGTAAGTTCCTTTCAAGCCATTCAATTAAATGAAAAATTTAATAGAATTTTACACCCACCTTTTTAAAGATTTGAGCCCTATGCTCTTGTTTCCGGGAGTCTTGATAACGCACAATGCTCGAAACACCGTGCCTAATTCAATTCGCATCAAAGTGCAAATATTTCACTTTATTCAGTTGTCTATCTTTGTACTATTGCACTACACGCAACCATAATTCAATTCAATTCAACTTTTTTCATAGAATACAGGGCTAAATACTATTACAGGTATATATAAAAGATCTGTATTCTATACGACTAAAGTAAAGCATATCTTATCTAGCTTTGGCCGTTAAATTAAAATGTTGCAAAAACGAGAAAGAAATATGAGTATATATCTAATGTTACAGCATTGTCGAAATAGAGGTACATAGATAAGGAATCAATTGTTCATAGAATGATAATTCTGATGCAACGCTTTTATAATTGTTGGTATTTCGGCGACCATAAGAAATTTTTGATCACTTAACATAAATGATACTTACAGCTTTAGCAATCAGACTTTTCATTGTACCAGATAAAGCAGCGGCCATTCCAAATCTACCATTGTTTAATATATTCATCGCAACTTTGAATCCCCCTCCAATACCTATGAAATAATTCAATGAAAGTAGTAGAACAGAGAAATGGGGGGGGGGGCAAAAATTGCATTGTTTTAGGTTAGTAGCTCTAGGGGTACTACACATCGCAGTTAAAATCGTTGGTATTGGCATAGTGTACAGCCATGCATCAGCTCACTAGGCATACTATATAACTAAAAGTTAAACGATAACGGGCCTAAGTTATTCAAAGGAAAACATCGATGCTGAGACGTTTCAAAATTTACATTTCCAGGACCCGAAAACGAAAAACTAATTAGTAGTACTGAAATAACGCTTCTCTTATCAAGTAAGTTTAAAAACTTGAAATGCTAAGCAATAATTGTTCCATATGGAGGTGACGTAGCTACCTTAAATCGCAATAAAAAGTTGTGGCAGCTGGCCGCCTCAACAAATAGTTGTGTCGTGAGTCATAGTTGTATGTAGCGATTTATTAGTTCAGCAGACGGAGGAGCGAAACTACGATGATTGCAGTAAGTCTATTGGCTCACCTAGCAGCCAGATGTGGTAGATTTCGTCTTTAAAATAGTCAATATAAATTAAAGCGACAAATTAGCTATTACTGAATCTGAATACTCGACTTACCACCCAGGACGTTTTCAACTGGAATCTTTACTTCATCGAAATTGACCTAAAAATAAAAGTGAAAAAATAGTGAGACAATCTTTCTTATATGATGTGAGTTAGAAAGAATTTGCAGATGCTGGAAAATCATCGAAAATTGAATGCTGCTAGCAATCCTACAATTCTCTCCAGCAAATACCGGGTGCGCCAAAAAATACTTTGGACAGCCCACGAAAAATCGTACACAGAGCGATATTAAAACTGATGACTTGATCTTTAGTTAAAATCCTAAATTGTACTTAGCGATTCCTTTTTTCAATTTTTGACCGCCTACATCTGGCGTTACAAGCGATTGTCAATGGTTATGTTGAATATTTCCGTGACCCACCTTTCCCCACATTTAACCATGGGCGGTAGGAGACGCGTGGATTGCTTTTTGAAAAATATTGTGGTCATAGGTTGGGATTATTAAGATTAAATTAGCCGCAATGTTTTGGAGCGGCTTCCTGTTATTTTGTGGCCACTTGCGGTTGACCCGACAGACGCTAATCTGCCCATCGACTAACCTATGACCACAATATTTTTCAAAAAGCAATCCACGCGTCTCCTACCGCCCATGATTTAACCCTACCAAATAATGCAAAGCAGGTCATTACTAATTAGCCACAAACAGAAATTTTTTTGCTAAAATTACTGTATGCTTTTATGAATCCTAAAGGTAGAAATTAAACAAATACCCCTTTTGCATTACTTTATAAATGAAATATAATTAACTAGCCTCTGCAGTATTAGATGCTTTGATGCCCATTTTCTTTTCAGGTGGCCCGCTAAAATAATCAAATTCAGAAAATAATCAATCCGAATATCATAAAGAGATGAATATAATGGTAGACTACACTACACTCATGCCACGGCATAAAAATAATTAACTCTGATCCTAGCTTTTCAGTTTGCTTATGTTCATTGAAAGTACCAGTTTGACTTTTATGACCCTGCTATTGAAAATTAGTAGAGACAATAAAATATGTCGTTAAATGGCAACTTTACGCCATTTCTTATTAGCAATTAGATCTTCTCTAGTTGCGGTGACATAAGGAAAGCATTATCGTGCAAGGATAATAATCACTATACTTCATTCTTAAGAAATAATAGCAGAAAACCAACGAAGTGCAAAGTTCGCACTGTCTATTGAAGCTTGAACTACAATGGGATTCGTCAAAATCTTGCGAGCTGATTGGCGCCACAAGTAAATGTGGCGAGATAGGGTCAGGTTTTTCAGAGTAATAGTGTGAGTCTCTGTTGACTGAAGCGATGTCACTCAAGTCAAAGGGCACAGGGAAACTAGGGACTAAGGTGATAAGTCTAGCTCCTTAATACTGTTTTACCTTGTCACTCCACCAAAAGATCTTTCAACAATAAATGCTGTTACTTTGTTTTTCGTCTCTCCAGTATTTTCATCTTTGACTGGCGTCTACGGATAATGGTTCACATAAATGAGTCGCTACGCAGTGTACGAACTTACGTGTATATNTAGATGCTTTGATGCCCATTTTCTTTTCAGGTGGCCCGCTAAAATAATCAAATTCAGAAAATAATCAATCCGAATATCATAAAGAGATGAATATAATGGTAGACTACACTACACTCATGCCACGGCATAAAAATAATTAACTCTGATCCTAGCTTTTCAGTTTGCTTATGTTCATTGAAAGTACCAGTTTGACTTTTATGACCCTGCTATTGAAAATTAGTAGAGACAATAAAATATGTCGTTAAATGGCAACTTTACGCCATTTCTTATTAGCAATTAGATCTTCTCTAGTTGCGGTGACATAAGGAAAGCATTATCGTGCAAGGATAATAATCACTATACTTCATTCTTAAGAAATAATAGCAGAAAACCAACGAAGTGCAAAGTTCGCACTGTCTATTGAAGCTTGAACTACAATGGGATTCGTCAAAATCTTGCGAGCTGATTGGCGCCACAAGTAAATGTGGCGAGATAGGGTCAGGTTTTTCAGAGTAATAGTGTGAGTCTCTGTTGACTGAAGCGATGTCACTCAAGTCAAAGGGCACAGGGAAACTAGGGACTAAGGTGATAAGTCTAGCTCCTTAATACTGTTTTACCTTGTCACTCCACCAAAAGATCTTTCAACAATAAATGCTGTTACTTTGTTTTTCGTCTCTCCAGTATTTTCATCTTTGACTGGCGTCTACGGATAATGGTTCACATAAATGAGTCGCTACGCAGTGTACGAAATTACGTGAATATAGATCGCGGGTTTTTATACACAAACAACAGCCCACTTTGTGTTTATACCAACGTCACGAGTAGCATCTGCTAACTCTAAGCAATGGGATATTGAAAGGTTGTGTGACAGTATGCTTTTTTCAGTCTGTTTGTAACACAGCTGCTTGTGCAAAGAGAAATCGTTTACTTTTCCGAAAAAAAAGCCTGAAAAACGAAAGTAGTCGCCAAAAAGATCTATGTTCACAAATACAGACAGCTTCAAAATTGAATCTACAAACAATATTAGCAATTTGAAAACGGCTATATAAAGCTAAGGCAATTTCTTTCAAACTTCTTGTGCATGCTATCGAAGGCATATTTCATGTTAAATGTTTAGGAAAAGTATCATATCTTGGAAATACTGTTTTTGGCCTTTACCATAAAAGCTCTATTTAGCCCTCTTCTCTATAAAGCTCTCCTTCTAGTATCCAATGCAAAATGTTACGAAAGGCTTTTCATTAATTTAGCTAAAACCTGAAACAATTTACATGTAACTTTTCATGTGGTTTTAGATTTAAGTGCATATGAAGTGAAATTGTGTATTTTACTCGAAAAATTGTATGTTAATTCCGAAAAATGAGGTAAAAGACACGACAAGCAATAATTTATAGCCTTGTCATTTGACTTTATGAATAAGCCCTCCTCTCTAATAAGCCCACCTCGTTAATAATCCCCCTCTCTTTTAAGCCCCCTCTGGAGTCTCCGAATATAAATAGCCCCCCTAGGGGTTTAATAGAGATTTTACAGTAGTTACCCTGAAAAAGGATACCGTTTAGAAGAAACAGTTCTAACGATTACAGTACAAACTTGACGATGAGTTCTCTCACCTGAGCAAAGACGGTGAAAATTTCTGCCAGTCCACCATTACTGATCCTAAAACAGTAATAAATGAATTACTGCCGTTCTAATGAACAACAACCGTTTTCTGCATGAAAAGACTCGCGTTGTGCACAACCTTTCTGGTCTGAAACTCATCAGAGTTCCAACTGAATAAGCTTAACAGAAATACTCTAATCTGGATTGATGTTTTGTTTATTACCAATCACAGTCGCGTAATAGCAATGTGGAACAATAAGCAGCGTAATTACAACGAACTGTAAAATTATCATTTTGTTATGGCTTTTATGTGATACGCCGGGACTATTCTTTTGATTTTTGATACTTAAAAATTTATTGAAAACAAGTAACCACATACAGTGCAGGTCTTGCGCACATTAACACTGTTCCCCTGCCTAATAATTCTTAAGAATTCTTGATTAATTTTTTTTTACAGACTTTCGTACCAATGAAGAATCCTTATCAGAATGTGAAGAATACTTAAGATTACTTGAGAATTCTTGTCATGTTAATGTGTGCAAGGCCTGTACTGTGGCTCCACATTAGCAGATAAAATGTCAAATGTCTTATTATGTTCTTGTGATCTTCAAATGTCTTACCATAATTTCCCTCCGTTTAATATCCAGTGTTTTCCATCATCACTAAGTTTGGCATTTGTTCTTATAGACTGGAAAAAGATAAATTCATTTGCATTAAAAAACCGTACACATTGTCGACGGGAAGGTTTTTGAAGATAACGGACAAAAGTTTGCTTGGCAAGCAAATCTCAAACGTTTGGGAAACAATATTTGCTCGATTGGCCAGGGTTTTAGAAACCTTTATAGAAAGCTAAAAAATATATAGTAGTAGATCAGGAACAACGCAACATAACAAAAACAATAGCGAATATGGTAGGATTAATAATGATACCAGTACAGATATATATAAAGCAATGTTATCAAATTATCAAAATATTAAAATAAAATTAGATATAAACAAACAATATATTATATTATATCATATCATATATCATATCATATCATATCATATCATATCATATCATATCATATCATATCATATCATATCATATCATATCATATCATATCATATCATATCATATCATATCATATCATATCATATCATATCATATCATATAATAAATCATATCATATCATATCATATTATATCATATCATATCATATCATATCATCTCATTTCATATTATATCATATCATCATATCATATCATATCATATCATATCATATCATATCATATCATATCATATCATATCATATCATATCATATCATATCATATCATATCATATCATATCATATCATATCATATCATATCATATCATATCATATCATATCATATCATATCATATCATATCATATCATATCATATCATATCATATCATATCATATCATATCATATCATATCNGGGGGGGGGGTACTCCCATTAAGGCCTGACAGGGGGGTCCGGTCGGTTTGAGGGTCTTACCAAATGGCTACCAAATGGCCCAATCTAGAGAAATAACACTACCACTTGGGGGTATTCTAAGTAATTGCTACCCTTTCTAGATAGTGAATGATCTTTTTAGTTAAGAACAGCAAAGAACGCGCCTAACCATGCCATATGCCACGAAGCCACGCCAGTTTCCCCGCCAAGTGTCTCTTTCTCGTTTTCTCTCTCAAAACGAGACTGAAAAAATTTACAACAACAACAACAACATACAAACAATTGTTATTACTGGATGCTACGAAATGGCATAATTTTGGTTCTTATGCTACCATTTGGGGGTCATTGTCAAAACACACTACCATTTGAGGGTATTTTTTTAAATTTTAGCTTTGGCCCTCTTTGACCCTGACTGGACCCCCCTGTCAGGCCTTAATGGGAGTACCCCCCCCTGGGATGATGCTTCTGTGTTGGGTAAGACATTCCCCACGCTTTTACCCAACTATAATTAAGTACAAGATAATCTTCTCCAGGTAGCGGGCATTATCCCATTCAAACTCAGTCTCCCTACTTCTTACATGTATGTCAATCGATGCATTCTCATATTTTGTCTCCCTTTTACAACATTCTCACCTTGTATTGCAAAATAAACTTCCCATTCGCCTATAAACTGAGATGTCTTCTCTTGCTGTCTTGTGTTTCTACTCTTACTTGTTTTACATCTTTCCTGAGCTACAAATGATTGACTATACCAGGTGAGTAAACAAGTTACAGCGTTTCAAAGCCTGTAGCTTGCTACCTATTTGTTAAATTCCTTAAAATTGGTTACCATTGTGTAGGTAACATGTCAACTTAGATAACAAAATATAGTTGGTTTAAATCGGTTGTATCGTTCCCTAGTTATAAGCGATTTTATAAAGTATTTTTATAAAGTATTTCATAAACACTTCTATAAAATCACTTGTAAATTGAGGAAAATGTGACCGATTTTAATCAATTACATTTTATTATCTACCCACACACTGATGATCAGTTTCAAGGAATCTGATGAGCTAGCAAACGACAGGTTTGCAAGCGTTGTAACCTTTTTTACTCACCCGGTATGCATTCTCACCTCTCCTTAGCATTAGAGATAAAGACACTAGTCTGCATGCATGAAGAAGTTTCCCTTGGTTGCCATCACATATACGACAACATAAGATAAGATAAAGATATTACAATAAACTAAACAAACCTGATGTGCTCCTAAAGTGATACCAACAGCAAGATCATGTCCACCGACGATCTCAACAAGCCTTGCATACTACAAAATAACATTTCATCATTATGTCCAAAGTTCTCCAGTTTTTCACAATGGCCCAAAAGTTCAGTGAACAATTTTATTTCTTTTTATGTAATTTGGCAAAAATTATGACATTTTCAATTTACAAAGACATGTTTCAATTGTATGACATGACGATCTTCCGTAGCATAAGTAAATCTGAATATAAAATAAATATAATACAGTTAGCATATGGCGGTCAAAATATAACAAAGTTACAATCAAATAGATGAAAACAATGGTGGCAAACAAAGGACAATAAAGCAATTTCACACATCAAAATCCCTAACTGTATCAAATTCATTTTATATTCAGATATGACTTATACTGAGAAAGATTATCGAACAATAAAACAAGTCTATGAAAATTGAAAATGTCGTAATTTTTGTCAAATTTCTAACTATTTTTAAAACAACAACATTTTAAAAAGAATGGCATTTTTAATGCAATTTCCGTAGAAAAAAAATTTGTAAATCTGGTATTCTGAACTCTACTGGCTACCCTAGGTATTCTTTTTGAAAAAATATCAAAAACTAGTTATTGCACTCATCAAGGAATTTGTCTTAGCGTTATGCAAAAATCACATTAGTCACAAAAAAGTGGCCTGCTATACTTTCCAGGGTCATCTACTTTGGACATTACTTAGTACAAAAGTTTGGTTCACGGAAGATAAACACAACAAATTAACGTAAAGATACAAATGTAGAATCAAATGTTTTTTCAAGGTTCCGAAAAATAATTTGAAGATTATGTAGCAAAGAATAGTTAATATGGGTCACCAGGTCACCTGTGTATTTGTAAGACCAACACCATCAAGTTCTTGTGGGACCTTTGAAAAAGAAAATATTTACATAACTTCTCCTGAAGTTTAGTTTTCACTTGTAAATGTCTTAACACGTTCCTGATCTGAAATAGGCCATCCATACTTAACAAAACATCAATGAAATGATAAATAATTATATTATAAAGTATACAAACTGCATATCATTGGAAATATGGTAAAGAGGTTCGGATGCAAAAAAACGAGAAGATTTAGCACACTGAGGCCTTTCTGACTTATGTCGTGATCAGAGTGTGACTTTAAAACAAAACTAAATGAAATTTTGTTCTACGATTTACTTATACATGGTTATAATCAGATGACAGATGGATTAATTGGTTTCTAGAAAAGCGATATTAGATGTGCGGTCTAAATACTAGTTCAATATTGCAAGATATACTTCTATTGGCTCTCTGCTTTGTCCGCAGGACTGGTCGGTTTGATTAGAAATTTAAACTTTGTTGTAAGTCATACAACCACCATGTCCCTTTTAAGTAAACGTTCTTTCTTTTTGTAGTAGTTACGTGTAGCTTTATGTGCTATTGTTCTTTCTCGTTAGTTACGTGTAGTGTTATGTTCGTATTTCCTGTTTTATGTTGCCACGAGGTAGACGTAGTTTTTCGCTCCTAATGGTATTGTACTAGTAGTAGGGTATAGTATTTTGTAAGTATTGTAATTAGTAATACGTATTGTAAGCTTTTAATGGAATGTAAAAAAAAAAAAATATTGCATGTCCGGCTTTGAATAACTTGTCTTCATGAGTTAGCTTTGAGCAGTCCTGGTAATATGAAATTTTCTGGCGTGCTGGTAATCCCACGCCCTGAAAATTTTAGGCGTGCGATGGCGTGCGATCCATAAAATGTAGCTTTTTCTATTTTTATGAAGTCCTGATAACCTTAAGTATCATATATACTTGTGGAAATGCTCCAGGGGTATATCACTCTTCCAAAAAGCGTACGAAATTTTTGTAAGCCAGATAATTTTTGCAGAGTTTTTGAGGATGTTTCTTGAAAACAAAATATTTTTAGCAAAAGCATATGAGATTTTTAAAGAATGATATGACCCTTGGAAATGCTATCAAGATAGAGCACACAAAAGAAATAAAACAATTGTAAATTCCACGAAAACGATTCAATCTTTCTAGCTAACAACAAACGGAAATCTAATTTGTTTCTACTATAAATAAACTCATGTTCTAAAACAATATACAAACATGTGTCTCTTGATCGTTTTAGCCAATTAATTATTTTCTGGCTCAGTTTCCTCTTCACTCTCCTCATCCATCAATCGATGTCCAACGAAACGGGTTCCTTTCAGCTTTGGCAGGGTGTATGCTTGGATACTGAGGGTTGTAGCAGCATTAGTTACCTCGCTTTTGATTTTTCCTGATGCTTTCAAAAGATTGATCTTCGATCTTTTTGAACTTCGAATTTTTAAATGCATCTTTCACGGCAAGCTCGCTGCAATGGCCAATTATTCCGCATTTCCCCCAGCTTAAAAATGTTGAAACTTCGACTCTACTTCCATTCGCCATCGTGATCACTCAAGTTAGGTTACTGAACGTACCTATTTTACAGAAATCTGATGCCTTTTCTACTGTTTAAAACGTTCACAGTGAGAAACAATAAAAGAAGTAACACATGTCCTTAAATCAGTTAGACAATTCACTATTCCTAAAAGGCAGTTTATCCACAACTTTTCTAACACCGAGAACTATGGAAATTGTACCGCCAAAGATACCGCCAAAATTAAAAGGTTTGTAATAACAACTTCGTAATTCGAACGCGAATGATCGTACTTACACCCCCAAAGAAAGCGGCGTGGTCCCTAAAGACCAGAAGAGATTTCTCTTCATGACATCATTCGTCAAGAAACACATGGAGAAGTACCAGAAAAAAACTTACTCAAAATTTTTTTGCGCGTGCGATAAAAAGCATGCCTCGGAAGTTTTAGGCGTGTGTGGAGGCGTGCGCGTGCGATCGCACGCCTAATATTACCAGGACTGTTTGAGTCTTGTAACTCCATAAAAACGTATACTTTAAAAAAAGGATCTTTTACGTTAATATTTTTCCTCCTACATTCGTTGACATGTTTTGGAAAATTGCATGACGAGGTTCGCATACGAGATTCAGAAATGTGGTTGTTCATTGGAAAGATGAACAATAGTGTTTACGGGTGGTGTGAATTAAATTAAATTAAATTTAATACAAATATTATTATCTTCTGAAAAATTGTGTATTAGTCAGGTTGCATTTTTGGGGCACTCCCAAAGGCAAGGTATTAATTGATTTGCAAAATTCTGAGGAAAACTTATTTAAGAGCAAACAAGGAAATACTTTATGTACCCACCTGAAGGCCAAATGCACCAAGATCCTTCAACCCCTGCAATGTATCATCATCAACCTTTTCCATTGTATCATTTTTTAATGGATCATTTGATTCCTGTTTTGAAAACAACTGAATGTTAGAGAAGAGCACCATATAGCAATGATTATGTAATATCTAGTAAATCTACAGAGAAACTAATGTTGTGCAATGCCACCTGTGTAAACAAACTCCCCAGGCTGATGTCTAGCTACTGCTCCACAGAATCTTACTTGGGTTGATTTAAGATGAGGAGGGATTACTGTAGTTTGCTAAATATTGGGAAGCAAAAATGTTTCAGTTGAAATGCATGACTAATCTCATTTGTTTTCAAGCAAACAAGCATTGTTTTGCACTCTCTCACTCCCTAGTGTCAGGGGTGGTGCCAGAGGGTTGGGGAGGACATGTCCTTCCCATTTTCTCATAGTTGGTTTTGGTTGTTAATAATAAATGCAATGAAAATGCCTTGGTCTACCGTTTGTCCTGTTCCTAAATTTGGAAGATTTAAGATGTATCATCCCCATTTTGTTTAAGACTGCTGCTGCTACCGCCTAGTGTTTGCCATGGACAATATTCATCCATACTGTGAAGCAATTACTATCATATTTACCAATAATGGCGACTGGGTCAACTTTACAACATTTACCTCAAGTTGACATCAATTATATAATTCTACAATTACCTGAAAGAATTTTTCTACAGGATCTACGAGTGACTGCACAAACTCTGACTGTTCTTCTGAGAGACCTAAAAGTAAATTTGAAATATCACTTAAGAGTCAGGAAAGAATTCAGAATAACAGCAGCTGCCTAAAATGGGACTTTTAAACTTCAAAATTATGTAAAATAATGTTGCGTAAGTCATTGCAAGTGTAATAGTCAATTCAACTATTCTACAAAAAGAGTCTGGCTCAAGCAATATATTTGTACATTTTTGTATGAAATGTTTTATTTAATGCCATTATACCACCTATCACTCTTGTGATTCCAAAATTTCTCAGATCTCTACAAAATATATAAAATATTGTTTTGGTCACAAAAACTAAAGCAAACAAATCAAGTAAATTCAATAAAAACATCTTACCATTTGGGAATGGGAAAATACTGTGAGTATTAGCAGATCCTCTAAAAAGTCCCATTGCAAATGATTTCACCTCCTACAAGTGAACATAACTACTAATTACAACTGAAAAAGGGTAACACAATTGAAATACCAGGTGCACATAGCAACTTTTGCAAAAAATAAAGCACCCACCAAAAAAGATTTGAGAAATTTTCTCATTGAGGCTTTAACATAATTTTGAGCATTTTTGAAAAGCTGTTTTCTATCATCCTTTGCCAAAAATACAACATGAGTTGTTCAGTTAATTCACTTTTCAGCTAATGGTAAGAGAATCATGCATTATTGTAAACTGATTTTCGTTAATTTTCACTTAGTTTCAAATAAACTATTCTCCTTGCAATTACTTTTCGTATATGGGTCTATACTAGAGAGCACCAAGCTCTTTTTGTAATATTTTCATACATACATTAAATACCATGTACATGTACAATGTATACTAACATCAAAGAAATATCAAGGAATTTATGAGACTTCCCCAGATGCAAAAGAGAATTCTTGAGAGATTTGAAAAACTGCAAGAATTTTTTCAAAAGAGTTCTTTAGTATTCGTAAGAATACTTAGGCAATAAAACAGAGTAAATGTACGTATGACCTCTGTACTGTACTTTAAAATAAAGACTCTTGCAAACCACCTAAGAGACATACCTTTTGTGGGACGCTTGCCACATATTTTTTCTGTGTTATCAATACAGCAGGTGCTGACCTATAAAAACGTAGGAAAAAGGTATAAATGTTGCCCCAGACATTCTAGATATTCCTCTGAAATTATCGCTAAAACATTTGCAGACTCATTCCAATATTAGTAATCAAGTTTTGTTCTCACAATAAAATATTATTTTGAACATAAAATGTTGTCTGTCTGTAAACAAAATGAAACTACTACAGGATTGGTGAGCAGGGAACCAAATTCTTTACAAGTTGCGGTTGCGTTTTTTTTTTTAGCGCCAAGCGCTGGGATCACAGAAGTAGAGAAGACCTAATCGAGTCCGCGACCCCTTGTCATGACGCTGAAATGGTGGGGCTCTACCTGGGATCGAACCCTGTCCGCCTGACTGTTCTGGCTGCAAAGTCAGAGGATTACACCGCTGTGCCCACAACACCTTCAAGAATCAGAAAATTTATATGGGTTGATTCTTTATATCAGAAGCCTCTGATGTATCATAAGTCTCTCTGTAAAGAGCATCAATTCAAGTCACCACATTCAAATTCAAAGGGGGGTGTGTATTTATTAGCGACGAGGCAAATTTTCTGCAAGATCCAAAATCCAAATCAAGTTGATCATTTGGAATGATTTTATATTGCTGATTTGATGCACCTTGCCTTACTACTGGCTCTACTACGAGCTGACCTAAAGATCCTGCTCTTAATACTCATAGCATAGGCTAGACTTGCATAACTTACTTATTATTATTAGGTCTATAGTATAGTTAAGTATAACATTTCAATGGGCCTAAAAGAGAAACCGGTTCGGAGGTTAGTCAAAGCTGTGTTTAGGGCAAGGAAAGACTTTCTGGTCAAGATCATCACATTACCTGAATGGTAGTTGGGTCGATCTTGGAATTGTTTGGGCATTCTTTGAAGCGTTAGAGAGGCACCGCCAGCAGTTTGGTCGAAGCATCTTGATTTCAAATGGTCGTGCTCCCAAAAGATTTTGCTTGGGGTCAAAAGTACAAATAGAATGGACTTTCATACTTATGTGACGTCATGACGTCAAACAAATCCAACCCAAAACGAGGTCAGGATCACTTCATTCATTTCTACCTGTGTGTGGCGTGTGGCGAAGTAAAGCTCAATTTAGCCCCCCCCCCTATCTATTAACCCTATAGTGGTTGGGCTATCTTGACTACCCTATTTTGGTTGGGGGGGGCAAAAAAAACCCCCTATCTAACTGCAGATTGGCAACAGATATGAATACCTAAATTGGCCTGTATATAGCTCATAACAAGTACTTTCCAAAAATATATGCATAATGCTAAAAATAGAACCATGAAATTGCTGACGTCAGCAAATATTGACTGTGGTCATCAAAAATTGTCAAATTTTGCATGTTTCAACAAAATTAGCCAGAAAATTATTGTTTCTTATCTGAAATGCAAAATTTCGTCCTGATTTTGAAGAAGGATGCCTTTGAACCTTAACGCCAAAAATATAGCGGAATTTGATCATTTTTTGGCAATTTTTGGTGACAGCCAATTTGAGCTTTTTCGCGAAAATTTAGAAGAATCGCATAATTTTGCCAAATTTGGCCAAATTTTGCCCATCCTAAATTTTGGCACTAAAATGACAATTTGGAGTGTTGTTAAACCCAGCAATGAGAGAATGAATTTCTGTTTGATCATTTGGGCAGGAACAGTGAACATGTATGCGAAGGAGAAATGCAAGCGAACACTTTGGTGAAAATAATCAATGTCAAACAGTAGGATAAACCATATTGCGCAAGTAAACATTATATTATGTGAATAAATTGAATTAGAACTATACTTCCTTTCAATCAAAGACAATTTATTGAAAATGAACCACACAGCTCTTCAAAAAAATGAAGATTACATAACAATCATAATTTTTCAAATTTCAAATTTTCAGACATCCCCTGCAAAAATTTGGTCCCTACCCTCCCCTAATTAACTTTTTACTAAAAAAAATTTTTCACTAGGTGTCTAAGACGTTTTTAGTAAAAGTCACGAAGTTCAAAGAAGAAATATTTACTCAATTTGGAGTTATTAATAAAAAACCAACAGGGGGGGCAAATTTGCCCCCCCCAACCAAAATAGGGTTAAGCCCCCTCTCTAAATGAGCCCCTCACTTCTTGGCCAAAATTTAAGCCCTTTTATATTAAGCCTCCCATCTAGTATCCCAGGCAAGAGGTTACCAAAGGTTTTCAATTTAATTAGCTAAAAAAGTTGAATGTTAATTTTCATATGGTTTTGGAGTAAAACAGCGTTGAATTTGTGTATTCAAGCCGCAAAATTGCATGTTGATTCCGAAGAATATGAGTTAAACGACCCAAATCAATTTTATTCAAG
Source organism: Aurelia aurita (assembly GCA_004194415.1). Lineage (NCBI taxonomy): Eukaryota > Metazoa > Cnidaria > Scyphozoa > Semaeostomeae > Ulmaridae > Aurelia > Aurelia aurita. The sequence goes on from REGM01000040.1 coordinate 583,962, forward strand.
AAGTTCAATCCCTGTACCATAGCGAAAAGTCAATGCAAATAAAATATGTAGCATATCACTTGCAGCACAAAAAGCGTTGAGTAACAAAACTAACAAAAAATCCATTTTGTTGCAGCAATTTTCCCTAGACTCAATACATGTCGTAGTTTCGCTCTTTGCCTGAACTGATAACTACAGCGACAACGGCAGATTTTCTGGGGAAAATTTAGCCTCACTGCAGCGACAACAACAACAGCAATTCAATGAGATGAGCGTAAGTTGAGGGTTTTATGCATCGAGGCTAAATTTCCCCCAGAAAATCTGCTGCATTGCATGAAACTATGATATGCATCCCATCCACCACCAGCACGGCGCAATTTTCGCTCCCACAAGAAAAATCTTCAGCGTGGTGCGTACCATTGTGAACGTGTTCCTAAATTCATTGTAACATGTTCGTAAACTTTCTGGAACGTATTTGGTGTCTCTAAACTAAAAAATCCTGTGTCATGCCTCAAACAAAAAATGTTTCTTAAATAGTCGCATTATTAAAAGCTTTATGAAGCACACCTCTTTGAATTAAAACTTCACCAATTTTTACTTATATGACTTAAAAAGGTCTGGCAGTTATTTTCAACGATCCTGTGTTCCGTGTAACCGGCAGAGGTAACAATCAGCTAAGGATACCATTTTCTTTTAGAATATTTCATCAATTTAGTCCTGTGTGACTTCAAAATCACATTGAAATCACTTTGATTCATAGAACGATGTGGTAAAAGTTTTCATCCTACGTTGGTCACAGCAAATCATCAGGTACGACCCAAAAGAGAAGAAACGAGAACAAAAATGTTCGCCAGTGTTCATAAACTTTTAGGAATGTGTTCCTAAGCTTTCAGGAACTTGTTCCTTCAAATTTCCAAAGGGAACTAAAATCCCTTAGCATATGCAATGAAAATGCAACTGCTATATACCAGAGGGTTTAATTTCATATTATACATACCGAGTTTCTGTTGTATACGCCATCTCCGTCCCACTCAGGCCCAGAACTTTTCAGCCACCCCTCGCATTATTGCTTTGACCATGGGCGTTAAGAAACGCTGTATTATTCCTACAAAATGTTTTTCCTCCCTGTGTCCCTCTATACCCGTTCCCCCTGTGTCCCTATGCCCGTGAAGGTTGTTGTTGTTGTGCCTGGTTTTTCTTGTTTCCCTGTGTTCTGATCTGAGTGACTGTAACCACCGCGTTTCTTAACACCCATGCTTTGACATTTAGGGAACAGCAGCCTTTCAAACGCCATGCCTTCTGTCCGACTCTCTCAGTAGAGGTCAAATTTCCTTCTTGCAGGATACCAGAACTAAATATAAAGTCAAGTATTTCGTTACTGAATAAATCTTATTTATCAATTTGAACCAGATAATATTCAAGTTTCAAGTTTTTAAAAACAACCTAATATCAAGGGCGTTAAGAAACGTGGTAGTTATGTTCATACAGCAGTTTTTAGGAGCGTTGAGGCTGCACGCAGGCTACAGTTTTTCCTCCCAGTGCCCCTATGCACATGAAGGTTGTTGTTGTTGCGTCTAGGACACAGGGATATAAGGAAATGGGGCACAGAGAAACAGGGAGGATAAAACTGCTGAAGGAACAACAACTACAACAACCTTCACAGGGAGGAAAAAACTGCTATATGAACACAACTACCGCATTTCTCAAAGCCCATGCTAATATGCTAATATAGACTAGTGGGCCACGTGGTATACTACCGGGTGAGTCAGAAAAATGTTTCCGGATTCCTATAAACGGATGATATTTGTGTAGCTAACTGTAAACTGAGAACCGAAACTTTTTTTGCTAACAGTCCAGTCGCATGATAATAAATGGATGAATGAAAAAATGGATGAAAAAAGGATGAATGATAGTCTTCAGTGTATTTAAATATACAACCCCTGGGGGGGGGGTCACTTCCATATATACTGGTACGGGGATGTGCCATTTTTGGGGTGCCTTTTTTCAGGAGGAAAATAAATTTTAGGGTGTCAATTTCGGTAAATCATAAATAGCCATAAATTTGGGGTGGTATGATAATAAATTTTGGGGTATCACTTTCAAAAACGATTCTTTAAGGTACAGTTTTTGATTTTGTTGACCTATTATATTGAATTTTAGGGTATACATTTTGAATGGCATATAAATTTTGGGGTATGGTTTTTGCAAAATTTTATAAATTTTAGGGTGTGATTTCACATCTCAGAATGGCACACCCCCGTCATCTCTCTATTGAAGTTACCCCCCCCCCCCCGGTATACAACAGCCTCTTTATGCCCCAATACGATGTCTGAGCAATATTAAGAAAGACAGATGGAGTTTGATTTTCATAGCTGTGTGCTAAACACTTACCAAATTTTATCAAGGATTTTGGGTCAGTTTTGAAGGATTTTGAGATGAAATATTTTTACAACGTCAGATATGCTAGCTCCATAAATATTGTTAGTTTACACGAATATAATGAATGGTTTGAAAGCTACAAGCTTCCAAACTCCCAAACGTTTTTCTGACCCTCCTGGTATGCGACAGCATGACTCGTGGAAAAAAAATTTTGCTATGCACTCAAACAAAATAATACAAAACCTACAAACCTAAGTGCTAAAAACTACCAAATAGGAGCATCTGTTAGATTCTAAAATTAATCTATAAATTAATCATTCTTTATCAAAGCAGCGTGGAGATAAAGACGTGCCATTACCTCTCCAAAAACCTAAAAATAAATTGATCATTTGATTGATCAGATCAAATCCGATTTAATAGATGCTAAAGCCTGGTTTCCATATAGTCATAAGTGGCGGGGACAGTGCTGAGACACTGCTGTACCAGTGCTGAGACAGTGCTGCGACGTTTTCAGTTTACGGAATCACTTTCTTACGGCGGCTCTATCGTGGCTGCGACTGTTGCTCTACAGCGGTAGCGGTGCCGTTAGAGTTGAATTTGGTTCAACTTTTCCGGCCCTTATGACGCTTCAGCCACGAGAAAGTTTTAATGGAAACATAGGTCGCAGCCGTTCGGAGACGTGTCTGTGATCCAGCCATTGTTCTCATAGAACGCATGGCTCGAACTAGCCAATCAAATATGAGCAACTATGACGCCATTTTACAACAATGATTTGGCTGGGACGTGGTTGAGGTCAATGGAAACACTTTTTACGGCGCCTTTACAACGATAGAGCAATAGTTACAGCCATGGTAGAGCCGCGGTGTACAGCAATGTCTCAGCACTGGCCCCGCCGCTTATGACTATATAGAAACCAGGCTTAAATATGGAGAAATAGTTGTACCGCAGGGAAACAAGTGACTTGTGTAAAAAGCAATGAAAATACAAAGAAATCATGCAAAAAAACAATGGAAGGAAGAAGCTTTAGCTTGACAAGGCAGTTTTATCGGTGAATCCGTACTCCACGAACTTTCCTCAAGACCTATCCTATAACGCAAAACTTTCCGGCCTTTTATTTCACAAAATTTCACTTTCAGAATTTGTTGTTGCTCGGCAAAATAAACACCTTTTCCATACTTTTTCGTGTAATGGCCGCGGGGTATCTAGTCATAGTTTTCCACCCCATCGTATCGTTTTGGGGTGTTTCTAAAGCACTTCGTAGATAGCATAATCAGTAATATGTCTTACACATTTTTAATGGAATATAAAAAACATCTTTGTGATAAAAAAACTCTTTATGATCGCGGTAATGACGGTAAAACTTCTGGACAAAGAAAATTTCTAACGGGAACAAATTCCAATTGCAATAATTAAGGTAAAATGTTCGGACTATTATTTCGCCTGAAGATTTAACTGTCTGAAATGTGTCGATGTTAATCTAGCTTTATGAAAGAATGGCATATTTTGAAAAGGGATACCCTATATCCACGCTGATACTATACAGGGGGTCTCAAACAAACGTCCCCCTCGTCTCCCTGTTACAAAAATCATCACAGCAAAAGTACTTGCGCTATAATTGCAGCGCAGCAAGCGCGTAGCGCCTGCGTATCGGCCATGTAAATCGGTTATATTACAAATTTTGGATTATATATTATGTCTCGATGTCTCGACCTTTGTAAACGTAGCATCTGCAGCTCAAGCGTAGACTTTTGCGGAGGAGCTGTTTGTGATTGGATGCAATTATGCCTAGCGTTTCTCTGGCAGTCAAAAGAATCATGATTTCATTCAAATTTTTGCTGTATCTTTTGTTTTGACCATTCACAGAATAGAAGTGGTTCTACAGCAGATCTGTTGCATCGTTGTGGACCTAGCAGCATTATTGGAGCATAGGCGTTACTTCTTGCACAAATCATGAATAGGCATACGCAGTACGCTAGGTGCCACAGGCAGGGAATGGATAAAGGAACAGTGTTTAAAAGTGAGACGGAGGATTACAAGGAATTCCGGTATTAGGCCAAAGAACATCTACATTGTTGTTTTCTTCTTTTACTCTTGGTAGGAGTGCAGTGAACCCTGGAGTGACACCTACAACGAGAAACAGCCCTTCTGAAAATTCACTCGTGGAGGGCCCTAGAGCTGCCAATATTAATTGCAGGGGGAAACTTACACCAAGAGGATGCATATTTCAGTGAAGAGTCATACGAAAGACAGTGTGCGTTTATGGCTTTGATGTATTGACTTATTACCAACAGTAACGGCAGCTCCACTGTGGCAGCCTGAAACTGTTGATTAAATTATAGATGTTGGTGATTCACAGTTCTTGCATACTGTGCAAAAGGATTGATCCCTGAAGCTTCAAATTTGTCAACTGAGCAGCTGCTTGTGGCAACAAAATATTTATCTGCACACAATTTATCTATATGCAAATATAACCATTTCTCCTTTAAAAATAAATTTCAATGCTGATCTGTAGCCAAAGGAAACAAGCACAACACGGGAGGTACTAAGGGAAGTAGAAAGCCGTAAAGTCCACAGGAACTAGTGAACTATGAACATTAAATAACTCTGCCTGAAAAGTATAATTTAATACTTGAATTGAGACCAATATTATATTGAGTTGCAATGAATGTTTTAATCATACTAAGCTGTCTTGAAATTTGAAAACAGTTGTCGTGTTTTGGAATTTTTCAAACTCGAATTTTGCTTTCAAAACCCACCCTTATGAGGTGAACATACCCTGCCTGTGGATTGAGCTGCACTCACTTAACTTTATTAACAGCTAGTAATCAAACATTTCAATATAATACTCTCGTGGTAAATTAGAAAGATTCAAAAAATCAGTCTTGCAGAACAGCCGGGAAATGGTAAAAAAACGCACGATCAAGGGCAGTTCGAAATAAACAAAAAACACGACCTTTTAATCTCGTTTGTTTTAACAATCCTTAAATGAGATATCAATTTCAGTTTTGTACTTAGGCAGTTTCATACCTATTATTTAAGTCTCAAAAACCATAATTTTAAACACACTTACACTATAATAATTTTTTCTCAGAATTTTAATTATTTTAATTATTTTAATTATTTTAATTATTTTAATCAGAATTTCAGTTTTATTTTATCAATTTATCGTTTTGCTGGTTCTCAAAAGATTTCGAATCGATTTCTAAAGATCTGAAAGATCGTATTAGTGCATTTTAGGCCATTTTCCGACTGTTCTCCAAGACTGATATTTTGAAATTCGAGCTTCTCAAGAGAAAACTACCTTGACAGTTAGTTTTAAAACATTTGAAAATTCCTTCAATCTTTTAGTTATTAGAAAAATCAATTTTTATGATTATAGCGCAAGTACCTTTGCTGCAATAACTTTTGAAACAGGAGAGCGGGTGAATTTTTTTGAGTCCCCCTATATAAGTTAATTTCTAAATAATTAAAATATCAAATACTCCTTGTTATATCATTATCAGCATCATAAAAAACCTGCACTTGTGCAATTTAATTTGAAAGAAAAGAAAGGATGAATTGTTCCCAGCAGCCCACAGTTGGACAGCCGGATCATTTTTGGTCCAGCAGGCGGCATTTTTTATCCTGATTTTTTACCAATTAATGAAAAGTATTGAAGATTTTTTAATTTCTTGCGGTTGGGTGTTATTATAAGCATCCGGTCAAGTAGACTTGCCCCAAGTCTATTTCATGAAGACCGTCTGACCGATCCCTTTTCCATAGTTCCCGTATCCGCCATTCCAACATTCCGTAACGGAACAAAGGGTCCTGTGTTGCGTTATGGAATGTTGGAATGGCAGATGCGGGAACTATGGAAAATAAATCGGTCAGACGGACTTCATGAAATAGACTTGGTCCAACAAAAGTCTACCGGTCAAGCGATGCTACGCACGTCTAATGAATGATTGATGAGGGACTGTTCGCAACAAGTCGTCCTTTCATTTCCTCAAGACGATTCGTGCAAGCCCATAAAAAACCCTTCCAGCCCGGCAAGCCAAAAATTGTATCACCGGTTTGAAAAATCATAATGCAAAAATTACCCAACCAAATTAAAAATTCAAACTCCATTACCTGAGGCTTTAATCGAGTTTCATATGTTTTACAATGCACTATTTTGGTAGCCTTTGGACAAGCTTCTGGCTTGAGCAACTCTCAGATACAAGAAGGGTTGTTCACAGGCTACTATTATGCTCTCAAACGAAGAATTTCCCACAGATTGTTTTTCATCGCATTTTCGACTTTTGAAATGGTACAAGACTGTTTTATTGGTTCGGGGCATTGCCAGCGGATTAGTCCGCCCCAAATAAATCTTTTAAAAATGGTTAAAAGATAGAGCCTCAAGAGTTTGTCCTTGGTCTTTTCTTGGCGTCCTCCCCAAGCCTCGCGACTTTCCACCGCCTCTGATTATGAGCAAAGTCTCAAAAGCTAAGTTTTAGCCTCATTAACATAAAGGATCCGAAGTCGTACGAATCGGTTCGTTGGTTATTGCATCGTGATTTTTCAAACGGATGATAAATTTTTTACTCAACCAATATATGTCCTTATACATTCACCAACAAGGCATACGTTTAAAATGTCTAAAATGATAAAATTTAAAAGCAAAACTTATCATGTCATTATTAGAATCCAAGTCACAACTTACATATGCTCACTAAATGTGTCCAGTTGTTTGAAGAATGTCTTCCAAGTTTCACATGTTAACATTAATCTCTGGTTCCCTATGATATAAGCACAGTAAACTTTAAATACTGATATCTCATGTGCATGAAGGGATGGCCCAAATATTTTTCAACTTTAAAAATTTCCAAATGTCGACTGCTTCAGCTAAACTGATTGCATGGTCGTAGTTATTGCTATTGATGGGCTGGTGTTAGTCTCGTTTTGACGAGTGATTACTGGGACTCGTCGTAATCAGGTTATGCTGCAGCATAAAAAAGATGCGTGCAATCTTTCAAGGGCCAAATTAATCTTAAAGATATCAAATGTAAATATAAGGAGATTTTTTAATACTGGGGGAGTCAGAAAATGTTCGGACGTTTGAATGCCTGTAGCTTCCAAGCTATTTAGCAGAGTCCTATGCACTGATAATACCTGTGTTGCTAACATATCAACTTAGAAAAAAAAATTTAGTTTGTCAAAATCGGTCGTATCATTATAAAGTTGCAAGCGATGTTATAAAAATGCTTCATCTCAAAAAATCGGTCGTATCATTATAAAATTACAAGCGATGTTATAAAAATGCTTCATCTCAAAATCCTTCAAAACAGGTCTAAAATCCTTGACGGACAATTGCTTTGAAAACTGTTTGCTCGAAAGGATCTTTCACTGCCGACAACCATACTCCTACTATTCTAAAAATTAGCAAGAAACACGTGATGAACAAGTGAAAATGAAACATACCCAAAACAATGAAACCTTTACGGGCACGTGACAAAACCAATGTCAACATTGATTTGCTGCCAGCCACTCCAACATTCTGAGTAACCCAGTCATCTGTGATTTCATTGCTGTTGGGAATTACTTCATGTGGTAGGGCACGAGCCGTTGTATAGATGACATAGTCGTATCGCTTCTCTGTAGAAAGAATACATAAAAAATTCAGATGGGAAAATTCGATTTCACGATCAATTGTAGGATTTCCTCTCCTAGCATCATAAGAATAAAAAAGTTAGCTTAAATGTGGTACCAGCCATTGAAGCAAACAGATTCCAAAAACAGATGCTGACATTTTTGTTACAGTATTGCGATACCGAGAAGCAATGTCATTCCAGTCACAGTCAAGCAACTTTATTCTAAAGTTTCACTAGCAGCATTCTATTCTTAAATACCCAAGCTACCTATGTGAAGGGTTTTCTATTGTTCACAAATAAGATAATTCCCACAAAATGATTTTCAATTTCCTGCAAGTTTTAAAATTTTGCTAAAATTGGTCAAATTAACAAAACTATGAGTTAAATCACGCAAGCCGGTAGCAACTTGATACCTCATAGGCAGTCTTCTACCTCATAGGCAGTCATCGACACTTATTTCAAACCTTCCGAACACTGTTCAACGAAATTAATTTTTGAAAGAAAAATATCGATGGGTCGATAGAAACAGGGACCAAGACCCCTATTTTGAGCTCGAAGCTCAAAATACCCATTCAGCAATCCCCCCCCCCCCCCCGGGTGAGTTNTTGGCTATTCGAAAACAATAGATAACACAAACTATTTCTCGAAAACTTACTAATTATTCGAATAACAACAATATAATCTAGTCACTAAGCAACAACCACTACAATGCTACTTTGTTGTTTGGAATCGAGGTCGTATAATGAGAGTTACCCTGCCAACCACAAATCCATAATGGCTGCTAATCCACACTTATTTTGGGCGAATTTGTGCTATGTGTACCAGGGTGTTCACTCAGCTTCGTGATTAGCGTATGACGTAAGAACATCCTGGGAACGAGGTTGCCATTCAGCCTTTTGAAAGCTTTCAAATTCTGCTCGACGATGATTTTACCATTAACGCAAAGCTGAAGATTTTGTTCATCAGTCAAGATTTTTTTTCATATTCAAAATAAAATTTCTACAAAAACGAATTACTTAATGCACCACGTACGAACTACTTTGCAACAGTACAAGGACGACACCCCGGGGAGCAAAAGATCATGACTACCCCAAGGCCAATATAAAAAGAACAACAAAGTTACAACTAAATATACGACTACCAAAAACTACACATAAACGATTTTTACTGATAAATACTGGAGCCGCTTTCACATTGGATGTCAGGCTAGCATAGGCGATAATGCTGAACAACAGTAACCCCAGCCAAGGGAACAACTGAACAATAGAAACCCCAGCCAAGGGAACAACAACGACAACTGCTGCTGCCACAATTCCCCTTCCAGAGTCCCCATTACTCATGTTATCAGGTTGGATTTTCTTTAATACGATATTGTTGATTATTAACAAAGATTCAAATTTAGATTTTGGATTTACTGTAGGATAGCCAATCAGAGCAAACTGACTTGAATTTCTGTTTCCTGGTCCGACGGCCTAATACACATGGCGATCACTGAGATCTTCGCTGGCTTGTAGAAAAGTTGGGAGAAAAATTTCTCCGTAAAGTGACAATAGCTCAGTTCAACGAGGAGCGGGAATTCTAACTTTAGACAATGTGTCATTTAAAAATGATCAAACATTCTGGAAAGGTATTTTGACATTTTGNTTACTCATGTTATCAGGTTGGATTTTCTTTAATACGATATTGTTGATTATTAACAAAGATTCAAATTTAGATTTTGGATTTACTGTAGGATAGCCAATCAGAGCAAACTGACTTGAATTTCTGTTTCCTGGTCCGACGGCCTAATACACATGGCGATCACTGAGATCTTCGCTGGCTTGTAGAAAAGTTGGGAGAAAAATTTCTCCGTAAAGTGACAATAGCTCAGTTCAACGAGGAGCGGGAATTCTAACTTTAGACAATGTGTCATTTAAAAATGATCAAACATTCTGGAAAGGTATTTTGACATTTTATTAACTTATTTTTATCTTATTTTTCACGAACTTATTTTTCACTATTAGTTACCTTTAAAACTTGCAAGGTATGTTTGGCTTGAATATGGCGACACGACTGCAACTGAGGCTGCTTGTTCATTTTCCAATATCTCTTTCTTTATTTCTTCCTAAAACGTACAAATAAGAGAATTTAACTTTCAGAGTACATGAAGACCAACCTTGAAGTTTCCTAGGTAAAGTTGCTATTTGTAATAAATTAAAGTCCCAAGCCTGACTGCTAAGGAGATGTCATAACTGAAACTCCGTACACATATAACTCAATTCTCTGATATGTAAAACTAACATTTTTATTAGATCTGCATAACGATTTATGCTCCCTTGGGATATTTGAAATGAGAAGATTCTTTATAATTTTTATCGAGGGTTTTAGGACACTTTTAACGCATTTCGAAGTAACGGACTTTTCGTAAATAAAATTTTACTAACCGGGTGTCCCAAAACCAAAAAAGTATAAGCGTTTGAACAGTTCCTGCAGCAGAGCCTCATTTCCGAAATTTTTTATTTTAACGTGATGATACAGATGAGATCTTAACTTGCAATTTGCGACCTCGCATCTTCAAATCCGTTGAGTCTTAGCGGAGTGTTTCACCTAAACACGCAAATTTTCTGAGGCAGCCTAAGACAGATGACTATTGAATATTGATACTACAGTCTATGCGTAATTTGAAAGTGTTTTGAGGCAGATCAAGCAGTAAAAGTTCTATTCTTAAAAGTTTATTGATCAATTGAAATATCATATTAATTAGAAAAAATGACAAGAAAAGGTGAAGTTACACTTTAACAGTTCACAGAGTAGCTTTGTAAGACTGAAGGAACTTTCTCAAATGGTGTGTTCTACCACGAACGGAACTTCTCACCCAAGTTCCAAAAAACAATTTATTGTTGAGCTGCCCCAAAAACTCTTTCAATTTGCGCATAGGAATAACACTTTTCAAAAATAAGGCTCCCCCACAGGAGCTGTTCAAATGCTTATACTTTTTTTGGGACACCCGGTATATTCCCAATGCTCAAAAAAATAAATAAAAAAAATTGACAAAAAATACTTCAGCCAATTTATCAAGTATTCTCTGCATAACAAATTTCAAACGTCTGTCTTTTTGGCGCCCTGGGACTTTCCAAAGGGTTGATCTATTGCTTACCGCTTTCTTCACTTGATTTTCATTTCTCCATAATTTCTCATTTTCGATGGTGAATGAAATTGGATAACCAGCAATTTCATGAAACTTGATTGGACATTCACTCTCTCTGGTTTCTTCCACATATCTCATAGATTTAACGCTTTCTCCACTCATAGCGCCTAACATCTCACATAACACTGGATGCTAAAATAGAAGAAAATTAGTGGTTAAAACAATGCATCCTATCTTCCACAATTTGACGAACAGGAATCTAATATTCCAACTCAACATGGGTAGTTAGACCCTGTTTACACGAGAGAAAACTGGATCTATCCAGAACGGGATCGATCCCAAACTGGTACGGATCGATCCCAAACTGGTACGGATCGGCCTTGCGTTTACACGGGATCGCTTGGGGTCGATCCGCTATCCGAGCTAGTTTGGGATCGTTTACCAGAGCGATCCAGTTTGGGATCGATCCCGTCAGAGCCTCGTTTAAACGGCTGGATCGATCCCAAACTGGCACCGATGCCAAACGAGGCAAGCCGAAAAACGAAATCGAGACGTTTTCAGAATGGCATCTTTCGGTCACCCTAGCAACGCATGCACAAGTCTTCATAAGGAGTCTGGGAATCAGTGATATGTGCCTGGATCGATCCCGTGTAAACGCAACATAATTTGGGATCGATCCCGTGTAAACACCTGCAAAATTTTGGGATCGATCTCAAACTGGATCGATCCAATTTTCTCTCGTGTAAACGGGGTCTTAAACACCGGAAGTGTGCTCCCATGGAGGAATGACGCAGCTTGTATGCTTCTGCGGAGAAAATTGTTTATGATCCTCCACAGAAGCATACAATGAACTCAAGGACTAAAGAGATTTTGCTGATTTTGTTTTTGTTGACTATCGATAGGTTTTAGATCTGCTAGGTTTCACTAAATCCTAATTTTCGCCAGTTTGCGATGTCGATAAAAATAGCAAAATATAATGGGTTTGTAGCCTAGTCATTTGGCCACAAAAAACATCAAAGCCATTAATTTCGATCCATTAAATTATTTCGCGTAACAGATTTTCTCGCTTTACTTTTTTTTATCACTTGGTACAAGTTAGCTGGGGGGGAAGGGGTTCGAAACTCTGTTTAATGTAAACCATAAATAGTACCCACCATGTCAAACTGCATAGACAAACATGATGCACTGTCAAGAAGTTTTGACAAAGAATCACTTTTCTTGGGATCTGATGCAATAATTGAATCACCAATCAAAATCGTCTGCTCTGGGTTGCAAGTGAATGGAATGATTGTGTCTGTTTCAGTGCAATTATCAACAATCAATTGCTTTATGTTGTTGGTGTGTTGCAAAACATTAGCAGCTGCTGTACAAGTACAGATGATCACGTCCAGAGGTGCTTCGTGCAATATGTATTCAATTCCGTCTCCAATGAGCTATAACAAATATTGAAAAAAATAATTAAGTAACGGAACCATCTTTGGAATATGTTAGTCTGATATTGGTCACTGGCAATCGCCAAATAAAATCCAATAGAAAAAAAAAGGGATCAGCTTTTTGCAATCAAGATACATTTTCTTGCTGACCTAGGTGGTAGGTGGCATTCCTACCTCCTGCACAGACTCTTTTGTAGAAGAGATAAAAGGTCCACTATGCTTCCAAGACATCAGCTCGTCCCAAATTGCGAATTGTACCCAAATTTTCGTCCAATCTTGCCATAATTTTTGTCCAGTTTTGATAATATTGGGGGTAGCTACGCCCCTGAATCTGCCCTTGATACGGGGGGAGGACGCTAGAATTCACTAGAAAGTACATAGAATAACATGTCCTTACCATTTTCAGCTCATGTTTATAGACCGAACGCTTGACTGGGTCACTATCATTGCAATTTGCTTCGAAGCGTGCAATAGTCTTCTTGAAAGGTGAAAACTTTCTTATCTTATCTCTCAGTGATGTATTTTCCGGTAGCTTTCTCTCGTCTAAAGTTTGTTCCGTCTCTTTAAGGACTTGACCAAAATTAGGTAGAGCAACAATGTTGAGATCCTTTACGCGAGCTAAGATAGCTGAAAACGAGAAACATATAGAGTCAAAAACTCAAAGTTCGAATAGCACTGCCATGGATTCAGTTCTAAAGTGTTTATACCTAACCTCATTACCAAGGTAATCCCACGTCGTAAGCTAATCAAAAAGCCAGTTGAACACCCTACACGCATTTGGGCAGATTAGCAGCCATTATGGATTTACGGTTGGCCGGGTAACGCTGATTCTTACCTCTACCATCACCACGTTACAAAAAATACTGGGAAAGTTTTCCAATTTAATCTAACCATTGCAGAATTAAATAAAAATAACTGTTTGACAATGAGTTTAAAGTACTTTGCTTTAGAACTGTTCGAATCTGTTGCGTTCTTTCTTGGGGACACCCGGTAAATTATCCTTTTTTATTTTGAATAATTAGTAAGTTTTCGAGTATCAATCAATGTTCGCTATTGTTTTGCAATGACCAACCAAATTTTAGAACAGCAATTTGTATTCCAAACTCAAAGAAATACTTCGAGTCTATTAGCTATCAAATGAAGCCTTCTCCGGAAAAAAATAGAGCAATTAATTTTCTTGCTATATAATTGTTAAGCAGCAATGATCTACCAACGATAAAACGTGTAAACTTTTTCAGTACATTCGGTAGCAGCAAAACAATTGCTACCCTGGGATCAATTACATGTTAAACTGAAGTACAGCACGAACGAGAAAGTATATATGAGCAAACAACTAAGGTATTACCTGTTAACTGAAAAACAGTAGATTCGTATGGACTGCAAAGCAAGACAATTGAACGTGAGGACGATACTCGTTTGTTTGCCAAAGAAAGCAACATGGCTACGTAGGCAGCAAATGTTGTTTTCCCAGAACCTGTCAATAACAAGAAAACATTGTTTAAAGGAGCCTTTGCAACCGGCATGCCTTGCACGTGTCATATCTTTGTTGTCGGCCATTTTAGTGGACCATGAAAATGGCGAAAACAAAGAAACCACAAAGGATGTATTCACAAAGCATGCTGGTTGCAAAGGCACCTTTAACACATTAACTTTCTTAGAGGTAAAAGAAACAATCTTTGACTATTTGATTACATTTTTGCAACATTTTATTTTCCCTCTAACCTGTCACTTTTGTGATTGTGTCAAGGGGTAAATTATTCAGAGATGATATGTATTTTAGTTCCATGCGAAAAGATCCTGAAAACAAGGCTTGAAAGCCTATTTTGGGCAAATTTGTTTCATTAAATAAACTCTTCTTTAAAGGATAGCTGTCAAGCAGCTGATTGGCTCCCAAAAACAATAAGAACCCGTTGCTGCACAATCAGTCGCCATTTTCTTCAGAGGGATAAAATGATACCTGTTTGTACAACAATAGGATCCCATTGTTTCTAGGAGCCAATCAGCTGCGTGACAGTACTCCTTTAACTAAGAATTCAAAATATGGTAGATTTGGTTAAAGTCCCATTGCTAACCATGATTCTTTGCGCGCGGAATAAAAAGCAAAACAAAAAGAATTTAGGCCAGCAACGATTTTCATATCATATGAAAGTCGAATTTGGGTCCGCAGAGGATCATGGTTAGCAATGGGTCCTTAAACAAGAGTTAGTGGGGCCTACTCTCCCACCTGACCCACCTTTTCCGTCGCTTCAGTCACTGATGAAAAACGACACGATATGCGTTCCAACTAAACTTAACAGACTCTCACCCGGTAGGCCTCGTACAACACCAAATCGTTGCTTGGCAACCTTTACAGCCGCTTCTTGGAGTTCTTTCTCTATTTGGATCTCACTGCGTAGTGGCTGTGTAATTTCTAGGTCTAAAATGGGTTGAATAAAAAGGAGGTTCACAATTAAACATACACAAGTTTGTTACAATTTTATGGTTACAGCTAAATTGTAACTTGAAAACATCGAACGGCACAAAAAAGTACAGGTAAAACATTAATAAAAATCACCAAAATAAAGTATGTCTCAAATTAGATGCCAGGTAAAAATGCTCACAAATAAAAACAACTGAAGAGTATCGCATGAGTAATCTTGTGTTATTGCGAATCTCACCTGACATCTAATTGTGGGGTCGTAGGGGCTGACGGTTCACGGAATTTTAGCCTTTCTTAGACTGGTTTTACGGTTTTTGGCCGTAAAGATGGCGTTTTTACGGTTCCTTTCTCTCTTAACGGCTTGCACATTTCTTCACTAAATACGATTCGAGAAGGTAAACTGTTACAACATTTAAGAAGCAGCTACGAAACAATATCCAATTCGATATACTTTTGGATTTAAGGCATTGGAATTAGCTTTCAGTTGTTAGTAGTTGGGGTCACAAAAATGATAACGAGGCAGTCGTCTGCGACATAGAACCGAGGTTAAATGCAAAGCGCGGAAAGATGTCATGACGGTTTTAGCTGAATTTAGAGGCGGATTTTCGGTTTTTCTGAAATATTTTGGCGGTTTTATCGCTGTTGATACCCCCCTACGACCCCCATCTAGTTCGACACAGACCTTAGACTAGAACACAAATCTTCCAACTTCCTTTCCGTGCCATCAGGACAAGAACCAAATAATTTCTAACTAAGGGTTATGTTCGTGAGCATTTGCATCTTAAATTCCCTCAAAAGTGTCAACTAACCATCTCAAGTAGTCTGTTTGTAAGTATTCAACTAAAGAGTCATCGACAAAAAGTACAAGTCAAACCAAGAAAATATATCAATTACCAGTAACCAGCTGTGACTTGATCTGCCTCCCAAGTATGACAGCATCGGAAAATTCATTTGCATTGGATTGAAGAGTTTGCAGCGATTTTGACAATGCCCTGAGTAAGATAAATACACATGAGCTGTTTTCAGATAGACTAGCTTCCTACGCCTTTGAATATATTTACTTCTCCAAATTTGTATCACTGAAAACCTATTCTCATTTAAGATAACTATCAGATAGCCTCGTATTCACTCTTTACAATAACTTCATTCTACCGTACTACTGTCGACGAAGTTTGGAGCAACCCTTCTTCGTTTGAATTTCAGAGCCAAATCCTGGTTTGTGTCGCTCAATTCTTGACATTGGGGCGTGAGTATATCCCAACAGCATTTAAAAAACGGATATAGGACATCTTTTCTCAATTGCTCTTTTTTGCATGCACAACGAGTGAATTAGCTACTTAGATTTCAGAGCGGATTTTTTGGGCCAGTCGTCTGAGATAAAGACCCACTGCTAACAACGATCCTTTGCGCACCGAATGAAAAGCAAGAAAAACAGAACCTAGGCCAGAAACGACTTTCACATCATACGATAGTCAACTTTGGGGCGGCAAAGGACCACGGTTAGCTGTGAGTCTTTAATTTTATGGATCCATGTTTTACCACCATATCTGGCACCTTCATGTATCAACAATAATCAGAAATTCACCTTTAAGCTACCCTGTAAAAGAGACTGGATCGAGCGGCAATTTTTCTAAATTTTGATTCGACAAGTTCGAGCATGTACGGTTGTAGACGATTGGATTGCTTTTTGAAAAATGTTGTGGTCATAGGTTGCGGTTATTAAGATTGAATTAGCCGCGATGTTTGCAGTGCGACTTCCTGTTATTTTGTTACCACTTGATGGTCGACCCGGCAGACGCTAATCTGCCCATCGACTTAATCTAAAAGTCGATGGGCAGATTACCGTTTGCCGGGTCAACCGTCAAGTGGCTACAAAATAACAGGAAGCCGCCCTGAAAACATCGCGGCTAATTTAATCTTAACAACCGCAAACTATGACCACAACATTTTCAAAAAGAAATCCAAGTGTCTCCTACCGCCCATGGTTCGAATGGTCTTAGCGAGACCTTCTATCACTGAAAAATCATCAAAATTCGAAAATTCAATGAATAGTGAATGTTTCTTTTTGAGGTGTTGCATCAAAGATCAAATTCAATTCAAGGATATTGATTATCCTGTCAACAGCTGTCCAAAGGCGAGAACCTGGAGCTTTGTTAGCTACCTGCTTTCGAAGCATACTACACAATTGCACATAATTTTACGCAGCTCAATCTTTTCGTCTAATCGAATCCTTTACAATGGTTGACTGTGCAAGAAATGAATCTTGTGATCATGTAGAAATCGAAAGTCAACGTATCCAGGCAATATTTGCGATGTCTTCTAAAGCACATAGTGCAAAATAAGTGGCTTCCACGCTATCATTCCAAAATCGTTCATATAATCTAGCACAATTGTTATTATTGCTGAACAAAATTGGGCTATTGATGTAACTGAAAAAGAATCAATTTAAAGATTATTATAAAGATTTTTAAACGTGACTCACCTGGTATCAAGAGAAGACCAAATTCGTTTGATCCAGACTCTTTTTGAAGAATAGCCAAAAGGTTAAAAACATTTCCTTCGTACCTACCTGCACTTTGGGGCTCTTTGGATGACATCTATCTCAACTGCGCTTTTAACTTGAATAAAATATTGTATGTCAGCAACTCTCTCGTGACGTGAGGTCACTCTGATATGCATTGAAGAATTCTTTTCTCTCTTCACAGAAGTAATGACACCATGCATTGAGAGGATAAGGACTGCCTTAGATACAGAAGCAACGAAACCTTTCATAATGCAAACATAGTCACCATCCATTATGCTTTCCAATACACCTCCTGATGGTGGCACACAAACAACCATGTTGTGATCCCCTGTCATAAGCTCGCATCCATACAGCCTCTTTCTGACGTCGCACTCGATCGAGGTCTTGACACTGCTCAATTCTGCATTGCGCTGCCAAACTTTCATTTGGTCTTTTGGCTTCTTGGGATTAGATTCTTTCAAGCAAGGCGGATGTATTGCGTCAACAAACATTTGTTCAGGGAATTGACTATGCTCCAAACAGAACCATTTGTGGTCGTCAGTTTCAATGAATTGAATCAGTGGTTCTAATTCAAATAAACCAAGATTCAAACTTTCTCTTTGTGTTATTTGCATTGGAATCACAGGACTATCATCTGCTTCCAAACCTTCTGCTGTACTTTTATCCTCCTTGTAGTACGAGCTCAAAGTTGAGAAATACGATGGAAGAACCATGGATTCATCTTCTATGCTCGCTGATCTTTGGGAACGGCCTATTTGCTTCTTTGCGTGCAAAGCCTTGCTTTCTGTGGAACTAAGCAATAACCACTTTTCATAGAAATGTGGCACCCCTAGACCGAAAGGAAAACAGAATTTGGCAAAACATCTGTTGGATTCGTCGCTACTTTGTACCACTTTAGCAGGGAAAATTTGTGGACCTGAATGCTTAATCTTTTTAATTAGCTGGGAAACGTGCATTTTGCCGCATCTATGCTCCATGTCATCAATGACTTGTTGGCTGTGGATTGGCCAGAACATTTCAGCATTTGGCAGCTTCATCACATTACTTATCTTGCACTGTTTGGCCTCATCATAAATATTTCGTGGTTTTGCTTCCAGAATTTCTTTTGTGACTCTTTGCAAGATGATTTTGTCGTATCGGTCATGTGGCGATGTGAACATGTGTTCAGAACTCGTTGATGTTGTTGTTGTTGTTGTTGTTGTTGGTGTTGTTGACATTATCCCTCTGATAATTGATTGATCTTCATAATGGCGAAGGAGTTCTTTCATTAAATCAGCAAACTCTTGCTCCGCTGCTTGCGTCAGCAAACCTTTGATGGTGCATGCATATTCACTCTTTCGACCTTGAATTAAAGTGGAAATCTTTCTAGAAACTTCATACAAATGATTTATCTGCCCATTACTACTGTCGGGCACCTTGCCAGCGATGACATCTAGTAGCTGGCTTTCAAGCAATACGTAAGGGCTTTTTATCCACGTGATTCTCAGATCTGATCCATCTTCAACAACCGAGCCATCTTGTTTGAATTTTAAGAAGAAGCTCAGACTTGGGCATGATCTCCAGGTTGGCATGGTCGCGATGTACTCCAATAAACGTTGTGGTAGTAGCTCTTGCACAAGACCTGTTTAAATTAATTGAGATTCAAATTCAATTTAACTAGAATAAAATCATCTAACTCCTCGTCCATCCGACTTGCAGAATTATAGGCCTAACCAAGTAACATTTGGCTCTAGTAGTCTATTCTCGAATCTGGAATAGAATAAACGGGGTGGGTGGAAAATTTCGCGAATCCTAATAAACGGGGTGGGTGGAAAATTCAACCTTCAGTTCTGTAATGGGACAATATGCACAATTGGTTTGACCGTAAAAAACAAGTTAAAAATCATGGAAACTATGACAAATGAAAATAAAGGTCCAGTCACATTTCAGAAATCATGTCACAAGCTCGAAGTTAATAAACCTTGAAGTCTGGAATAAGGATGTCCTGGGCGGATTTTTTTCAAAAAATCAATGAGCGGGGGAGACGCTTATTCCGGACTCGAGAGTAGGTTCTTAGGGCCTCAAATTCGGAACAGATTATCAAACGAAATCAAGACAGCAGATAAGCTCAATTTTTTCAAACGAATGATTAAAAAATGGGATGGTCAAACTGCAAATGTAATTTCTGCAAATCCATATGACGTGTGTAAATATACAAAAAAATGCCTTTTTCTTTTAATATTTTGTAGATGATTTCTGGTATGTTTTTTTGTAATCAATGTAGATCAATTTTCTACCTACACTTTGTAAATAGAAAGCTACAGATTTTGTTGATATGAGATAAGGAAACAACAACAACCTGAACTACTGGAGGTGTCTGACATCTTTCTGTCTTTGGCCATCAGGTCTAAATACCCATCTTTCATGATGAAATAGGCAAAATCAGTCACATGCACTCCAACAGTGAATATACCCCTGATGGACTTCTCAACCGTGAAGCAATTCCCAATCCCCATTTCTCCATCTTCCAAAATCGAAACAGCACCATCAATTATTGAATTTCGGCTAGGTTCTTCTGGCATTTGATCAATCAATGATATTACTCTTTCAACTTCGTCCAAAACTTCTACAGGGAACGTCATCAACATTTCCGTTTCATTTTTGAGTAAAACCATTGACGATTCATACCACTCTGTTTTCTCCAGCTTTCTAATAACTTTACCACGTGGTCTGTGCGTAATTTCATTCCATCCAACCAACTCTACTTCATAAATCTTCAAAACAGCTTCTCTCACAATTCCACTGTGTGGCTCAATTTCTCTTTTGCCATCCACCACGTCTATGAACAAATTTTTCTGATCATCATATCTGCAATAGAAGACTCGTTCGCTTAGGCGTATAGCAGGCTGGACAATACCATGTACAATCCCTACAGCATTGCCTTGCATTTCACCTTTGCTTTCAAGGACTTCTGCTAACACAACATCAAATGGAAAGCACGGCTTTTTAACCCCAATCAGCTGAATGGCTTCTTGCTTTCTACTACCATCGATGATCTCACCACGATAACAGTCTTGAAAATCTTTCTTTGGCAGAATCCTACAAAGTGCGAACTTTTCATTGGACTTGACTTTATCGACAGCTTCAGCAACTGGCATCAGTAGGGAATCAAGCCCCCTGATCTTCTCTATGTTGTCTTTTGATACATCAATCGTTGCAGCATTTTGGACACTGCCGGCCACAGCGTTCACAGCAATCTCTTTAACGGTTTCAGAGCACTGCGTCGGAAAGTTTCCGAAGCCTGGTGGCGTTCGCACTGGAACCTTGCTGCCGCTAACAGCCTCGTTCTGATTCAAGTTACCGGTTGCTTTGGCTGCTTTGGTTGTAGACTTTTCTTTTGATGCTGTTGTTGCCACAGTTTTCGTTGCTTTGGATGTAGACTTTTCTTTTGATGCTGTTGTTGCCACAGTTTTCGTTGCTGTTGTTGCTTTTGTTGCTGATGTCATCTTTGTTGTTGCTGTTGCCACGATGACACCAGACACACAAGGACTCTTTATATCATGCTGGGGCTCAACAACTGAATTTCTGCTCTCTGTTTGCACTACAGCTTTCTTTTTGCCACTCTTCTTCTTCTTTGAAACACTTTCCTTTCTAGAAGGTTCTTGCTGCGGAACTTCACTCGTCTTACTCTGGTTATGATCATCATCAACATTGCTTGGCTTTGCTCCCTCATAGAGGCCAGCACTAGCGGCTTCCAAGTTATCGTCATCCTTTGTTTTATCACCAAGAGCACGAAGCTTATCTAGGGAGACATCTAACAGACCCTCAACTTCATTGCACGCTTCGATATACCTCCTCCAGATCACTTTTGATTCACCAAAAGAACACAAAGCATATGCATCTCCGACGACTATAACTTGTGACTTCGCTCTTGTGATTGCTGTGTTCAATAGCTTGGGGTCACTCAGAAATCCAAGATGCCCAGTTTGAGATTCATTTTGTTTTAATGAGTAGTATGAACGAACCGTGCTCAATAGTATGACACGATACTCCTTTCCTGCAACGAAGAATAGAGGAAATCAGTTTTCTTGAATTTTTAGTTCAGGTAGAATTTTATTAAGTAAAACATTGTAAATGTTTGGGAAATTTCTCGCCATTTTTAGCGTTAGCAACTCAAATAATAATGTTTTGGTTTTATCTTCGTTTAGAAAATAAAATTTCTAAATCGTAAACCAAAAGAGAGACGGACTTGTAAATACTACCATATTATAGACCTTTATAAACTATTGTTATTTTGAAAATTCCACCAATTTTCTTCCATTAATTTAGAAATTACGATGGTTTAAATTTGTTTTCAAAATTTTGCTTGAATTCTTTTCGAAAAAAGAAGAACGCTGTAATTTTGAAAATAATCAAGGTATCATAAACAGTCCACGGTAGGATTACAGCAAAGCACCTTTCCCCCTTTCAAGACATTCAATCAAAAGAAAGAGGTAATAGACGTTTGCACCATGACATTCAATCAAAAGAAACGTTTCAAAAGAAAAAGAATCAAAAGAAACGTTTGCACCATGACAAACAAATGAAAAGAAAGAGGTAAAAGCCGTTTTATATTCGATTTTGATTAGTTTCATTTTCATTTCATTTTCATTTTATTTCCATTTTAATTCATTTAAGGAGGGTTGCCCTTCAGCAAAGGCTGATTTTCAAGAGGCCCTCCAATAAAACATTTTAATTACAATATACAATAAATTAAACCTACATTATAAAAAACTATAAAGCTAAAAACCTATTTAAATGTAAAAAATAATTACAGTATTTACAGTGAAAGGAAAATTCAACCCTTAATAGAATTTTTAAAACTATTCATATCATATCAAATCATAAATATTTAGGCACGATGCCCTATCAGCTAATATAAAAAAATAAATAAACTAATTATATAATGACAAAATATTAAAACCTAATGGGCTGCTCTTCCTAGGGGTCGTGCTTTAATTGCCATTAAGGTGAATGAATACGTCCCACCCCCCATAACCCCACAACATCCCGAAAGACGGCACCCCACAGGCCTCAACCCGGTCTAAAACAGACCAAATCAAGACCCATAAAGCACCACCCCCCAGAACATCGCGAGGCCAGAGGGACCAAAACGCATTCACCCATCTCAGCTCCTGAGGAGTTGTTTAACTTCCTTTTTGAAGCAATTTAGAGAGGGNCTATTTCTTGAATGGAAAGGCTTGAAAGAAACTTTAACTACTTTGTAATAATTCTACCGTTGGACTTTTTAGAAATATTCAATAATTTCAGAATTATAGTGTTTTTCTTCTCTTTCAAGAAATCAAGAAAATTTTGAAAAAAACTTAAAACCATCGAAATTTCTAAACTTTTTGAGGAAACAGAATAATTCTCAAGAAGAACATAGTGTATGAACGTCTGCAATAAGGTATCAAGCACAAGTCTTTCGCGCTCTTGGTTTACGATTAAGAAATTTGATGACGCCACGTCCTTCAAATGAGTTGAAATATAAAATACGCTGTAATTTCAAAAAAATTTGAAGAATTCAGAAAAGTCCAACGGTAGAATTTTAGCAAAGTAGCTAAGGTTTCTTTCAAGCCATTCAATTCAAAGAAATAGGACGTAGAATTTTACACCGATCTTTTTAACGATTTTAAGATTTGGAACCTACGCTATGGCTCAATCATCTTACCTTGTATGTTATCGATGGTCTCAACTGTTACACCTCTGAGTTTGTGTATTCTAAGTTGGTTGCGAATTACTTTGACCTGCACAAATAGTAATAATAATAATAATAATAATAATAATAATAATAATAATAATAATAATAATAATAATAATAATAATAATAATAAACAATAAGACGCATACAAGAAAAGAGATTGGAAATATGGTAGAACATTTAAAAATAGCCATCAGCAACAAATCAAGTTTGACTAAGAACGAATGCCTTGAATTAAAAACAGCATGATATCATTACCCAAGGAAAAATTTGGGATTATAAAATTAATGTCAGGAAACAATGCTAAAGTCTTAACTTTTAACTTTCTGAACATTCTAGCTTTTTCCACATTTCGACGTTGGTAACAGCTGTCAATTCGTTAAACAATTTTAATAAGTTAGGCCAAATGCCGCCGCAATTTTCTACAAGTACACGATAAGGACGCTAGCCACAATTTAGACGCCAGGAAAGCAATGCAACAGCCTTTTGTATTTTGTTTGCATTGAACCTAGACATCGAGGCGCACCGAATTTTGCGAAATGACGCCTGCGCATTAGTCGCTTGTCTGAACATGTAATTGCAGAGACAAGATGAGGAATGCTGAAAAATTATGATACACCATTCATTACAGTTTAACTCTTCATTTTATCATAAGTCATGCCAACCCTAGATTTTTCCTTTAAAGAAGCTAAAGAAACTACCGGGCGTCCCAAAAAATATTCCCGTTTAAAAAAAATCACTAAAATTCGATTATCAAACCTATCATAAAATTTTCTTTTCGATCTCTTTTGTCAGTGATCCAAATATATTTAAAGATGATAAAATGTTTGTTTTCAGTACTTAAATAACAGGTTGAAAAACCTTATTCTGAGCTACACTTTTTAAACAACATCGTAAATCTTGCCTAAGAGCCTTTATTTTGAGATTTTTCATTATCCTTCAAGTCTACAATGATAGTTAGCGTTTCTTTCTGACATTTACGACCATACAAGAAGCTCAATAAACAAAAAGAAATTAAACTGGTAATCATCAATGCTGTTGGCAATATGCTTCAAAACCAGGCAGCGATAAAAAGAGCAAAATTTGCTAATTTTTAAACCAATCACAAGATCAGCTATATCTGGGAAAATAATTTGGTCTTTGATCTACTTGCCACAAAAAGAAATTTAAAGATCGGCCCTGTAATAAATTTTTGGTGATTTTTCAAATAGGAGTATTTTTTGGGACATCCAGTACACAAAAAGATGCTTACCTGGCCATAATAATAAGCTACAATGCATACAAGCTTCAAATGAGGGTGACCATTCTCCAACTCCCACCCGCTCGGCCAGTCCGATTTCAGAAACTGCACACAGTTGATCAAGGTCTCTACTTCTCTTACGTTATAAAATTGGAGGCTGTTGGGAGATTGTTGCTCAAGAACTTTACCAGCTTCATACTCTGACACAGAAATCATACACAGCGTTGGCAACTGTGGGTTCGGCAGTTGTGTACCTTGAGCCCACTCGATCTCGTCAGGCAAGTTGTAAAATGCAGTGAAGCAGAATTTGACGAGCTCTTCTTGGGATCTGTAGTTTTCGCATAACAACACCAAATTAGGATTATTGGTATCTTTGAATAATTGAACAAGTCTTTCAAGCAACGAAACATCGAAGTGGCACTCCTTTGCGAAGTCCGAAAACACGTCGGGAGAAATCTGAAATGTGTAAAAATTAATAAATGGATACAAATAGCTGTGAACAGCAAAGCCACAAACCTTTCAAAAGCAATGGATGTTTTTTTTTTCATGTAACAAACTCTTTTGCTACAAGAAAGCAGTAACCGAAAATTTAAGCCCGAAAAACAATTTAGAAGCTGAATTCAATAATACCATGGCAAAGATGCCGTTTTGAGCCTAACAGAATTGTTAACGTTCTATGATATGTCAAGAAACATAAACCATATCATAATTCCACCTAGAAAATTGCACCTACATCGTAACTGCACCCAAAAAATAAGAAACGAATTTAGAAGCTTTTATTACTAAAGGCGGTAATTTTCATGCAAAATCAAGAAACTTTAAGTTGGGTTGATCCAAATTTCTTATGCAAAATGTGCACGTCCAACATAAACTTCATAAAATTACGTAAGTACTACGTTGTTTTCTTCAGTCAGAAGAATACTTCATCAACAATTTCGATTTGCCGTTCCGTCAATTTTGTTAAGTTGAAGATAACACAAAAATCTTGAAGTTATCATCCCCACCCCAAATTGACGAGAAACATTAAAGGGAATCGACATAGTTAAAAGCTGGCCCGGGCCAGGTTAAAAATATAGTCTATTGTATTTTATACTGTTGGCACGTGCCGTTTCATTGTGTAGCTGAAGAAACAATGGGTGCGTAGGCGTTTTTGTAGCCTATTTATAGCGACCACTCAATATAGCTATGTCTATTCCCTTTAACATCAGCTCATTTCTGAATGTAGTGAACGGTAAAAGAAATGACGAATGTTTCTCGCCAAAGCAGTGTGATTTGAGGTGCCTTTGTTCAGAGACGGCAGTTCGTTGGCATTTTCGACGCCATTTTGAATAAGCCTCCCGAATAGTCGTGTACACCAACCGCAAATAAAAAGCAGAAATCTCACCTGATAGGCATCTCCAGCAAGAATAACTTTTGACTTAGGCCCAGCGAGGGTAACTGCTCCTAATGCATCAACTTCTAAGACTTGTGCTGCCTCATCGATAAACACGTATGTGAAGAAATCTGCCCCCAAGTTGAGATCTTGCAAAGAATAGCAGGAGGCAAGTGTGGCGACAATAATTTGCGATTTTAGCGCTTCCTCTCTCGTTGGATATCGCAAATCAAGCCCATTAAACAAGCAGTATTTTCTGACTGATACTGAAATTGTGTTGACTTTTCGTTCATGATAGTAAACACGAAGCATTTTCACTTGACTGGATAACTGCTGGTCAATCTTTTCCACATGCAAGTCTGCAGCACTGTTTGATCTGGTACACAACAGGATACGATGCCTGCATGAGTTATCGCGTAAAAGACTGACTATTGCATGTTGTATGGTGTGTGACTTTCCACAGCCAAATGGTCCGGCAATTATTACAGGAGAGGGCCACTTGCTTACTGAAGGCCTCAAGATTAAAGACACTGCTCTTTTCTGATTTGCGTTAAGTGGTATTTTTGGGTTGTCGATGACCGCTTCATTTGGCTGAAATAAAAAATTACGACTAGCAATAACAATTGTCAGAGAGTGCTGCGTACTGGGTTTACTCATAAAAACTGTTGTCAAATGTTTACGATTATGGTCCAGGGTTGGTAGGTCCTCGGACTGTTGTGAAGCCAAACTAAGGTCGGGAAAAAGCCAGAAAAAGCCAAGCCTTTAAAAACAATAGATATTTTGTTGTACAACTTATTGTTTTATTGTTCTTTGAAACAATAGGCATTTGCGGACGGTTGTTTTTACTTATTCGACCGCATATCTCCGGAAGAAAACCTTTTGTCTTTGATGTTGTCTTCCAAAGATAAATGTCCTAGATCGTGATCGTTCACAGCTTTTAAGGCTTTGAACACCAAGCAGACTAGATATTCAGTCCAATTTGACTTGATTTCAACAAAAATTTACCAAAATCTCTAAAAAAGCCAAAATTAAGCCAAAAAGCCAAGCTTAATTATTGAAGCCAACGATAAGAGGAAAAAGCCAGATTCCCAAAATTTGGCTTTAAAAAAGCCAAGTTACCAACCCTGTTGTGGTCATAGCCACTTTTGCAGGCAATGGCTTCGTGTAAGATTCCTCTAAAGTCCTGAAATCATGAAAATCCAAAAATAGATATAGTTGCGTGACAAATTGGTTGGTATATTGGCCTTTAATTAAGTCAATTGACCATACATATAATGCTGTTTTTGTTATGCAACAATAAGATGTTAATATCATACTTGAAAATAGACAGACAAACAGACAAACAGAATCCATTGCGAAGCTATTGACCAAGAATATTATGCTGCTCCGCAGCAATAACTGTCAAACATTTTCGTGCTAGTAGATGATTGCCAGATTCTAGTTTTCACAAGAACATCGCGAAGAAAATCTATATGGAAAGAAGCCAACCCAATGAGACAGCGGGTGCCCAACTTTTCAACGTACATATACGTACACAACTTTTCAAAGTTGCCTAAAATCAGTTAACTTTTTTCTGTTCTAAAGCGTCTAGTTCTTTGAGTAACGGGCATTTATCTCATGGATTAATAGTAAATTTCCTAACTATGGAAAATAAAGATATCTATGGGTTGCCTCAAATTAGATGTCACGTGAAAATGCCCACCAATAACAACAATTGAAGTGTTTTGCATGAGTAATTTTGCGTTATCACAAATCTCACGTGCCACTTAATTTGAGACAGACTTTCGTATTTTTATGAAAGATTTTAAAGCAAGATTTTGTCACTGTAAATCTTTCCAAAATCCATACGTAGAATCGATTTAAAAAAGGAAAAAGATTTAATTTAGACAAAAATTCGATAATGGCGATCTCGACATCATCTGAAATTCTGCAAGCAACATCTTTAATTTCTTACCTATTAGAAGGCATTGTCAATCAAAAATTTGTTGTTATGAGACTATTTGGATTATGAAACTTTTCTTGACAAATGACAATGACATTTAATTAGAAAAATTGAAAACATTAAAAAAACATCTTATAGTTTTAGGACACTGATTTTAAACTTCTTTCTAGAAGTTTATCAGGATATTGGTAAATGTAAATGTGAATATGAATACAACAGAACTTACCTCTTTTTGATTTCCTGAATGAAACAAAATCTTGAGATGGTCTCCCACGTTATCAACTGATTGATGTTGCCTCAAAAAATCTTGTCGGGATAATTGCCATTGGATTTTCGCACGCAACAGCATCTCCTTCTTCAATCCCAATGCATTTATGACATCTTTTGAGAACAAAACAACAGCTCTAGTCACAGATACCTCCTTGATCGCAGCTTCAAAAGCCACGTGTTCAATTGCTTCGAAAGCTATGAGCACTGACCTGACATCACGTGATACAAGTCTTCCTTCACGGCTATCCAATGATAGGTTGGTTGGTAGATCAAAGATGCCGAAGATCTCTTGCGTGATATTGAGTCCATCCTGTCCATCATAGGATTGCTTCATTTTTACAAATGTGTTTTGGACAAATATGCTGTGAAATGGTAAGAAAAGAATATTTAATAATTATGTATGCGAGGGAGGCAAAAAAGCCAAAAAAAATTCGTATTCATCTTCAAAATCTACACAACTACAAGAATACAAAACTACAAACTAGGACTACTGCACAAGAAAACTACAAAACTACTTGAAACGAAACTGCATAGGGTGTATACTTGCACATCTCCCCTGCAGCCCCTGCAGCCAATATTTAGACATAAAACAATGGTCTCCCTAATATAGCCAAAAACATGGTCTCCCCACTGGTCTCCCAGTTAAGACAAATTATTCATACCCATGCCAAATTCCGAGGATTGTGAATATTCTACTTGCGGATCAATTTTATTGTGATCGAAGTTACATAATGTGACAAAAGGCTAAAAAAGTACTACAAGAGACACATTAAGGAATACAATATCTTCAGTATTGGTCCAGCCCAAAAAGTCTCATTTAATTGCTAACAGAGAAATGTTACCTGGAAACTGGTAGACTGGACTTTAATATATCATTGCGTTGGATTGCATGGCTTACGTATAAGTTAAAACTAAAGCTTTTCATTCACGTTAGAGTTTTTCATAACTACTGTCTTTTTGCTTTACTCTGCATCTTAAGAAATCTTTCAGATGTCCTAATGACTTGAAACCAAGAAATTTGAGACATTTCAAGGATTTTCAGTCTTGAACCAATGCGACAATTTTCAGTCGAAGGTGTCGTGGCGCAGTGGTGAATCCTCTGACTTTGCAGCCAGAAGAGTCAGGTGGACAGGGTTCGATTCGAGCCCACTTCCAGCCGCACCACTTGAGCGTCATGACAAGGGGTCACAGACTCAATTAGGTCTTCTCTACTTCTGCGATCCCAGCGCTTGGCGCTAAAAACGCAAGTTGACCGGCCATCATTTCACTTAAATTGCGATCATTAAAATCATCAAGCTAAGTTTCGTAAGAGTAGTAAAGTGTACAAAAGCATGGCTGCAAAGCAGTGCTCAAGCTGCGTCTTCAAAACTTTTTAAAATGCTCCGACAGTCTGGTTTTCTCTGCATTCATAATCTCTGCCCCGTTTAGCGCTAATACTTTTAAAATCATAAATTCATATATACGTTCTGCTCATGGATTATAAATGTACGACGAGATGAGTCCTAACAAAGATCGGGAGCTAGACATTCGCTCAAAATTAAAGAAGCTCTGCAGCGTTTACTAAGCACACTAGAATACACAACAACAACAACAGGTCTGAGTTCATTTTCATCATTTTCATTTTCAAGATTTTTCATTCATCAAAAACCAAGACGAAATTATTTGAATTCAGTATTTGGTAGTCAAGAATATGTCATGGTATGTCATGAAACATTGGCACAAATGAAATAAATTTTTGATTTTGAAATCAACGGTTTTTTATGAATGATAAAAACAAGCAAAGATAGGTAGTGGACTCCGATTTTTGAACCCCACTATATCTATTCATGTTATCTCTTCTATCAATGAAAAGATCTCACCATTCCAAAGCATTGTTTCTTTCAGCTTCTTCAATGTACAGCATACAATGCAAGAACTGCTTGTAGTTGGCTCTGTTGATACCGTCCAAATCCATATCTTCTGGGATACATTCAGATGCCGTTTGCAACTCATACTTCTTATTCAGATCCGGAATTCCTTTGTCCATGACAACATTCTTCTGATCTCGCTGAATGATTCTTGACCCATCATCAAGTCTCCTTACGCCAACAATCAAATGCTTTGAAGCTTCAATATTACTCTCAACTTTACTGAAACTCAATGGGATAAACAAAAAAGGCTGTAACCCAAAATTGATGATCAGTTTTTCGTGAAACGTCCCACATACATCAGTGAATGCAGTTATTTCAATAACGGCTTTCTGCAATCGCTCTTGCACTTCATTAGCGATAGTTAATGACACGCAAGGCTTTTCTTGACTTGGCGAAGGGTACTTATATTTTTCAGCATCATTTACAGACAGATAGGTGAAACTGTACTTGTTCTTTGTGTCGATCAAAGCCATTCCAATGAAACTCATTCTATTGTCCTATGAGAAATTGACGAGACTAGCTTGATTTACTATCGAATGAGTCAATAAAAACAATCCCCATTTGTAAGGCAAGTGCTCCCTAGATATCAAGGCAATAATATTGGCAAATATATTATTTCATAGTGGACATCTTAAAATATATTTTGAAATTTACTTAACTGAAATGAGCCACACCGTTATGAGGGATTTTCTCGAGAAAGCCCCCTTAGGAAACCTTCAAAACAGGCCTAATAATACGACCAGATTTTCCTAATATTTCTGCCTTACAGCAATGACGTCAACACGTTTTAGCACGTGTAATTCTCATGAGCGAATGAAATCGTCCGGAATAATTTTGTTGTGCTCTCAGGGATGACCCTTTTATTCTCCCAAAGGGATAACACGCGCTAAAGCATGTAAAAGCCATTGATCTAAGGCAGAAATATTAGGAAAACTTGGTCGTGATTTTAGGTCTGTTTTTTTAAAGTTTCTTAAACGAGTATTCTCGAGAAAATCCCTTATAATTTCAGAACAGAATGAAGGATTTCAGTTAGGTAAACTTTAAAGTTCATTTGAACATATCCACTATTAAATGACATATTCGCCAATATCATTGTCTTGATATCTAGGAAGCAGTGGCCTTGCAAACGGGAATTGTTTTTTTTTTACTCTCCCGGTATTCAGAAGTAATCAATTTCAAATCAATCCTCTCACTGAGGCTCCAACTTAATTTTTGGAGATCTTTAAAGCGGAAACGAAAATAAGAGCAATTAAAACAACCAGAGCTAGACTTCAACTGGCGAGCAGTGTTGTCAGTGCTTATGCATGTTGTGATTAGTAGGTCAGGGAAACATCATTCTTTGTATTAACAGTTTGTTTTCCAATGTTCAAGCACTTTAAACTAGACTTTGAAGGAATTTTGTGGCAGGACGTTGGTGTACGAAAACTCCCGCAACCGCAAGTTGAGGCCCTTTTGAACTTGCGGAATTTCTCGTACACCAACGTCCTGCACTATATTGCTGAAATTCCTTTTGAAAGGTTCTGAACAGATATTCAGTATTCTAGGCATTTTCAACTGGATTTCTCTCTAAAGGGTTTTCTTTTGTCACATCTTTAAAAATGATGCAAATTTCGCATCATGAATATGTTGGTGTCCTGTTTGAAGTCATGTGATACCCCCCATTAAGAAACCCTAAGCAACCACCCCCCCCCCCTATCTTCCAAGTACTAGGATTTTCGTGGCCAATGATGAGGTAATTTCGAAAAGACTAATACCTTTGCGATTATTTCAACTGTCCACTTGCATGTTTCTTCACCATCTCGAGGTTCCATCTGAATATCATTTCTTGGCACTACAATGGTTTCAATACCACTCAATTTTGTTACATACTGTGGAAGGAAAAGCTTGCGTTAAATCAGCGAGTTGAGCTAAATCACGAATTTACCACTAAAAAAATGGATCGATTCCTTAGATTTATGGGAGCGTTCGAAAAAAATGTTTATGAACGTTTTCTTTACCACAAAATCAATTAATGTTGCACATCAAATTTTGTAAAACTCAATTGTTTGCGGTCTTTTAATTTGCAGAAAGGTCAGAAAAATTTGTCAGAGTCAAGTTAGCATTGAAGTGAAAGGCTGCCTTTTAAATCACCCATCCAATTTTTTAAAAGCAAATAAGGTGCTGGAAAGGCGATAAATGCAACTGTAGGCTTTGCAAAGTATATGTACCACAAGTTGGGTTCGTAACAGGATAGACTGTTATGTATTTATCCTGATGTGATTAATTAGTATTCATATTTATCTTGTTTAAAGAGAATCAACGGATATAAAAGCCCCGCGCGGGAGGGGTCTGGGTATTCTATTATTAACCTATTGTATTTGATGATTTCGACACGTAGGTGGATATTGTTTAGCCAGAGGAATAATAGCGTGCGTAGGAGTTATCTTTGTCCTATTTATAGATGACCTCCACTTAGCTCCGTTGATTCACTTTAAATTGTATATAATGTAAAGTAGGCTTGCATTAGCAATTGTTATTTCTTTCGCCTACTATAAATAAATGGATCATGAAGATGATGGTGATGATGATTATGATTATGATGATGAAAAATTGCATAAAACAATCCAAGGGTTGCTTTTCTGCACTGGTTTAAATACGTAAACTTCTTTTAGGGGCACCCGTTATTCGAGTTATCCTACCAAAGTTCTACTGTCTAGTCTGTTGACTTACAATTTGAGTCACTTCTGCTGCGTTTCTGATCTTCTGCAATACTTCTTCCTTAAAGCTTCTTACTTGATGGCTGACATTTGGGATCTTTGGGATTCTTGGCGACAATTCTTCTATTTCGAAGCTTGGCATAACACCAACGTCACTGCAGCTGCAAAATATTTGATGCATGTAACTAAAGACTGTCTCAAATTAGATGTCATGTGAAAATGCCCGCGAATAAAAACAATTCAAGAGTTTTGCATGAAAAATTTTGCGTTTTCGCAAATCTCACGTGACATTTAATTTGAGACAGAATTTAATGACCAACATGTTCATGTCATGGAAACATATATTACGAAGGCTAGAAATGGCTTTGGATTTATGGGAATGAGAGTTTTTGAGAGCTCATGATTTTGATATATACTTTGATAGCAAATCGCAACCCACAACACATCTTGGTTTGGTTGGTATGGTCCTCTGTTAAACCATGTTGTAATTTACAAACTTGCAAATAAAGCGCAAGGAAGCTTAGCTATATTGAACATCATTGGATGGGCTTGCACCTCCCTATATGCAGTCAATGTTTCACAAATTGTCAGATTCTTGCAATCGGACCCTACGTAATACCAGTACTGATCTCAGGATTCCACTGTGTAAGACCTCAAATGGGCAACAGAGCTTTTCCTATCAAGGAGTTACTGTTTGGAACTAATTGAGCTATGAAATCTAAACTGCTCATTCGCTAGCTACTTTAAAAATGAGACTAAAATCGTTCTTGAAAGATCAAAGAAGTTGATCTTCTAAACTAACGTTCAGCACATACATATGACTTCTGAGTCCCTTTCTTTTTATAAATTTTTTCTTTTCTTTTATATAGGATATTAAAGTTGATTTATATTAGCAATTCATGTATTAGGTTAGTTTGTTTTTAAGCAGGGCACATTGTAAATCAGTTTCCAGTTATTTAAATTTTACTGAATTTATTTAACCCTGTTAAAATAAATCAAAAAGAAAATGAAAATTGGTTTGTTTCCAAGCCAGTGGCTTTCAATGAACGGCTAATAACGCGAAAAGGAGGCGACCGAAAAATTAAATCATCAGTCTTCCAAATCGGCGTAGTGTACGATTTATCACGGCCTGTCAAGAGTGATTACTTTTTTGGCGCGCCAGGTGTACGAGACTTGTAATGCCTACTTTTCATTTTTTTTTCATTTTAAATTATTTATACACAATATCCCTTCAGCTATATACTATTTAATAATACAAAAATATACAGTTCTACTAATTAATATCATATACAAAAAAACTTCTAATCTAATTACAGGTGCTGTTCTTCCAGGGAGTCGTGTTTAATTGGCTTTCAGCTCGTCAAATGTATTTTTAGTTGCTTTTTAAATTGGCACAAGGTGGGAAGTTCCCTGATACTTATAGGGATTTCATTCCAGACCTTAAGAGCTGAGTAGGAAAATCCTTTTTTGGCATACTCTAGATTGTACCTTGGAATCTGGAGATCTCTACAGAATCGCGTATTGTAACCGGAGTATTGTGATCTTTGTTGGAATTTGTTCCAAAGATTTTCTGGGCAGAGTCTGTTCATGATTTTATAGGCCATAACTGCACGATCAAACGTAATAAGTTGTTCGACATGTAGGAAAAATTGACCATTCGCCAAATAAAGAAGTGTTAACTAGATAATAAGATGAGTGAATGAAATATACCTTGTCGTGGAATCTGTTTCTGAATCAATTTCTTTGGCAAGCGTAGCCGCTGTAATGTCTTTGAACGATGTAGTGTCATCTTTTACGGTTGCTTGGGAGCGCAAGGGGAACATTTTTCGCACTGCAACTACGACTGGCTTTTCCAACTTCTTTCTCCTTCTCAGTTCAGACCTTGAGACTACATCGCTCCATGATGATGCGGGCGTTTGGTCTGCAGCCTCTGAGACATTCTCTTCTTCATCCTGCTTGCCTTGTTCTGCATTGCTCAACGATGGTGGGGGAGAAGGTTGAGTGGAGGTTTTTCGGCTAGCTACATCTTCACTTGGCTTCCCTGTTAATCAATAACAAACATAAAGTCTGTTAAATAAACCTGAATACATGGCATTTACTCTACTTCAGTATATACAGTAGCGTGTAAAAAGATGCTACAACATGCTCTTTCATTCGAACATACATATAATAAGAGAAATCTTCGGAAATTGTTTATAGTTCAAGCTTTTTGAGATCTTTGCAATGAGCTGAGTCCGTTTCAAGCAGAAAATCTTCAATACATAAAGCCCCTTAACTTATGAACCTTCTTGCATTTTGTTGTTGTTGTTGCTTCAGTTTATTTGTAGCGAGAGGATCAAAGCCACAGCTCATGTACCAACGCGTCTGTAATAAATTAAGCACAAGTTGAAAACTAGACTAACGTAAATTATCTTCGAATGAAGCAACTTCAAAATTGTGTATTGTGCAGTATTTCAGACTGCTTGAACTTTGTAATATAAAGAGGTCTCCAAACATTTTTGGTTTTATAGACAGAAAGAGCTCGTTTAACATTTGACTCTCCAAGTAAAACCCGCTGTTCATTGGTCCACACCGATTTTATAAGGATGTGACTGGATTTCAAAATACAATACAAATCCAGTTTAGAATGTTCCTAATTATGGTTTATTTCAAAGCACAACGGATAATAAATCACGTATACTTTTGGTTGCTATGAGACATTTCCTAGTATGAACAGCGTCTGACGCAAAGTTTTGAAAATTTAAAGAAACTTACCTCGTATCTCAATCTCCCAAATCTTGATCTCCATCTTACTATGAGCAAATGAACAGGAATCATTTCGCTTGCATGGGTCCCCAACCTCCTTGTCGTGGCATATGGATAATCTCGTTCCGACTTTTACATCAGGGCATCTTCTGACTTTCAACCATTCTTTATTGCCGTCATCCCAAACACATCTAAACACATTACTAATACCATGACCACAAGCCAAGCAATCATCATCATCAACATGATCATAGTCATATGAATCTGGTCTTGTTACATTAGTTACACAAGCATTGCAAAAGAGCTCTACAGAATTATCTCCCAGGAACTTGTTTACTTTATCAATATTGAAAAGGGCTGACAGCTGAGACAGTTTGACATTGCTGATAAGGGTTTTCCAAGTGTCCGGTCTTTTATCGTCTTCTATAGTTCCTAAAAATAAACAAGAAAATAATATGGCATTTTGCAAACTGTCTCTAATAGACGAACAAATGCAAGCAGAATTTTCTGGGTTTACCAAAAAGCTCCTAGCCTTTTCAACATCCAATCGAAGATAAACTACACGCTTTTTTATAGAAACTTGAATCAGCCCATAATTCGCTTTTAGCACTAAAAGTTTCTTAATTTGCTTCTTAATTTTTGGGTGAATGAAATATGATGTAGTTGTCACCACTGCCACGTATTTGTTTCTTTACATACCGGGTGAGTCATTTGAAAGGCCACTGCTCCCTGGATATCGTAGCAATAATATTCGTAAATATATTGTTTAATAGTGGACATGTTCAAATGAATTCTAAATTTTACCTGACAGAAATCGGCCACTCCGTTCTAAAATTATGAGGGATTTTCTCAAGAAAGCCCCTCTAGGAAGCCTTCAAAAATGGCATAAAATCACGACCAAATTTCCGTCAATTTCTGCCTTAATAGCAATGATTTGTACATGCTTTAGCATGTTTTATCCCTTTGGGAGGATGAAAGTACCATACCTGGGAACATAACAACATTATTCTCGGAGATTTTCTCTTCACAAGAGGATAAAACGTGCTAAAGCATGTGCAAGTCATTGCTGTAAGGCAGAAATATTTGGAAAATTTGCTCGTGATTTTAAGCCTATTTTGAAGGTTTCTTGAAAGGGCTTTCTCGAGAAAATCGCTCATAATTTCAGAACGGAGTGGCCGATTTCAGTCAAGTAAATTTTAAATTATATTTGAACATGTCAACCATTAAATAATGTATTTGTCAATATTATCGTTTTGATATCTAGGGAGCAGTGGCCTTTCAAACGGGGATTGTTTTCTCTGACTCACCTGGTACAATACAACATTTAGCAAGAAAAAGAGTTGCATTTGGCTCTTGGCTCATTATAGTGAATATCACTCAAGAATAAAGGTTCAACGACAATTTTGCCATCATATTCTTGAATTTAGCTTCCAAACGTTTCTTAGCGTTTCTCAAACATAGTACTAGAGTTTTTTTTAAATCTTCGGTCATCCTTATAAAGAAATTCGTGATAGCGCATCTAAGTTGTTGTTGTTGTAGTAGCGTAAGCGTGTGACAAAATGGAGGAAGGCCTAAATTCGAAGCTGTGAATACAAGGCGAATAATAAAATGGGCAGAAAGACACGAGTAAGTGAGATTATATCTTTTTTTAACATGAATGATTTTAATGATTATCCACGCATCCTATGGCGCGTGCACAACATAAAGATTGTTCCGAAAAATATCCAGAGAATAAACTGGATGGAGCTCGTTTCCTATCATGTCATCGAAAATTATTGCCACCCCAAAAATATGTGGCCATTTGTCTTGGTTTTAACAGTAAGGTTATAAGTCGTATATTAAATTAAATAAAGTTGCGCAACAAAACAGTAAAGTTATAAGTCGTATATTAAATTAAATAAAGTTGCGCAACAAAACAGTAAAGTTATAAGTCGTATATTAAATTAAATAAAGTTGCGCAACAAAACTGGCGATGGGTGAGATCGAACAAAACTAACGAAACATGTCATAAGTCTAACCACTTACCATATGAGGATGACCAAAGCGCAAACTCCTGATCGCTATGTGGAGATGGACAATCAATCGTATGAGTTTTTCTAGTACAAAATTGAAAAGGGCCTTTTGAGTTAGCTGGCTTCGGCCTGACTTTGGCCCAAGTGCTTTCAACCTTAAATGCAAAGGTTTTGATCCATGGTTTATGGCATCGATGGCACACTCTGGTTGAAGGCTGAATCAAAGCGCCATATGTTTGTAGACAATTAATACAGCAATGATATACGCCATGTTTACGCAAATCAACCTCTTCTTTGACTTCTTCTTTAGGTAATGCCACATCTGAAAAATACGAAATCATACCAATAAAATAAAGGCGGACCAAACAATGTATGCCAATAAAATAATAAAAAATTCCTTACTTATGAGGTTCTGATGGGGGAGGTGCCGTTGCTCCCCTGCTCTCTGCTAGAAATCAGCATGCTCCCTTCAAAATTGGACTTGATTTTGCAGCTTTTTCATACTTCTCAAAGGTTTGTGCAGCTCTCTGCTCCCTGGTTCCTGTAATTTTATAGCCGTGTTTCCTTGTTCCGAGCCCTTTTAGGATCTGCTCCCTTGCTCCCAAAAACCTCCTGTCATGTCAGAGCCTCACTTATTCATGGTAGAACTACGTTGACTAAAAAAATTCGTGCATCTATCAAAGTACAAAAGGCTGCTTTCCTGAAACCAGGGGTAAATATTGTTCTATAATTGTCGATAAAGCATTGAGTACAAGCTTCAGCGATTTCAACAAATTCCTGGTCTCTTTGGCTGAGCCATTTCAAAAGGGCCTGGTTGGTTGGCTAACGAGTAAAAATTTAAAATCATGGAAGAACATTCACCTCTGACTGAAACCTGATTGGCACGAGAGAAAACAAATTGTAACGAGAAGCATAGCCCTAAATTTGGTCAAGCTACTAATAGGAATGCTAAGACGCCTCGTCGCAGGGGGTCTGCCTTGGAGGAAAACAAAGGAGATGTGCCTGCCAAACGAAGAATTTCAGGACCAGTCCTGGAGCAAAATAATGGAAAAACAATAACAGTCCCTGGAACAAACTGCAGCAAAATGGCTGGGTTTATTGTTAGTTTAATTTCCTCATAAAATTTTCAATTTGTCCTGAATTAAGATACAAATGGCATAATCCTGTACCACATTTTTCTAACTGAGACAAGACCATATCGGCAGGCACATTCCTAGGTGCTCAATATATTAAGTAGACCCCCCTGGCTCCTCGTGTACCGAAGTGACATTACTCAGTCTAAAATCACAACAAAACAACAGAGTCCATTGAAAACGTTTAATGTAACTTACTTTGTTGCTTACTTTGTGGTAACTTCCAAAAATAAATCTCTTCCTCCCCATGAGCAAAAGTACACGGTCTCATCTTGCATGGTTGGTTATTTGTGAAATGAGCACACAACTTGTAATTGCTGGATTGAATACTTGGTCTAGGTCGCATTTCAGTGGTTTTGTCGAATTTACTTTTAAATAAGTAAACAATGTGAGCATCGTTGAATATTTCAGGGCATCTTGAGCAAGTTTTTGCTCCAGTGATAAACTCAACACCTTGTCTACGTTTTACCCAGCATGACCTGCAGCACATAATAACACCATGTCTCTTTAGCTCTGTCTTACTATACTGTGTGTTTGCTGCTGCTTTGCCTTCACCAGGGTTCTGTTTAGGCTTGGCGACTACTGCTGGTCTAGGTTTTACCCCAGCTACAGCTTGTGCCTGCTTGGGTTTCACTGCAGCATCGGGCTTCCTTTGTGGAAGAGGTGGGAATTCTACAAATTAAAATCAATGGATATTACAGGCTCTGTCACAAACTGCATATTAAAAAAATTACATTTGGCTGATTACAAAAAATCAATCACAAAAATGAATTTTGCGGGGCAAAGCCATTGTTTTAGTTAAAATACAATGTTTATTCATATTGTTTTCAAATAAAAGAGCATTGTTTCCTCTAACATTGCAGGGGTGGCCACACCCCCTTCACCCCTAGTGTTCTCCGCAAGCACTATCATTAAAGTAACCAATCAGGTTTTTTTTTCATTTCAGCCCCAAGAAAGTCCGGC
Source organism: Aurelia aurita (assembly GCA_004194415.1). Taxonomy (NCBI): domain Eukaryota; kingdom Metazoa; phylum Cnidaria; class Scyphozoa; order Semaeostomeae; family Ulmaridae; genus Aurelia; species Aurelia aurita. Next base: position 623,434 of record REGM01000040.1, read on the forward strand.
AAGCAAACTCTACATTGACGGTCCCTATCAGTGCAGTCCAGGCTTATGGCTGCCATTAATTCACAGGTTCCAAATCTTTTAAAAGGTCGGTGTAAAGTTATGTGACCTATTTCTTTGAATGGAATGGCTTCAAAGAAACTTTATCTATCTACTTTGTAATAATCCTACCGTTGGACTTTCAGAAATCTTCGATCTTTTCAGGATTAGAATGCTTTTCTTCTTTATAAAGAATTCAAGAAAAATTTTGAACAAAACTTAAAACCATCGCAATTTCTAAACTTTTTGAGGAAACATCGAATAATTTTCTAGAAAACGTAGTTTATGAACGTCTACAATACGGTATCAAGCACAAGTCTTTCACTCTTATGGTTTGCGATTTAGAAATTTGATGACGTCACATCCTCAAATGAGTTGAAATATGAAATACGCTGTAATTTCGAAAATATTCAAGATTTCTGAAAAGTCCAACAGTAGAGTTATAGCAAAGTAGCTAAAGTTTCTTTCAAGTCATTCGATTCAAAGAAATAGGTCACTGAATTTTATACCGACCGTTTTACGCCAATTTAAAGATTTGGAACCATAGTCATGTTGGAACCTATGTAGCCATTAATACGTCTTAAGAAATAAAATTGCGTCCACAAGTGACAACTTACCTTTGGCAGAAAAATCATCAAGGCCCATGGAGCTGCGTCTCATATTTGGGTCACGAAAAGCTGAGTTCTTCATACCCATAGTACAATCCAGGCTCATAAGGCTACGTCTCATATTTGGGTCGTGAAAAGCTGTGTTCTTCTTTTCCTTAGAACCATTATTCTAAAGCAGATAACATATTCATTTAATGATAATACTTAAAGTATAATATACATAAACTTTAAAGGCTGGAATCTCAAATGAAATCAAACCAAAGGGGGTCCAGGCATATCCCTAGCGAGTTCCCTACTTTTCATTTTTTTGCACTGCAACGATGACGTAACCCGATCTCGAATTACACAGGTGTTGCTTTCATAATCCGGACCACAGGGAAGCAAAGAAACGAAAACTAGGGAACTCGCTTAGGGGATACGCCTGAACCCCCTGTGGTAAAACATATAACATTTAGCCAAAAATGTATTCAAAAGATTTCAATGAATCAAAGAAAATATTACCAAAAAGTCCAACAGGGAGTTTACAAAACCACAACGGCACCTGCAACACAATGTAGCATATTTGTTTCAGAACTTCAGCTTCAATAGATTCCTTGTTTTTCATGAGAATTTGCTTCCCTTGAAAAACTATGAAATTTTCCTTTTTAATTGCACAACTTGCAAATCCCCCTCCTGTCGTGTGTTGCCATTCTGGCTTTTTAAACTCTCTAATGATTGCAAAAAATCCTCAACTCTCTTTACTCTATTTGCTCTACCCTATGTACCACAGCATCTTTGAATAAGAAAGACACTGATGCTCTTACAGGGAATATATATTTGCACCTGCATACCTTGTCTGGTGGTTTTCCGTTTATCTTTTTCTGAAATGAAAAGCAATATTTAAGAATCATATTTGGATAAAGTACATCTGAAAATACTGCAGTAGCTACAAAATTGGGGGAGGGGGGGGGGACTCAGCATGGAGCTTGTTAAAAGGTATACCCAGCTTTTTTACATCATTTTGCTATAAATAACACCTTGAGAAAACTGGGGTCGACATTTCCACCCCAGTAAGCTAAAGATTAGCTACACTATGATGGTTGCCAAAAAATTATGAAGCCTAAAAATCAATCTTAGTTACATGTGTAATGTGCCGTGTCTTAGTCAGGGGGTTTGAGGGGTGTGGCAAACAATACTTTTAGTAAACAGTTTCAGTTATTTGGTCCTTCAGCCATTTGCTTTTCAAAACTCTGGTTGAAAGAGCTTAGCTACACCTCTGAAGTTCTGAGCTCCCACTCTGCCAACTATATTGAGAATGCATATCACAAGTTTTTGATTCCCAGGATCGAAACGAGATGTTTCATATGCAACAACGATTCTGGGAGAGGAGGGTTATCTTTAGATCACAAAAAATGTGTTTGAGTCTTAATGACTTTTGGCCATGCTAATAGCCCTTTTTCTGCAGAGTCAGCAGAATAAAGCTCTTAAGTGAACAGCCCTATTTATCTAATGAGATGTTGAAAAATCATGTTCCTTACAGGACCCCTATGTTTGATTTTACATTCTTACATCTTTTAATATATTTAGTGACCTAAAACGTTTAGATCTAGCATACCTTTTGCTCCTTTCCCATGCTTCTTTAGTAGTAGTTCTATGTCTCTATAAGAAAAAAATATTAATTCGCTGACAGAACTTGCTAAAAATTAAATTTTTATACAAATAATTTCACACATATTTAACATATGTATGTATGTATGTATCAATTTGCCACTAAAATATAAAATTTACAATGTTTTAAAAGCTAAAAATAGATACATTACAATTTTAATACGAAATAAATAAATACTTGTAAAAAACACCCCTAATTGTAGTGGCAGGGATAGCATTAAAAGGTCGAATTGACCTTATTTCCATAATGGTCCCCTCAGAGGTGGTTGCTAAAAAATAAAAAAAATAAAAAAAATAAATAAAAAAAATCCGTAATTTAGTAAGGCCAAATCATGAATCTGAGAGAGGACGTGAGGTCTTAGTAGAACATATATACGTCATTTTCTTCTCTCTGAATATTTTGGAAAATATCGTCTTTGATCTTGAAACATTGAAACATTGTGTTTATTTCATAATTCAGTTTTTGTGATTACGAATTACGATTTGATTTTCAGGCTATATTCAAGTTTTCCACCACTAACAACAGAAGACTCTTATGAATACATGTATATATTTTTTCATAAGAAACTAAAAACTTTAAAAACTAAAAATGTCAGCCTACTGAGTACTGAAAGTTTCTTTAAATTATCAGATTTTAAGTACTATATATACAAGTATTTTTACGAGTTCCATGACAATGTTCACTTCCTCTCCTCTGCCGTTGTGAACACTTCAAAACAAAGTTTTTTTAAGCCTTTCCAATGATTAGACATTACTCAAGTACTGTACCTTCCGAGTAATCATACCGGAGACAAGTGAAATAGTAAAAGTATGCTAAGGATTTCCTTGACTAAACAAAATAGTTGCTTAAATACTTTTTTCCCAGTATTGGAGCTTCATAACTTTTTAGCAATCTGAGAGTTGAGTTTCTTATGACGAGTTCTTATCAAAACATATGTGTATCATAAGAATTCTGATTTCAAAATTCTCTAGTAAAAACTCAACATGAGCAGTACAAAGTCTACCACTTGTGCATGGTACCTGTTTAAACAAAGAGAAATTTTAGTCAGATTTCTCTTTGACGTCCAAGACAGGTTTTTCTGTAGGTTTCTATATTGTAAAGTAGCCAATCATTCAAAAATAAGATTAATTATGCAACTACTTTAACAGATTTCAGGCAGGTAGGCTAAACCCTGAACTAATACTGCCACCTGTACCACACCAAAAAAGCATGAAAGAAAAACAATAGAAATATTGTGTAAATTTCAAATTTCTGGTATTTAGCGTTACAACATTTCTTGCTTTATGAAAATCTTTAGCACAAACTTAGCAGTCTGTGAGCATAGCAGTTTCACACAAGATTTTGTCTCTAAAAGGGTTGTTTGAAGTATAAAAGAACACATTACAAAATTAGGGTGAAAAGTAAAATTCTGAAAATCTCGTGCTTGCAATAGACGATTGCGCTAAAGATGGCGGACAGGAATTTTTTACCATGATGCTTTGCGTCGAATTGAATTTCGAATGATTTGATTGGTTGATTTCTTCAATACCGCAAAGGATCTTGGTAAAAAATTCCTTGACGCCATCTTTAGCGCAATCGTCTATTGCCATACTCAGCAGCAAGTGTTTTAACTGAGTTGGGGGTCTTCAACAAAAGATTTTCGTCCCCGTTAACGGATTTTGTCCGTTAGGGGGGAGGGGGTCTCACCTGAATCCGTTAAGATTGTCATTTTGGGGACAAAAATCCTGAAAAGACATGAAATTTGTCCGTTAAGAAGGGGGGAGGGGGTTCGGATCTTAACGAACAAAATCCGTTAACGGAGACGAAAATCTTTTGTTGATGACCCCTTGGATATATTATCACTTTCATCATCAGTATGTAGATGATGGTGATATGTATGAATACCAAACACCCTCATAGTCATATATGGTATTCTTCACACAAGTGTGGTGCAACCTGAAAGAAGTCTTGGTTGGGCATAACATTACTGATTGATATAATATAGTGATGTTGATATAATCAGAGAAGTTTGAATTGTGAGTTCGTTTCGTTGTGCGGCTACTACGGCACCATTTTGATATGACAAGACAAGACAGGGGTCACGTTTCAATTCTTTCAAATTTTCGCCCCATAATTTGAATAAAGCATAGATTATTTGAAGCATGTCTGTAAACGAAAGCAAGAATCCTCTGCAGCAAAGATCTAGTTTGTAAGATCTATGTTACAGGTCTAAATATAGCCTGATTGATTTGATAAGAAACTGTTCGAATGGGCCTAAAATGCCTGCAGGCTCCCTCCTAGGCCTATTTGTCTTCCGGCGTTGCAACTGCTTCTCCAGCTCTCCAAAGAAATGTGCAGAATGTATAAAAAGCAATTAACTGTTAAACTTACCAACTTTTTATTACGCTAAATCATCAGATCTTTCAAAATTGCGAACATTTTTGTCATCACATTACTTTTGCTGTCCGACCATCTTTGTCGTGTCTGTATGATGCATTCCGAGAATGAACTTTCGACATCTCAGAAACGTGCCTTGTCAAAAACCCAGACCACATATTATCTGATCGAGTTATGAGCCAACCAGCCCTGGCTTCACGGGCGTAGGGGAAAATAAAATCTGGGGGGGGCTGCCCGATAAAATTTCTATTGTTTACCAAATTTTTCGCCCGACTTAGGGTGGAGTTTTGCCCGAAAAAGGCTGATTTTGGTAAATTTTTCCAACGTTGGGGGGGGCTACAGCCCCCCAGCTCCCCTGGCTCCTACGCCTAGCCTATGCCTGGCTTTACTAAAAAAAACTACCTATTCCTAAACGGCTGGGAACCAACAAATTTTTGACAAAGTTTGGTGGGACAACTGAAATGATTTTTTGTAAATGACTTCCTGTTTCCATTTTACTGCGCACCTAAAATATTGTTTGCGCACGTGATTCCGATCGAAGCTGGCGTTCCAGTTTTTATAATGGTGTAGTATGAAAACTCTAAAAGTAGACCTTCTTTTTAAGAGCCCTTTCGTACGGAAGCCCATAGCGGCCAGACAAAGTTAATTAAAAAGTCCTGGACAAATTTTATTTTGAGATACAAACTTTGTTTTTAGGAACAAATAACATCCAGCAAACTTTGCTTTTGAGGTACAAACTTTATTTCGCATAGAACAAACTTTATTTTGAGGTCCAACCATATATCGCAGAGGACAAACTTTATTTTGAGGTACAAACTTTATTTTGAGGGTCAAACTTTATTTTCAAGGACAAACTTTTTTTTAAAGGACAAACTTTATTTTGAGGGCAAACTTTATTTTGAGGGACAAATTTTATATCGCAGAGGACAAACTTTATTTTGAGGTACAGAGGGAGAAACTTTATTTTGGGGGACAAACTTTATTTTGAAGGACAAACTTTATTTTGAGGGACAAACTTTATTTTGAGGGACAAACTTTATTTTGAGGGACAAACTTTATTTTGA
>REGM01000040.1:629963-647069 GCA_004194415.1 Aurelia aurita
CCGAAAATTGGGCAAAAACCCCCCCCCCCCCCGTGGTTCGTCCCAGCGACCCCAGTGACTTCAACGACCAAGTGTGAACCAGGCATTAGTCATTTTCACTCTTGGAATTCTCTTAGCAGGCAGGAATTCTATTGTGTCTACTAGAGAAAATTTTGCTCTACAGTTGAATAGAAAATTACGGCTGAGCGAGCTTTGATTGTGTAAAATTCCGCCCACTCGAAAAATTCCACTGACTGGAAATCAGACTTTTGAACTATTGTTGAGACAATTTTCGAAACTGATTTCTTGGGACAAAAACTGCAGACTTTGAACGAACAGAACAACTCCACATGAAGTTTAAAACTCGCATTTGCAATTATGAGGACCGTTTACTGTATAAAAATCATATCAATTACATGCTTTGGGCATCTAGCACTTTGAAATCTCCCTCTTTCCAGTTTTAATGCACACAAAGCTCCAAAAATTGTCTCCCAAAATTTTAACCTGATAAAAATTATGGTTCTTCTATGCGGGTTGTTACTTTATACCATTCTTTCATTTGAAAATAGTGAGGATTACTGATGAGATAAAATGAAAAACATTGACTGCTAAAACGCGCATATAATTGATAAAATTCAAATTCAACAAATGAAAAGTAAAATGCATTTGACTATTGCATGCATTACAAAAATTATGTACAGCGTAATGTGAAGTTCAAATGTTCGATTATTTCTTATTAGTGGAAGGATCATTCTAAGGGACAGTGCAAAATTTATTTTATAACATGGCCGGTGCAAAACGCAACAGGGCAACAGGGCAACTAGTTTTTTTGAGCTTCTGCAGAACGGGGTCAACACTTTTTATTGGGCAAATAAGTACGGGGCAGTAACTTTTTAGGTGCAGTTTGAAACATAAAATTGTTAATTTTGTAGGCCAAAATTGCAAATCATGCAAGATGAGAAATGATTGAAGAGATGTGTATAAAATGATGTAGAATGTCCATGTCAATTGTCTGCAAGAACGGTCCATCAGTCACATCTTGTCTTCTTCAAAGTCAATATTTTGTTGACATAGATAATGGTCATTAGCAAATTCATCTGTCGTACTATAGTACTATATAACATCTAATGCTCACGAATACGGGGCAGATATATTTTTTAAGGAAAAGGTGACAGGGCAGTTGGTTTTTTTGCAGTAATTTTATACGGGGTAAGCAGATTTTTTTGCAAGAATATTTCTTCTCCACCGGCCATGTAATATAATAAATTTTGCACTGTCCCTAAATCGTGTTTTTTTTGGCAACAAATGGTCTATTAAAAATCGAAATATTTACCCAGTGCTGAGCTCGAGCTAGCCTGTGGACAGGCCAATAAAAATGCGAAAGCCTGTTCACAGGCTAAGCTCGAGCAGCTAAATGTATCCAACAAGGCTAGGTGCATCGCCAGCCCTGTAAAAGTGGGGTGGACAAAGTAAAGAATTAGGTTCTATAAGGTATACCCAACCATTTTGACACTATTTTCGCTGATCAATAAATACCACTCTGAGAAACTAGGGTGGACATGGAAAACAAGGGCGATCAAAACTGTGTCCCACTACATAAAAAATGTTTGTAGGGTACACTATTGCTACTTTTCCTAAACTTCTGCCTTGTTTATGTTGCAAAAGAAATCAAAACCTGAAACTGAGCTACAGCAGGTTTTTGGCTGCACGGTTTACAACTTGTTGCTGTATGGGGAGGGGGGGTCTCTTTCGTCTCATTCGCGCCTTGCCTGAAAGAAACATGCCAGAAACTCTATGGAGTTTGCACAAGATATGGCAAGTGCTGGGGGGAAACTGAAATTTTCTGCGGGAATAATGATGGTTAGACCGTCGAGGAAAAATGTTTGAAACGAAACAACATTTCGTTTACGAAGACAGGATGTTCAAGGCTAAAAAAATGCTGGATCCAGATGAAAAAAAAATTGATGAAAACGACGAAAGGAATGCTATTCAATCTCATGCAGTTGGTGGAAGAATGTTCGGTTTACAGGAACATTTGCATAGTTTTCGAACTCCGAATTTAAAGAGCCATCGTCATCCAGGGTCCTTCGCGGGCACGCTGCACTTTCAGACTGCCTGAAAATCAAATTTGGCCTCAGCGGAAGTTATGGATCCACTAGCTGAACTGATAGAAAAGTTTAACTTTAGTTGATTTCTCTATCAGTTCAACTACTGCAGTGCAGTGTGGATTCGTATTTTCTGCCTAGGCCAAACTTAATTTTCACGCAATCTGAAATTGCGGCGCGCCCGCTACCCTGGGTGCCAGAGTCTCTTAGGAAAAAGGAGAGAGAAAGGGAAAAGAGAGAAAGGAAATTCCGTTTCTTTTCTTATTTTTTTAAATTTCTATTTTTTAAAGTAAGGCTCTGGCACCCAGGGTACGTGCCCGCAAAAGACCCTGGGTGATAATGGCTCTTTACAGAAACTACAGATCAACTAGCAGGCAGTTTCACAAGTGGGCACTAAAGGCTGATCTGGCTGAAGCATCCATAACGGTATCTACATCAAAAGAAATAAACTAAAATTCTAGCTATATAATTAAAATACGATCTACGTTGTTTAATACGAATTAAAATACGTTACAATATAAATAAAAATATTCTCCACAGCAGTGTCTTGCGTGAAGTAAATTTTTCCAACGTTGGGGGAGGCTGCCGCCCTCCCAGCCCCCTGGCTCCTACGCCTATGTAAGTAGTCACGCTCTTCGTTTTTTCAATCGAATGCTTTAATTGTTTTGATTTTTGCTAAAGCATTTGAAAAAAGTACATCATAACCTTCCAGAAAACATAATCGGCAAACTTTTCCTCGATTTGTATTTGCATTCCATTCTATGTTGAAAATGTCCTTTTTGCGCTGTTTCAGTTCCTTGCTGTTTGTTTCTGTGGAAACTATAACCAGGTTCCAAATAATAATCATATACCACAAATAACGACCCTGTATCAAATATGAGAAGACAAGAGGCCTACACATTCGATGGGTTATTACCAAAATTAGGGCCTAAACAACTGTCAGATTTAAAACCAACAGTCCCTGTTTTAGAAGCGTTTCTTGGAACAAACATTTTTTCTTGTCAAAGTGAGAATGTGGCTAATGCGTACTAACCTTTGTCACTTGTCACGTAGCCTGCGTGCAGACTCGCTCCTCCCACGCTCCTCGAGTCTGCACGCAGGCTACTTGCCACAAGGATCGTGTTGTTTTATTGTGTCTCGTTCAATAGACGATTACGGAAAAGATGGCATCGGGGGGCATTTGACCAAGATGCATTGCGTTCTATAATGGAATCAACAGTGGTTCTATAGAGATTCGATCATCAAACGCAATGCATCTTGGTCAAATGCCCCCCGACGCCATCTTTTCCGTAATCGTCTATTCCAACCCTGACCATCCCCCCGGGCAGCCCGGGGGTCGATGAAAATTGATTGCGCAAATGCCCGGGGGCGGGGGAAATTTTTTTGGCGAATGCCCCCGGGGGCCGGGCACTGAGAACATGCCATATTCCCAGTAACTGTATAATATGAAAGCTGCTGGTGTTGTCAAATGCCCCGGCGCCAGGGAAAAATTGACAGTCAAATGCCCGGGGGCCGGGAATATTTTTTGTGTAAATGCCTGGGGGTGTCCTAGGGGGATGGTAAGGGTAGGAATTGAACGAGACATTATTCTTCCTGAATTCATCCAAAAAAATCTGAAACCTAACCCTTTTCGTGCTCTCGTGTGAACAATTGCACAACATCAAAATGTCTAGGCCTTTTGTCGAATAAATTATATGATCAAGAAGGATGAAACGATACGATTGTCTACTAAAGTTAACAACAGCCCTTGTTGCAGAACTACAAAGTTTTGAACGGCATTGTTCGGAGCAACAAATCTTTCCCATCTTACCACCAGTGCTCAAAATCTAAAGGTGTTTCGTCTATAATTGATTTGTTTCTAACTGCAGTCTGTCTCAAAATAGATGTCAGGTGAAATCATGGGAGGTACGAGACGTTTGGATTGCTTTTTGGAAAATGTTGTGGTCATAGGTTGCGGCTATTAAGATTAAATTAGCCGTGATGGTTTCAGAGCGGCTTCCTGTTATTTTGTAGCCACTTGACGGTTGACCCTGCAGACGCTAATCTGTCCATCGACTTAGATTAGAGTCGATGGGCAGATTAGCGTCTGCAGGGTCAACCGTCGAGTGGCTACAAAATAATATGTCACCTTGTGTCAGCCGCAATTTTAAAAGTTCTGTTGTTAAGGAGGCTCTGTTGTTGAGGAGGTAGCGGAAGAGAGAAGGAAGGAAAGAAGAAGAACTTTTTCTTTTTCTTTTGTTTCCTTTCTATCTTTCGCTACCTCCTCCGCATAACTATATAGATAAAAAATTCCTCCGTAGAAGCATATTAGTTGCGGCGCTCCTCCATAGAAGCACAATTCAGTGTCTAACCACCCATGATCAAATTTCGCAAACTTTGCAAAAAACACACACCTGACATCTATTTTGAGGCGTACTTTTGTGCCACAATTTCATGTACTAGTCTATAGTTTATATGTATGTCCCATGTAACGCTCCTATACATTTAGAAGCGCCTAAAAACTTTACTACCAAGAACTAAATGCATAGCAAATTGGTAGGGGGTCCATCAATAAATGATGCTGTCGTTGAAACTAAAATTACGTATTTGAATTTTGAAATGAATAAAAAACAATCAATCAAACCCTTCTATCTTCAACCCCATTTACATGCAGTCTTTGAGCTTCTTCGAGCATCTTTGCCAGTTGATGTTTATTTTCTGCGAGGCACACTTGGAACGGGCTGCCATCTGCGGGGTCATCTGACCACATGACATTCACCGTGTACTGCCCAGGCTCTCGTGGACTATACAGGACACCAATTCGTCGATCTTTTCCGCTCTCTCGGAACATCTGTACTTTGAACGCCCCTTTTGGACCATGAATACGGACTTTTAGTGTACCAGGTCCAGCTCCTTTTGTCTCAACGGTAAACTTGCCTTCGTAGTCAGCTAGAAAAATGAGAGCAAATAAGCTGAGAAAATGGAAGATAATTTCTAGGAGTCGCCACTTCTTGTGATGTGAACTGAACTCATACGGAGAGAGTTTTCTTGACGCTCCCATAAAAAGCTAGCGTTTTATGACGCATGCGCTTTATTTGGATAGTGGCAATAGAAAAACTTTAAACGTGAATTCAGCTTTATGCAGTTTCACAAAGGCGCCAATAGTTGACAAGACGACAGGCGATTTCTTATGTCAGAGGCATTTCGGACATTTCGACCTTTCATTTGACAGGGACGTGCCACTTATAACTCTGCAAAAGTTATTAAAACTTTTGATGCAAATTTGATGCAAAAACTAAGGCATTTGGTTGTTAGTTTTAGCACACCGAAATTTAAAGGGAATCTAAGCATAAATAAGCCGTCGATAAAAATAGCCCAGCAAAAACAATAGACCTTGACACACGCCGAACCATATTTGGGCAACTGATCCACGTCAACAGGGAATACTGATATCTGATAGGCTGGAATTTGAACGCAAGTGGCTTGAGCCACTTTTATATGCTTAGATTCCCTTTAACATTCAAATTAACAAAGACAATAGAAAATATATTTGTGAAATATGGTCTTCAAAGGCATATTCAAATCTTAGCTGTATCCTCTACCTCTCTCTACGGTTTTGTAAGGGTCTTTGGCAGACGAAAAGGCTCTTGGATTTGGTGGTTATTTTGAGAAGTCTGAAATGCAACATTATAATCTATGAACACAATTGAAACTAAAATTTGTGAAATACGGTCTCCAATTGCATATTCAAATCTTATTGGTATCCTCTGCTACTGTAACCGCTATTTCTTTCGGTTTTTGGCTGTTTTTAAAATAACCATCAAAATGCATCAGTTTCTGTGGTTGCCAAAACCTTACAAAACTAAAAAAAGAACACAAGACCGTATTCCACTACTTTGATTTCTATTGGTTTTTTTAATGTTAAAGGAAGGGACCGTATTTCACAAATTCTATTTCGAATGTTGCATTTTGGTGTGCTCAAAATAGCATCTAATTGTACAGTAAAAACCTGCATATAATGAACCTACCCTTTTAAACCAAGCTGTTTTGGTTCTTATGTAAATGATAACATTTATGAAATCAAGCTGTAGGTTTTAAAATTAGGTTTTTAAATCTTCTCAGAAAAGTATTTTGTACAACAACGTTTCTTTTTGTGCAATCTTTAAAATGTATCTGTTTAAATCGAAATACTGTGATAGAGGATGGAATATTAGCAATGTGGTGGAATTAGACTTGTTCTTAATGCCTCTCGCATGCTTAACGCCTCTTGCATGCTTGAGGAGCATATCAAATCTGCTATTTTACACGATAATCAAATTTATATTCTGATTGTCACAGCTGAAAACTATATCAATGCCTTTCTTCTTCAAAATAAGAACCTAGAAGTACACAAACACGAGGGTGAAAATGCTCTTTCATAAAGGAGTTAATATTGATTATTCTAGGCTGTAGGTTCTTATTCGAGGAAGGTTCTTATATGCGGGTTTTTACTGTACAATTAGATGCTATTTTGAGCACACCAAAATGCAACATTCGAAATAAAAAATTTGAAATACAGTCCCCTCCTTTAACCCTAATCCATATGGGCTTTTTTCAAGCTACCATATATGGGGGGTGCTTTCCACCCCCCCCCCTCTGAAAACAGCCTTACACTCACCAGAATTCAGTATAACTTGGCACAGTTATAGAGCAAGTAATTTGCAACATGTAGCACAATTTGGGTGGGGTTGCCACGCCCTATGACGTCACAGTGACGTCATAAAGTTGAAAATTGGCCAAAATCAGGTTCTCAAGTTAAATTTGAGTTCAACGAAGATTTTGAAGGAACTGTATGCGGTTGTTGGTCTAGTTTGTCAAAATACTTTCTGAAAAATGTTATTTTATTGTAAATAGCGATTTTCGAATGATATTTTGGTAGAAATTATTCAATTCTGATGACGTAATTTATGTTATAAATTTGTTCCATGTAAAAATAGACAAAAAGAAGCGACAAAGAGGTGATAATCTATCACAAATGCATCATTGGAGTGTTTTTAATGGAAAAAGGTGGAAGATATTTTAAAAAATTGCTACTTAGCCCAAAATGGCGGCCAAAATGACGTCATAATAAAAAATGGTGACGTCATCAAATTCCAGAAATTCCGGTGTCAAATTAAAGCCCTTTGTTTGCTAATTCGTTTGATATATAATACTTCATAATTTAAGCTAATTTTGCCATTGAAATCATCGAAAACAATGATTTTGCGGCTACCTGCTTCCAAATATGGGCATGTCACGTGACCTGTGAGTTCTATTGTTCAAATTTGTTTACATCAAAATGTAGCTAATAGATAATTAGTAAAAGTCAAGGAGACTTATTGACCGGTTGTAAAAGCTTCAAAATCGTGCTGCTAGAATCATAACGAATAGCAGCTTTGATACCCCAAGCAGACCTCTTATCGAAGGGCTGGGTTGGAAGACCATCGAAGAACTCATTAGCAATGAGTCTAAGATTATGGTCTTCAAGTCTCTTCATGGGTTGGCTCCACAATACCTGTGTAACCTTTTCACCAAAAACTCACAATGCTCCTTCCGTAACCTCCGTAACACAGACACTGACTTGAGGTTACCAAAGAAAAAATCAGCAAATGGACAAAAATGTTTTTCTTTCCGAGGAGCTAAGCTGTGGAATAGCCTTCCAGCTGAGTCAAAGAAGGCATCCTCCCTTAATAGTTTTAAAAATTCTATTAAGGGTTGAATTTTCCTTTCACTTTAGAAACTGTAATTATTGTAAATAGGTTTTTAGTTTTATGGTCTTTTTATAATGTAGGTTTAATTTATTGTATATTGTAATTAAATTTTTTATTGGAGGGCCCCTTGAAAATCAGCCTTTGCTGAAGGGCAACCCTCCTTAAATGAATTAAAATGAAAATGAAATGAAATGAAAATGACATAGCTGATGTCGTTTAAAAACGCGGCACAAAAAACATTGAGGGGGGGTGGAATCCACCCCCCCATATGGATTAGGGTTAACATTAAAAAAACCAATGGAAATCAGATTAGTGGAATACTGTCTTGTGTTCTTATGTTAGTTTTGTAAGGTTTTGGCAACCACAGAAACTGATGCATTTTGATGGTTATTTTGAAAACAGCGAAACGCAACATTCGAATTAAAAAAGACAATGGAAATTAAATTTGTGAAATACTACTGGCTGCATAATCGAGTTTGTTAAAACAAGTCTAAAACCGACTTTTGCTAAGTTCAACAAGAGAAAGATTCATCTTGTTAGAGTTTATACCTTAGAGCTGGATAATTGTCATATCTCATTAATGTGCATTACCACATACATCTTACAGTGTCTTCACGATTCACTTTCTAATTGTCTTAAGTTGGTGCCCCATGAAAGCATTCTTTATAATAGAAATAGATTTGTAGATTTGACTTGCTATATATTTTGCATGATGCACGATACGGTGTCAAAGGCCACACAGACGTCAAATCTTTAGAAAAGATTATGCAAATGGTTACTATATCTTTTGTTGTGTTAAATGGTTTGAAAGGAATTTTAGGTACTTTGCTGTAATTCTATTGTTGCGAATTTTGATATGTTGATTCAAACAGAGTTTTTCTTTCATCAAAAGTTTGGTGCAAAGTTTTGAAAAAATTAGATCACTGTAACTTCCAAATTAATGAAGGTAAAATGGTTGAATCCCCAGGAAAATCATAGTTTATGAAGGTCTACAGCATGATTTGTGTACGATTTAGCAATTTGATGACGTCACAATATCAATACTTGTAGCGATATACAAAGGTATAGCACAGCAGAACTGCAAAATTATCTCCAACACGGGTGCGGGAAAGTGGGCAGATGGGAATTCTGCCGTGCGGATGGGCGGCTGCTGCCCTTTGGTTTTGGTGTGCTGTCCCGGTTGGGGTCGCGCATCAAGCTGGGGGCGGTGGCTGTCTGTCTGCGCTGAGGAGGTCCTTCTGTTTATTGCCTTGCACTTGTGTTTTTCCAAAACTTTCTAGTTGGTTTCTAGTTGTCACTTGACGTCCAATGTGAGACAGATACTAGTTTGTTTTCTTTGTAGTTTTTGAATAGTGATATTTTGAATTGTAAGTGCCTTTCATGGTGGGAACTCCAAAGACCAACGGTCTATTCCTGCCATGATAGGCACAGCAGATGTACGTTTTGAATTTGTTTATTATAGCCGATTATATACCGGGTGAGTTAGAAAAAACGTGGGGCGTTTAGCAAGCCATATTTTGGTGAAAAACAAGTCAAATCGCGAGTATCGTAGTTTCATATTACAGAAGAAAGATGAATTAGTTATAGAAATTTAGTTTGTCAAAATCGGTGATTTCTTTCCTTATTTACTTGCGACTGTGTGATATAGCCATTCTAATAAAAAGTATAGCTAGTAACAGAACTTTCAGCTTGCTAACAATGACAATGAAATGACTAGTCCCCATGTCCCCAAGGGATACACCATAAGTAACACTAGTCTTTCCTTTTGTGCTTCAACACAATTCATGCCTTGTTTCAATTTTTTTAGTAGAGAAACAGTATGTTTTTCATGGTTTAGAAGGTCACGCGTGTATGAATATTAATCCAATTGAAGGCCTATTTTAGCAATCTTGCAAAACACCATTTTACTAAAATCGCTCTTACTTCTGGAACGGAAAGACCGATTTCGACCAAACAAAATTTCATATCTAAATTAGATTTTCTTCTACGCAATGAACTTTAAAGAAAAGAATTTGAAAATTTAACTGCATCAATAAAAATTGGCAAACACCCCACGTTTTTTCTGACTCACCCGGTATATATAAAAAAAAGGTCTGTAAGTTTGAAAATGATAAAAATATACAAAATCGCCAAAATAGAATTACAGTAAAGAACCTAAAGTTCCTTTCAAATCATTCTATTTAAGGAAAGATGTAATAACATTATCGATTATCTTTTCAAAGATTTGAAATGTATACTGCAAAAGCCTGACAGCCTTTCTCCCAGCTTTGCAGATTTTTTTCAAAAACCCAAAAATACTGCAAGTTTAAGAGTTGAGATCTTCTTGACTTTTTGTAAAATACAACAAGCTATCAAATGAAAAACGTTTTATTATTCCAGAAAACGCCACGTGACTCCATATGCCAAATATGGAAGCAGGCAACAAGAAAATACGCTTTATGACATAAATTTCTTCTTAACACTAAAAACTGTATAGTTCAATTTTTATAAAGAAGCCCATCTTTTCTTCTCTCAACTTTTGTTTGCATGCTCGAAACGCTTAACGATCCAAAACAATAATTAACTGAGATGCGTTGGGGGGACATTTTTAACCCTCTCCCCGCGGAGAAGCATGGATTGCATCAATCAAGGCAGAACAGAGGTAATAATCATAACAATAACGGAGTTCTTAAATAATAAAAATTCACAACAAACCTAGCAATCCACTCTTTAATCCAGGTCCATGAACTTTAACTTTACCGGCATCCGGAGCTTGCATGATTCGTACCATGAACGGACTTCCCGGAACCGGTTTACCATCCCATTCCAACTCAACAGTGTGCACTCCCGGTTCTTGTGCATTCAAATCAACTGTAAAGGTGCCATCTTTGTTGTCCGAGATAAGAACGTATGTATCCTTGCCATTCGGTGATAAACATTTGCAAGTTAGCTGTCCTTCTCCAGCTTTTCGTCCATCGAGTGTAAACATGACTGGTTGGCCTGCGGTTCCTTCTTTCAAGCCAGCTCCTGATAATACTGTAGAGAAGCAAACGAGGAATCGGTAGTGGAGTTCTGCTTCTAGATATACAGGCTCAAAGACACGGGTAACGCAGATATGAGAATATAGCAAGTAGTAGGGTGGCCTAGGATCAGGTGGGGCAAAATTGGTCAGGGTAAGGAGTGAGGCGAATAGGCCATTGAGAAATTCGTGGATTTCACGCCTATTGTGCTTTAGTTGACCAAAATATCCGTTATATCTATCACGAACAAAGACAATCAAATTCACTGAAAAAATCTTAATTTAGGAGCAGTTTCGAGCAAGCAAAAATCAAATGATCTGGCCAATTTTGCCCTTTTGAGCCAAATTAGAATTAAGAGCATCCGGCATCTCTGTCCAAATTTTTACGAGTCCCCCCCCCCTCCCCCCTTCTGCTCGGTCTGGATTTAGGGAGGTATCAGTTATGCATTTATTTAGATCCCTGAAAAATGACCACTTGCAGATACCTTTCCTTAAACCTGCCTCATAAGGTATAAGGCAGTAAGATAGTCCGAAGGCGAATTTCCTTGCTGCATAAAATATCTACAACCAGCTAGCTGTGGGCAAAATTAAAAATAAGTCTCATACTGAACTGAAAAGATCACATACTAAAGAAATCACATACTGAAATAACCATTCTTTTCAATAACCTGATAAACGTCCATTCCTTTAAAGACTATTTCTTCGGTGAAAGACAGCGATTCTGTGTTATAAACCCCTGACATTAGGCACGGTAACTGCTTTTAGCTGCAACTCGTCACTGTACACACAGGCAAACTGTTAGAAAGCTGCATTCAATTGTAAAGCACAGTGATATGTTTTAGTTCCCAAAAGAAAAGTTTAAAGAAACTAGTTCTCTTTCGTTGTTAAATAATTCAGCGAAGTGCGTTTATTATGGAACTGTTGAAATAGAACATTAACCGGTGGTTTAGATAAGGTATTCAGTACATTTCAAAAGCATTGCTTGATGAATGTTAACTTTGTCTGATAATACATTTTAAAACATTAACATCATATATTCGTGGTCTGAACATTAGAGTTCAGTACAATGTTCTTGCTTTTTATCATAAAACTTGAATTGCATCTATATCCCCTCTAACTGCTCTAGCATTGTGTATTTACCACAAAATATTTCCCTAAACTGTTTTCCTTTCACTTCCTTCCCCACCGTTTTATCTGAGATCTAAAGTCGCTGCTTTCCGTTGTAATGAGTAAAAGAGCATAGACGCCAAATTTTGATTGGCTTACAATTTCAGACACACCTCCACGAATTGGGCCAATCACCTTGGGTCAAAGTCATAACAAACGCCAAACAACGAAAGTCCATGTTGCCTGTTTTCAATATCCTTCGCCGTGCCACTTTCTGCGAGAAGGAAATCTAGACTCTCAAATAGTTTTAAAAGACATTCCAAATAGAAACATTGACTAGGTGCTAACTCCAAACCTTTGAATACGTTAGCTTCATACACTGTCTCGAAAAAGTCCCCTTCGATACTTTAATTAATATGACCAAAACTATTTGCAAACTGTTCATCTTTTCCCCACGATTTTTTACTGAAATGCATCTCGACCAATCTTAAGGGTGTGGGTGTCGGGGTGCTCCCCAGGAAAATTTCTGATTATACCCCGGACCCAATTTTCTACTTCCTTCACTTGCAGGGGCCTCATTCTTTTAGTCTGTAGAGCCTCACAATTCTCACGAATTCAAACCAATAGAGCCTCACAATTCTCATTGCAGCCTTGGGAGCCGGCCAGCGGTAGGGGTAGGGGGTTGTAGATAAAGTCTTTATGGTAATCCGTCCCTTGAAATGGTTTGGGTGCACTATTTGTAAAATAAATTTCCGACTCCTATACGATACTTAGCTTCAGCCTCGACGTATGCAGCAATAACAAGGGATAGGGTCTGACAAAAACTGGACTTACCGACTTCTTCTGGGTATGCTTTACTGTATCCGTTAATCGTAAAAGGGCTTCCTTGAATATGTTCACCATCATATTGTATTGCCAATTCGTATGTGCCAGTATTTGGTACAGAAAACGTCACATCGTAGGTATCATTGCCCTTGTCCCTGACTGCTACGGGTGCCAAGATATCAGTTCCTACTCCAGATACTGCGGCAGTTAGTTCCCCTTTCCCTGCGTCTTGGCAATCAACATGTGCTGTCACAATTTCGTTGACTGGAGCTGCAATACAAACAGAAAGTACAAAGTTAGCACCCACTATCGTGAGTTCCTACTGCGGATAATCTATCTGCGAGATTCTGAAGGCTTGCAATGAAGTAAAAATTAAAGACCCATAGATAACCATAATCATTTGCGGCTCCTTTTTGTTGGAAAGTGATTTTGAAAAGTTTCAAAAACATTTTTACTTCTTAAAGGCAAAAAATTTCATGAAGTAGGTAGATGTTTTCGACTAGGCTAAATGGACAAACATTAAACATTGACAAACATTTTGTTTGGAAAGCAAATCTCAAATGTTTGGTACACAATTGGTTCGTTTGGCCAGGGCCTAAGCCTGGTTTTCGTAAGTTTTCGCATGGCCAATGGAAAACGTACCAAGAAAAAACTATTCTTTTCACTGTCAACAATTGATTTTCTGTCCTTGAACTTCAAAGATCGGCTCCAAGCTCGCATTGCAACATGAAATTGAATTTCACTTCATGACCCTAAACGTTGTGCATATCTATAACAAATGCACATTTTCCGCTAAAAACTTGTTATAAATTTACAGACGGTAAAATCGTCACTTTTGTTTCCTGTATCCTAGTACTCCAAAGGTACTTGAGTAATGTCTACACATTGGAAAGGCTTCAAAAACTTTGTTTTGAAATGTTCATTAGGGCTCAGGTAGTAAACATGAAGATTGTTATGGAACCTTTAAGAAACTCGTAAGAAACTCTGAGTACTGAAAATGTGATAATTTTAAGAAACTTTCAGTACTGATTAAAATTCTTAGTTTCATAAAATAAAATACGTGTATGTACCCTAGCGGATTTAACCTGTCTTGCTAGTAGCAATTCNGCAACAGGAAGCTTGTAAATCGGCAGTAAGAAATTGCAAATGCATCATATAAGGGCCTCTTTTCGCAAAAGTGGAATGATATAAAAAGAGATGAAAATATGATACAAAAATAGGTCTTAGGGTTTGGATAGAGCAAAGGGATACAGAAACCTGCAGCTGGATTGAACTGGCTCTGTGCATAGTCATCTTTGCTTTTATAAATGTGTAGATCCGATGAAAGTTGAAATCCCACAGCCCATTGAAATAGAAAAGACTTATTTGCAAAGTCTTAAGTCTGTCTTTTTACTGCAGGCAAACGACCAAAATCTTTAATTACGTAGAGCAGTCCAATTTGGCTGCCAATAAGCAAATAAGTTTTGGGCCAAAGACATAGGAGCTGGCATGGGGCACCGTGCCGCCAAATTTTTCGAAAGTGCCCTACTTAACCTCAAAGTGCCCTTTCCCCAAGCCTTTTTAAAGAGTAAAAGCACCCTTTCAGTCCAAAAAAGTGGCCCCTCTAAGAGCCCCAAGTGAGAACTGCCTTCTACATCCCTGTTTTGGGCACAAATGGTATGAAAACACATACCTTGATGAATGCCATCACCAGATACCACTACCTTGCTTGGATCAACAGCTGCCAATACGTCTATCATGTATGGACTACCAGCGAGCGGTGCTCCTGCAAAGCAGACATTCACTTCATGCATGCCGGGTTGTTTTGGTTTGAAATGAATACGTTTTGAACGCGCGCCTGTATCGATGATCATAACAGGCAACTCGTTACCGCATGGTGCTTTGACAACACACGTGACCTCACCATGCCCCGCACCTTCATCACAGTCGACGTTTAAGGAATACTCCGCACCGGCTTTCAATGGCCTCGTATCGACGATTTCAAATCGAGATTTAGTTGGGTTGCCGATTTTCACAGTGTAAGGGCTGCCTCGGATTGGTGTACTATTGTAGTCTACATGCACAGAAAGAGGCTCCAATGAGTCCGGATAATACTGGCAGTTGTATGCATTGTCATCAATATTTGTGACCTATAATGATAATGATAATAATGAATTGACGTATAACAAACTGCGCCATTATGAATATTCTTCAAAAAATTTGTGGTATGAATTTGTTTGCTCCAGATTCGGGTTCAGCACCAAAACTTCAGTTTATGGGCAGATTAGCGTCGGCTGGGTTAACCGTAAGTGGCTACAAAATAACAGGAAGCCGCTCTGAAAACATCGCGGCTAAGTTAATCTTAAGAACCCTAACCTATGACCACAATATTTTTCAAAAAGCAATCCACGCGTCTCCTACCGCCCATGATTTGACCGTGAAAATTATTCGGGGCGTAACTTTACACCTCGAGTCATTTTCACGGTAAAATCCTTTATAATATCTTAAACATTAAAACTTCATAAAATAAAAAGTACAAATACTATGGATATGAAAAAAGCACATAGAATAAGTTTTGAGCGCTTAATCTGAACCTCAGGCCAAAATTTTACAGATTTCAAAGGACGCACGATAAACAAACGTTTAGATCATTTGGTTTGACTAATGTCACTACAGGTTTACCGCAGGAAAACAAGGGGCTCAGTTAGTAAGTCTACTGTTTATTATTTTCATCACCTCAATTGGAATCTCCTCATGACCACAAAAGGCACGTGCATTGACTTTCCCAGGTCCAGCCCCAAAGGTTGTTACTTCAAAACAAGCCGATTCGTTTAGCCGAGCCTGGTACAGCCCCTCTCCATGGGCCACGCATTTACTTGGATCACTAACGAGTACGGTGAATGGACATCCATTGACTTTTCTGTTGTTCCATAACACATCAGTGTGGTAGATACCAACAGTTGGAGGACTGAATGTGATTGTGATGGTTCCATTGTCATTTTGAGCTATTTGTGTTGGTGTCGAGGAGCTGTGTGGTCCAGATGTCACAGCTGTGATTGTTCCCGGTCCAGAACGTGAAACATCGATGGACCAAGCAACTGGCTCATCTGGGGCGACGTTGACTTGCTCATCTGTGAATAATAGATAATGCTTATGAGATTCTAGTTAAAAACATTAACCAAATCTTCTTTCCTTCTAACGAGATTAAACCAAGAAAATTTAACAATATAAAAATTAAGGACAAATAGAATCCAACAGTAATTTCTTCCATTCCCGCGGGAGCTTAACTTCCAATTCCAGTTTAAATCCCACAAGCATCTTGTCGCAGTCTCTTGCTGTTCACACATGCAATATCTAACATACAACGTTCAAATAAAAGGCTTCTCCGACGAACTTGATCAATTCTAAATCGATTATGCACTACATCAAAGCTGCCCAGTAATCGAACCGGTCTCCTGGGAACCAACTCAGTTTAGCACTGGATGGGTGTCCCAGAAAAATGCCCCCATGTTTGACTGACTAAAACGAAGCAATAAAGACCAATAGAATTTGAATACACGATTACGTATATACACGAAGGATGGCGATAAAGGAAATTGTTACCAAAATGCATTGCATTCTTTAATCGAATTCCTATAGAACAGTTAAAGATTCTTAATTGAGACGCAATGCATCTTGGTGAAGAGTTCCTCGCCTCCATCTTTAGTGTAATCGTCTGTTACCTTTCCTCGCCTTTCAAATAGTTTAACTTGCTACAACTGAGAGCTCCTTATGAGCTGCACAAGAAAGTTTTTCACATAATTGCAGCTACCACACAAATTGTTTTTAAAAGAGTATGCGAGAAACATTCAAGGCTAAATATTCTTCGCAGGGGTCCACCGTTTTCCCCAAAAATTCTTCTCTACCTTTTTCTCTAGTAATAAGTCTAAGAAAGGCAGTAAATAGATAATCTTTCTCTATATTGCAGTATTATGAAGACTATTTATTCCTGGAAAATTTTGCAGGTCCGTTTATTTGGGATATCAACGAAAATTTTGTATCATGAGAAGACTTTGCTAAAATCTTCTTAATCTGTGGAATATTTGTCCTCGCAATTTGCCAATTCATATTTACCGCATTATCCATCAATGACACACTTTTTAAAAGCTTTTTCTATTCTAAGTGTCGCTTTGGAAAATTAATCATCTTTATCTGGCCATATTGGTGTCTGCTAGTAAACCCAGTGTCAAATGTTGTTAAAGTTTTGGATTCTGATCTGATAAGTACATTAACTTCTTACAGGATCAAGACCGCACTAAGGATAAGGATGTCTGAAATAAGCTCGACTCGTAATATTGTTTGGTTTTGATGTAAAAGCTGCTGAAGTTAAGGAGGTGAAGGTGAAGGTGAAGTTGCGCTTTTTAGC
>REGM01000040.1:647612-665358 GCA_004194415.1 Aurelia aurita
GACTGTTCTGGCTGAAACAAGGAAATAAGGTTTAGCACTGAATGGGGTTAAAGATGAAATATGCCATCCCCTAATTTGCATGATAATTTCATGTCAGATGACCGAGATCAGTGCTATCTTTAGGACCCCCAGAAAACTTTTTGAATTTATAGTCACGTTGAATTGTTACCATCATCCAAGACTATACAATCTAAATTTTATCTAGATTCCTTACATTTAAACGTGGGGAAAGGCAAAACTGTTGATATCAATTAGGAGAATGAAGCTAGAAAGCGGATTTTGACGTTTACACTATTCGTTAACATGCTGATAAAATAAGCACATTAACCTCTTCACATGACTAAATCCGCACTAGATAAACCTCAAATGAGCTTAATTTGTATTATTTCTTGGCTTTGTAAGGAAATGCTTGACTTTTAGGAAATAAGGTTTAGCACAGCTTAAGGCAGGATGAGAAAATTCTAAATCACAATATTCAATGCTATATTTAGAACTGGAGCAGTTATCTTTAGAACTCTATATCTCTTTTAGCACTGAATTGCGTAGTTTCATCTATTCTTATAAAGATGATAAGACATGCGAGTTAAAACTAGAATAGATCATACGTCATCTGATTGGACGTCGCTTTCAAAACGCCATCTCATTCGACCGATAAAAATAGATGTGGCGTGACACCAATTTCACAGCGTCGATTCCCTTTAAGTAGGGGAAAATAGAGACATAAAGTTGATATCTAACGAAAGAATGAAATTCTGGAAAGTAAATTTGGAAGTGAGCCATTTTCGTCGAATTTCCCCATTATATCTTCAATTTGCTGAAGCTTCATTGACTCGTGTTCTATCTGTTCATTGAATTTGCGTTCAAGTATTTAATAATTAGTTCATTCATTCATTCATTCATTCATTCATTCATTCGTTCATTTTTATCCCATTATATTCATTTAAAAATTGACTCTCCTAAAAATAATAAGATTTATTTGGAACAATTGTGGGAACATTTAATCAGTCATTTTACCTCGATCACTCCTTTTATCTTTTATCGTTCATTTATTAACTTGCTTATTAATTCATTCATTCATTCATTGGTTCCTTTTCTTATTTTTCATTCATCCAGGAAATCTTTGTCTTAATCAAGGCCAAAAACCGCAAAAAAACGTTCAATTTATTCTTCTATTCCCTTTGTCCTTCCTTCCATTCATCCATCCATTCATTCATTACATTAATTCCCACATACATTCACTCAGCACTTAACCTTTGTCTATATGAAAATATTCATATTCATAGTGTTTGTAATATTTATTCATTGAAGATGTAGGCTTGAAAATGTCACAAAAGATTTGACCGTTAAAAAATGACTTTGGGTCTAAAGCTACACCTCAAACTATTTTCACGGTCAAATCTATTGTAAAATAAAAAGAATTGACATACTCAAAAATCAATGCTATGAATATGACAAATTGCAAGCAGACAGAACTGGTGCTGAGCACTAGTAGCGATAACTACGACTATGTGATCCGAGGGGGGGTAACTCCTATGGGGAGTTTGGTATACATGTGCCTGCCCGGGTTATGGGTTAGTTTGCGATATTTTGCCCGGTTTATGGATCATGTTCTGTGAAGTTTCGCCCGGGTTATGGGTTAGTTTGTGATATTGTGCCCTAAAATTTAATGGTTTCAAAAAATATGTGTGTGCAGCCTTCGATTTTGGTGTGCATTTGTTCAAACCTTCCTTTGAAAAAATCTTGTGTGTGCACATGCCACGCTCTGCAGACTGGGCAGGGATATTCCCTTAGTAAAGAATTTTATGGGGTATGTTTTATGGGTATGTTTTCAAGATAACGCCCTGGTTATGGGGTTATGTTTTCAAAATCTTGCCCTGTTTATGGGTCCACCCTCCGGATTCTCAAAGGCACATGTATCCCAAACTCCCCATAGGAGTTACCCCCCCCCCACCCCTCGATGTGATCACTCTAGCTGAACCCGAATTTGGAGCCGAAAATATCCATAATATCCATAAAATATCCTTAACGAGTCAAGTCGGTATCAGGGGTGGTGCCAGGAGAGGGCTAGGGGGGCTACAGCCTCCCCCCGTCGGAGGGATTTTTGGGTTATTGTAGGAGGAAATTTGGCAAAATGACATACAAAAACAGCATTTTTTGCCATTGTAGCCCCTCCGTCGGAAGATTCCTGGCGCCACCCCTGGTCGGTATAAAGAAAATATATGTAACCAAGTAACACCAGGCGTTCCAAAACGCTACTTGACTCTGACAAGGAAGATTGCAAGCGTGGTTTTTAGAGCTAGAGCGGCAGTATTGGATCCAACCCCCCGGAAACCATATTGGGATACAATATGGAGGTGCAAGTTTTTTCTGGCTAAAGAACAGAGCTCCAGACATTATGTGTTAACTTGCAAAGGAACAGAATCAATTTTTAAAGACGAAGCCGACAGATATCAAACCTGGAAAAAATTACAAACGTTAGAAGGAAGGGATGCGGAGATGAAAAATATGGGAAGTAAGATTTAAAACAATTTTCCCCTGGATCAATGCAGAACACTGAATAATTAAAAAATCACGAAACTAATAATAAAAGAAAACGAAAATTAAAAACAGAAAAAATACAAGGAATAAAAGAAAGAAAGGAAGAGGAAGTGCGTACGAAGAAAAAACAGGAATAAAAGAAGAAGAAAAACAATATACGAGCACATGACAAAGATTGTGCCCTTGTCTACTGTCCAAGGATGGGTATAATAATAATAATAATAATGGCGACGGGTTCGTTGCTGTCTTGTTTTCTGCAAAAGAAATTTTCGTGTCACAGAAGAGCAAGGTTAAACTAACCTAGGTTGAACGCAACTAACCTGGGTTCACCCCGGGTTAAACTAACCCACCTCAGGAGGTGGGTTCGCCCCAAGTCGAACTTAGGTTAGTTGTGGCAGAGTGCAGTGTGAACGCAAACAAGGAAAACCTTGGTTTGTTTCGATCTTACGCATGTGCATTTGGTTAGTTTTGATCTTACGCATGCGCATATTTGGAGCCCGCCATTATTCAGACAGATATCAGATACAACACTGATGTTGTGTTTATTTCATTGAAATTGATTAAATCTGAACTGTTAAATACGCCATGAATCGAGAAAAAACAGATCGAGGATCAACTTGGGGGGATGCAGAAGTTTTTTTGTTGATAGACATTTGGGCTGACGAGAAAATTCAGCAACAGTTGGACAGTTGTTCTCGAAAGAAGCCGATTTGTGAGAAAATGGCGAAGAGGCTTGAGGAAGAAGGTGATTTTAAAAGAAAAATCTGCCGGGAAAACATCATCATACACAAAGCATTTTCATCATAATTTATATCCGCCATTTTCTCAAAATAGTACTTTGTTATCTTACCAACTGTGCATGCGGGTATATAACTAACCTGGGTTCGCCTCAGTTTGGTGTTCACACACATTTTGGGCATTTTTATATGCAACCAACCTCGGGTTGAAGCAGGGTTAATTTAACCCGGGTTAGTTTGCGTCGTGTGAACGTAAATACACAAGAAATTGACAACACTCACCATCCTTTTGCTGGCTTGAAGTGACAACAACAGAGTCAACATCAACAACACGAGCAACATATGGACATCCAGGCAAATTCTCGCCATTGATATTCATGTACAGACCATACAGACCAGTTTGCTTTGGCACATATTTGATAAGGTATACTCCATCTCCTAGACTTATCACTTGAGCAGGATTCTCTTCCATTGAAGGCGACACTGAATAAGCGTGAATCTGGGCATTTTCAAGTCCGGTCTCCAACGCTATTTCAGCTGGTTCATTGATGAAAACTTCGGAAAGTCCTGATCCTGAAACAGTGACACGGGTCAGATCTTGTACAATTTTGATGCTGATGGGACTTCGGTTGAGATGCTCCCCCTCGTAGGTTACATCAATTGTGTACAATCCAGGTGTATCCAGGGGGTATCTGCATGTCACAAGCTGGTTATTGGTCTTCTCTATTTCGATTAGCATTTTCCGGTCATCTTCACCAGCATTCATTCCTGGTCCGGTCACAGTGATTGCAAGCAGATCTTCATTGAAATCTTCTTCACAGCGGATGTAAAATTCATTGTTCGCATCGATTTGCGGATCTGTGAGCCCTGTTCCGGAAATGACAAACATATTAGCGGTGACGTTTGGTTCCGGCTCTGGTAGTGATTCCACAAAAACTTCGGTATCAACATGGACTTCTTCTTCAACCGTTTCCTCCACCACTTCAGTGACCTCTTCCTCTATTGGAGCACTATTCACCGTGCCTACTTCTATGACAACAGCAGGCTCCTCCTCACGCAATTCTTCTTTGATGCTGATGATGCGAATCGGTTTAGGCCGAGAAACAACAGGAGTAGCGACGGCTCTAAACTGCATTAGATATGCCATCACAGCGATCTCAGATATCTCTGGATTGGTCATGTCTTCGGGTTTGAACAACTGCTTAACACCTAGCTCATCTTCTGCTTTGCTCATTCCAAGCTTGACGTTTTCTACCTTGTTGTCAGGATCCAGATCTTTATAGTGAGGTATTGTGCCAGGCTTGATGGTCTCAACTAGTGTACACAACCGTATACCATCATTCCAATCAGTATTAAAGTTACTGAATGTTACCTCTGTTGACCATGATGAAATGACTTCTTTAGCGTGATCTTGGCCTACTCCGTCGTCTTGGATAAAGTATGATAGATACGTCATCATACTTTGCTCGTCAATATCTTCAGCCATTTGCTCAGCTGCAATCAGCCCTGGTATTCCCAAATGTTCATTGGCCAATCTGATCCCAAGCTGGCAATTCTCAACGTTATCCTGCGGCTGCAGCTCATAGTACTGTGGGCAAGATCCCGGCTTCAATGCTTCGACAAGGGCACATAAAGCGATCCCGTTATTCCAGTCGCGAGTCAGGTTGTGTATTTCCTGGTCCGGAATGACGTTTTGAACCCAGAGGAGAACGAGCTTCTTTACGGGAATACGAACCGTCATTGCACCAATTTGGTAGTGAAGAATCATACGCCAAATCAATCCCAATATGAGCTTTAGGCTTCCATTTACGATGTGTTCGCTATCTGAAAAGGAGACATGCAATCGGGTTTAGAAAGAATGTATCAATTGTCAAATACTTAAATCTTCACAAAGGGTTACCTATGACCAATTACCAGTGCTAATCTAACAGGGGGTTTTCATTTAATCAAATGCTGTCTTCCCCTTTACATAACAGCAAATGCCCTTGTCAGTAACTGATTTTGGTTAAGATGAAGCAACCCCCTGATTGGTAGCCACCCAAGTTATGAATTAAAAAAGACTTAGCCTTTAGCTGTAAAGAATCTCTCCGCATTCTCTTTTAACAAAACAGAAACTTTAACCTTTTTAGTCACGAAACTGTGTTACACTTTGCACTCAAACAATGAAACTATGAGAGCGCACAATCGCGTATTCAAGAGATCGCATTCTGAGGTTAGTCACCAGGACAACAAAAGAGGGCGGGGTTCTAACGTTCTAACCATCTCTGTGACTGGGGATTTGTCTGAACATCACTGGGGTTAGGAATATGCCAACTCACAGCTACCATCGAATTTTCCAGATAATTCTTATAATCCCTAGGCGTGTGAGCCTTGGCCCCAGTTTATCAAAAATAACGTTATGTTTAGACCTTTTGACACAAAGTTTCTTGCAGGGGCACGAAGAGACCTTGCATCTCCCGTACAACAACAAACCAATTTATTTATGTATTATTTATTTAATCATATTTTAACACAAAAACCCTATCAGATATTTTAAATGTTTTCTATTTTATTTTAAACTAAAAGAAAACTAATTGCTATAAATATACATGTACAAATTAAAACCTTAAAGATTTGCTGGTCTTCCTACGGATCGTGCTTCGGGGAGGATGCTAATTTTGTAGGAATTCCTTCAGTTTCCATTTGAAAGTGATAATCGTAGGACTCATTTTAACTTGCAATGGGATTTCGTTCCACGTTTTTGCACCAGAACAGAAAAGCCTTCTTTTGGAGAGTTGATCTAACTGATTTCTTGATGGACAAACCAATTCAGTGCCAAACACCTTAGCATTTCGGTGAACATAATTTCCGTAATCTTTTGAGACCAGAACATACTATCATACTTAAAAGTATGCACCTCCACAGTAGCTATCTTTTCGTTAACCATTTTCCTTGTAGCAGAAACTAAAGTCCCTCTCAACTTAAATTAGATGTCATGTGAAATTTGCGATAACGCAACATTACTCATGCAAAACACTTCAATTCTAGTTTTTCGCGGGCATTTTCACGTGACATCTAATTTGATACAGACTATAGTTTGAAATGCTTTTGAACTGAAGTGCACTACAGTAGAAACCCGCATAAAAGAACCTAGCTTTATCAGAACCTTGAGGCTGAAATTCAATGATCAGAAGTCTTTATACAAGAACCACCATGAGGATGAGATTTCTAAAGGTTCTTATATAATAGTTAAAATGGTACTGTACTTGAAAACTGCAAAATCTTTCATAACAAACATTTATTAAAAAGAAATGTATTGAAAAGCTATTCAAGTCATAGAAGGAATGCACTTGGATCTATAAAATTACATTTGTACTATACCAACCATAAGCACCTTTTTAAGAGCCTTACAGGCTGGACTTGATTATGGCATCAGTTAATCAAGAACCACATTCAGGCTGCCTCAAGAAAACCCCAAGTTCATTCATGCGGGTTTGTACTGTACTGTTTACATTTCATTATTGAAAATTCGATACAACTTATCAAGCTGTTGCAGACAAAAACGCTTTGGCCACGTAGAGCACCGGGCTCCTCAGAATGAGTCCTAAATTTTTGTTCGAATTCTCATTCACTTGGGTTCTTTTCAAGGGAACTAATGTCAAGTCTTTGGCAATATTTTTCTATATTCCACCTTCAATTTCACATAGGAATTTTTTTGGGTAAATACTCAAACCCCTATCTCAAATTGTGATAGTTTCAAACCCAGGCAAGGAAGAACTGAACCGGCCAAATAAATTTTTGATATGATGGCCTCAGATAGGCATGCCTCTACCCGAGGGGCAAATCACTGATTATAATCTCGTACACTTTTCAAAATAATCACAAAATAATCCCAAAATAATCAAATAATCACAAAATAATCCCAAAATAATCAAATAATCATGAAATTATCACAAAATAATCATAAAATAATAACAAAATAATCATAAAATAATCTCTTGGGATTAATAATCTCGTACACTTTTTTTGGGAGTGATTTGCCCCTCCTCGCCTCTACCTGTATAATACTTATATAACAAATTTCATTTATTTTCTAAGAAAATTGCATGGACTGTATAAAGGAGTAAGAAACAATTTTTCTAAAATGGGTTCACGAAATTCGAAAGATTTCTTCACATCTCTGAAAAAAACCATAACATAATGAGGTCAATGAGAGACTTGTTGCTAAGAAACCCCAAACATATTTACTCATATTTACAGAAAGGGGGAGGTACCCAAGATAACGGCAAAAAAGGGATGGGAGATTGCTAGACAACTAATTCGTCGTTTGGCAATTATCACAGTGGCTAGGTTAGTTGGAACGCCAGCCATGGATACACAACTAATTCGTCGTTTGGCAATTATCACAGTGGCTAGGTTAGTTGGAACGCCAGCCATGGATACCTCCAGTGGCGGGGGCCCGTAAACATTTTCAGTAAAGAAATAAAGTGCAGCCTACTTTAACTCTGAAGAAAGAACATGTTTATTTGCAGTAAATGCTTTAGGTCACACCGCTTGCAGTGAAATCAGCAAGGAACTGAATATTATTAATTAAATGTTACCGCCTCTCTCTAGACAGAACCAATGGTACATAGCACAACACAGCACAGCCCATACCAGGCGAGTCAGAAAAACGCACGTCGTTTGAAAGACTACTATTTCCTGAATATCAAAGCAGTAATAAGTTTTAAATCCTATTTAAAGACCCATTGCTAACAATGATCCTTTGCGTGCTGAATGAAAAGCAAAACGAAAGGAAACTAGGCCAGAAACGACTTTCATATCATACGAAAGTCGACTTTGAGACCGCAAAGGATCATGGTTAGCTATGGCTCTTTATTAGCTGACATGTTCAATTAATTCTACACTTCTTCCTGGCTGAAATCGATCACTCCGTTCCATTACGAATTTACAAGGGATTTTTTCTAGAGAAAATCTTTTTGAAAAACGGCCCAAAATCATGATCAAATTTCCCTGATATTTCTTTCTTACAGCTATGACTTGAACATGTTTTAGTAAAGTGTAACAAAGTTATTCCAGGGGATTCCATCCTCCCATAGTCTATGATCCTCCCAAGAGGATCGCACGTGCTAAAACGTGTTCAAGTCATTGCTGTGAGGCAGAAATATTAGGAAAATTTGATCGTGATTTTAGGCCCTGTTTTGAAGGTTTCTTGAAGGAGCTTTTTCGAGAAGATCTCTCATAATTTCAGAACGGAGGGAGTGGCCGATTTCAGGAAGGTAAATTATAATATCGACACTCATTTTTTATATAAGAAACTGTAGTAGCCTCATCCAGAAAAATAAGAAAATCTACTAGTAGCGACCAGACAGAGGTCAATTTGCAGTTGAGAAACTTTTTCCAATTTTTGGTTATGGATTGCAAATTTTTTTCAAACGAAAGTGCATTACCAACCAAAATAATACTAAAAAGTATCATCTTTGTTTATGATTTGGTTCTTTCATGTAATTCTCTGGGCTCAAAAGCTATATTTGTGGTCCTCAATGAATTGTGATAAAATATTAGACTCAATATTCAATTTTATGGCAACGTAACAAAAGTCTACAAGAAACTTGAGTTGGGCCCAAATTTAAGAAACCCTACTACGAAGTTTAGAGCCAAGTTTCTTATAAAAAATGAGTGTAATTAAACATATCAGCTATTAGACAAAGACATTTTCCAATGCTATTACTTTAATATTCAGGGAGCAGTATATTTCTTCAAACGTCCTGAACAAAATGGCAGTTGCTGTCCTTCTTTTTTTTCTATATTGCTACCTAGCATCCGAAGGTAGATTTTAGGACACTGAGAAGCTAAGCTTATCGAAGCAGTGTCCTGGTCCTTCCTCTCGATGTGACCACACCTCGCGATTCCTTTAGCCTGGAATTACAGAGAGTTGGCGACTCTCCTCACTCTACGTAGCAGGTTCGACAGGGCGGGGACTCGAACCACCAACCCTCAGGTTGGTAGTCAAGCGCGCTACCATTGAGCCATCCCTTCTTTTCTTTGTTTTCTTATAGCATAAGAAAACAAAGAAAAGAAGGACAGCAACTGCTATTTTGTTTGTAACGTTCACTACAAGCCGTGTGACCATGTTTTTCGAAACTAAACAGGGGAAGGAATATACAACAGTACTTTGGTGCATTTCCTCAATAACGTCATGTGCAAGATACTACCGGGTGAGTCGAAACAAAAAA
Organism: Aurelia aurita; assembly: GCA_004194415.1. Taxonomy (NCBI): domain Eukaryota; kingdom Metazoa; phylum Cnidaria; class Scyphozoa; order Semaeostomeae; family Ulmaridae; genus Aurelia; species Aurelia aurita. The sequence goes on from REGM01000040.1 coordinate 657,103, forward strand.
ACGCAGGAGACCTACTACCAGGGTTGGTAGATGACTGCGCATGCTTGAAGCCAAAGTAGTGGCGAAAAAAAGCCAAAAAAGCCAGAGATAATTGTAATGAAAAAAGCCAAATAAAGCCAAATTCTTCAAAGTTGCAGATAAAAAGCCAAGAAAAAGCCAAATAAAGCCAAATTCTTCAAAGTTGCAGATAAAAAGCCAAGAAAAAGCCAAATTTACACATTTTTATTTGATATAAAAAAGAACCACCAAGATTCATAATAAAGACATCCAGTAGTATAAGTGATACATCAGCCCCAGGGGGACTTGCTATTGGTAAGTGATGGGGGTGGGGACAGACACTTCTTAGGTCTCGAAAAAGCCGTCTAGTATATTTTTGCGGCCGTAATTTTGCAAATATTTCGTATATTTGGTATATTTTCAAATTTTTGGTAAAGGTGCTGTGTCTGACTCTCCCGTCACCCACCAATAGTAAATTCCCCCTGGGTACATCATGTAAAGACATCCAGTCAAATTTTAGTTAGATCTGCAAGAGAATGTCATCGTCATTGTAAGAATCAGAGTCTCTTTGTTCGTTTTCAATGCTTGGAGCACTTGCTTGGGTATCTTGTCGAGGTCAAGGCTCCGTTGAAGTTCCATACATCTGCTCAGAATTGAACATCTCCAGCATTCGTTTTGTGACTATGAAATCCCGACAGCACTTCCCATCAAAATGAAGCTTACTGCGGATACGCACAAAGGCATTCAGAAACTCTACGCTCATCCTATTTCGGATCTTTGTCTTGACTGCCGTCAGTGGCGTAGTCAGGGTGTTACTTTTGGGGGGAGCTGCGAGCGAAGCGAGCAAAATGGGGGGTTGGGAGGCTTGCCCCCTGGAATTTTTTGGGGCCACGCCCTTTAGACTGCCACGTAATCATTCGCTTTCTCAAACTTTCATGAGAAACAAGACTTTTGCCAAGTCTACTTCATTGCTGAATGGTGATCCGTTACATGCTTTTAAATGATTAAATGAATGGGCTATGTTATGACCTCATACGATACGATTTTCACGTTACAACAAATTATGCCCTCACTCATTGCTTGCAAAATGCTAACAAACAGTCAGTTCACTTAAAAAAAGCCAAAAATATGCCAAAAAGCCAATCATTATTTTTGAAGCCAACGACAACGAAAAAAAGCCAAATTTCCAAAATTTGGCTTTAAAAAAGCCAAGTTACCAACCCTGCCTACTACCGGGTGAGTCGAAACAAAAAATACAGGAGTATCTTGCACATGACGTTATTGAGGAAATGCACCAGAGTAATGTTGTACATTCCTTCCCCTGTTTAGTTTCGAAAACGTGGTCACACGGCTTGTAGTGAACGTTACAAACAAAATAGCAGTTGCTGTCCTTCTTTTCTTTGTTTTCTTATAGTTCATTTAATGAATAATTGATAACTGGTGGTATTAGCAATGAAAATTAGTTAGCAAATTCATCGCAATAAATTTTTCATGACTTGTATTTAAATGGAAATATGAATCACAAAACATCTGTAATTGAACTGGTGTAAACTACCTGGTGCTTACTAAAGGTTGTAATTGAAATGTGACCTATTTCCCGATTGATGCAAGTTGGTTTTCTGCAAAATAGTATCATGCACAATTTGAGGCGTGAAAGGTAATCTAAGCATATAAAACTGGTATTTCTCGCGATGATGCTGTAATTTCCCAATGGAAAAATAGCTTTGAAATTAATGAAAATAGCCCCATTTAAAATGTAAGCTAATGTTCCGCTTTCGAGGAAAATTTCTAAATTTGGAAGGATGCCTTTCGCATGACCAACTTCTTCCCTTCCGCTCGATATACTATGGACTATGGGTGTCGCATTTGCGATTCACGCTGTAGGCTCTGAATGGGTTCTTTGGGGAAAAGGGAGCAGCACCTCATAAAAGGGCTGGGAACAACGGAGCACAACCAAAACGTACGAGGGCCTACGAGGGCTGGGGAGCACAAAATCTTGGGGGAAAATGAAATAGCTGATATGACTGGCTGGGAGCAAATGGCTTAAGTTTCAAGGGAGCAGGGGAGCCTGCGCCACAGACCTCACTTCTGTTGTCCCAACGACTTCAGTATACACAAATTAAACAAACAAAGAGCTAGACAAGCCAATATCATTATTTGAATAACCACTGAATAACAGATTTCACAAGATCTCTGTGAAACTGGGACAACAAAAGTGAGTCCATCACACAGAAGACCACAACTCCCTCTGGTTATGGTCTGTGACGCAGGTTATGGTCTGTGACACAGGCTAGGGAGAATGCTGCTTTGTAAAGGGGAGCAAAGGTGCAACCATCCCCTGGTCCTGCCTGCTCAAAAAATACATTCGAAAATGGCAATGACGATATTTCTCGTTTCGCAAAAATCCTGTTTTTTTTTTGCATGAAAATCTCCCATAAACCTCTAATAAATCTTTTTTCAGAAATATCGTAGATTGAGGTTCTTGATCCCTTCTTTCAAATTATTCTTGCAACGGAGATTGTAAAATAGTTAAGATTCCAGACATCATGTATCGCCACCACCATAGTCACCATGGAGACATTGGGCGTCGCCCTCTGGCCTTCTTGCAGACTGGTCACCGAAGAAGCGGTTGGTTGCACATAGTGGGGCAAGTGGGCAAGTGTTGCGAAACCCTGAATTTTGAGTAAAATAGCAAACTTTGAATTTTCAAATTTTGACAATGACTTGCTGGGGCGAGTTTGGAGAAAAATGAATGGTTCAGAATTACGCAATGTTTATGTACCTACCAATGGCAGTCAATTTAAAAATAGATGATCGAATATCAATCAATAAGACGGTAATCCCCGGGGGGGCCACTTGGTTCCTGATGTGTTATCATGCTCGTACAAAAAAACGCGGGAAAGGGTACCTTTCTTCAACGTAGGCACGGGCCCGCGCGGGCCCTCGTTTAGGGGTGCCAATTCGACCGTAATTTCACAAAAGGATGTACTTTTTTGCATTTGATAAATCGAAACGCTTCTGTGATGATATTTTTAATCAAGCATTTTAAAATAGAATTTGAAATAGGAAAATATGTTACGCAAATTCAGCTACTTTAGGTTTAACTCTTCGTCCCTGATTCATCACACAGAATCACACTGGTCATATCAACAATTTTGATACGTGACTTGTCCGCGATTAGGGTACCTAAACTTGACAAATTCAATGTGACACGGGAAAGGGTATGTTCTCAAGAAAATTTTCCGCGATTAGGGTATGTATTTTGCTAAAAAAGGTCGGCGTTTAGGGTGCATATGTTGCACCTTTGTACGAGCATGATACTATAGAAAAGTATAGGAGTGGCCCCCCCGGGCGGTAATCGCGACAAAAAACTGCTAAAGATGTTTATGAAATACAACTGAACACTTATTAAAGGGAGTACAAAGACCAGCAGCCTTTTTGCCATCGTTTGTTGTTGTTTTTGTGAATTTCGTACAGTCAGTTATTCTGGAAGCTGTGCAGAGCAAGTCCCTGACTGTAACTCAACAGTAACGTTTATGGAAGGCGTGCACTGAAACCTTTTCTAACTGAAAACTATTGACCTATGAACCCGGATAGCTTACAAAGAAACCTATCATAGCAAATCTACTGTGGCCTGTCAAACGTCTGTCTAAGTTGATGCTCACGATTGCACTTTGGAGTGGTGAAAACCAGTGATACTAAACGGCTCAATAAGGCGGGAAGAAACCATCTGATAAATAAACTACTTATGAGAAGGAAATTGCTTCAATATTATCAAGATTTAAATCCGGAGAATATAAGAATTTTGCGGTCTCTGAATATCAAACGATATGAGCTCCTGAATTTCTGTACTTTGACAACTTGTTGACAAATTTCACATGGACATGAAATCGGCTAAGGTCAACAGGAAGTAGAAGAAACGAAAAATTTATGAATTAAAACAATATTTACCGATACTAAGAAGGTTTATGCCATCTTCCTCCATGGCTTTTAAAGCAAGGGTAACATTCTCCAGCATTTGATTCGGCAGTTTTGGTTTCTTGGTGTAGCGTCCTAACTTTTTCTTGGACACGACTTCGTACAAGTTGATCAGTTTTATCCCATCTGCAAAATCTGTTTCGAATGCATTTATTTCCATTTCTCGAGACATCAAGTTTTGATTCACCCAATTCTTGAAAACAGCACATTGTGTCTCAATCCAGTTATTTTCGTCTCCTTTAATTGAACGTCTTGTCGATGAAGGCATGTTTATATTCTGGCAGCTTGTCAAATTGCAAAGTCAGCTCGCAAGTCTCAAAGTCCTGCTTTTCTCTTGACAACAAACTCCCCTGCAATATGAGGTGGGAGATTTAAGGAGATGATATACGAACGATTTCCTCTGATGCTGATAAACTTTCTAAGGATATTAATTCGTGCAAAACAAAGTTTTCAACAAGACAGTTCTGCATGGAGAGGTCTTCCTTCCCACAGTGTGTTGTTCGTATACAGTCCTTAANTCTAGAACGTAATTCCTTACCAAGTCCACCCCACTTTTTAGGGCTGGCGACGCCCCTGGTGCCACTCAAGCTTAAAAAAACATACCCAAAAATCTATACCCGACTTTATACCAATTTTTCAAAAATGGCCTATTTGTTCTTTATACCAAAATCACAAAAACGGATACCGTTCTTTATACCAAAATCAAGAAAATTGATACCGTCCTTATACCAAAGTCGTGAAAACGATACCCTTCCCGATGGCACGTCCCCAGTACCCAAAATAGACATAGTGCCCCCCCGGGCGATTGCTTTTTTTGTTGCATATTCGTACTGCATCCCGGTCCAGTCCTTGATGTTGTCATACAAGCTAATCCTTGGGCGACTGCTGCTTCTCTCCCCGCCTATATATATCCTTCTAATGTTCTGTAGATATTATTTAGCCGTATCCCGTATGAACACTTTTCTCACGCTTTGCATTAAAACATCTATGCTCTAGTGTCAGTCACGCCCTGGTTATCTCTCGATATCGTTTTTCTTATAATTTCTTATAAGAATGTGGTTCATGAGGTTTATAAATAGCAATTTCCAGGGTGGCCCAGGGAAGAGTGAACTAGCCCGAGTGGTCACGAAAGAAAGCTCTTTGTAAGACAATGGACAAAGATTTGAAAAACATTTTTAGTGGACAGATCGCCCCCAAGACATGATGTAAAAACAATGTTAAAAGGTTGCGTTCAGCTAGATACAACCTCTTCAAGATATTCCTGAAATATTGAAAAACTAATCAAGTGATAGATCACTAGCATCTGGAAAATACATTTGAACCGTACCAAGTATAAGCACATTTTAAAGAACCTTACTAGCTGGAGTGGATTTTACTATGGCATCAGATAATCAAGAACCTCATTCAGGCTAGCCTGCGTGCAGACTATACTTTTCCGCTGCGAAGGAGTGCCAAGGATTCCTCGTTGGCACTCCTTCGCAGTGGAAAGTATAGTCTGCACAGCCTGGTTCCCTGCGTCCGTGGAGCCCAGTCCCCTAGTCGAAAATGACTTGAGGGTACCAGACTGTAGTCTGCATGCAGGCTACATTCAGGCTGCCTCAAGAAAACTTAGGTTCTTTTATGCGGGTTTCTACTATTGTACCGTTTTACTCATGTTTGGAATACAGTACCTCATCATTGTTCCAAGCACACATAAATTTTCGTACGGATACCAGTTTTATGCGAAACAGAAATTCTGCAGTGTAAATGGGACACAAAAGAAAGAAAGAAGACCACAGCAAAAGAGACGACATTTCATCAGCATTTCATATAATTTATTTACTAAAACCAAGGCTGAAAAATATCTTACATCTCAAAATACTGCGATTATTGTTCCAAACATTAATTCAGGAGGATTGCAGTTAGTGGAATTCTTAAGTTTCATTCACACTGGAAGAGTTTTTGTTGAAGTTGCACAAATTGAAGAAAACAACACGAGAAAGCCTGGATTAATGCATCTACAGCCAAAACGCTAAAGCTGAAGAAGTTTCAGATGACAGACCTGGGTTCTAATTAGACTAACTACTTCAGTCCCAGTTTCCGCTACGTTTATTGAATTGGATGAGGACACTAAGCTGCAACTAGTTGTAGCGATTATCAGTCCATCAAGGAGCGAAACTACGACGATTGCAATAAGTCTAGGCTCTAATATGATTGAAACATCGCTTGTAAATGTAACCCAGGGGGCTTGAAAATAGCTGTTGGAGAGTGTGACATGTAAGAGCTCGGTAAAAAAGCTTTCAGTCCTCCAAATTTTGAACTACGAAGGCCCTATTTTTTTACAAAATTGTCTTGTATATACATAAAGCGAACAACAAATTCGACCTACGGGCTCTACTTTTCTAACTAGTGTGGGGTGAGGCGGCCCCACACCTCGCCCCTGATGTAAACATCACATAAAGGGCACATGTTGCAAAGGTAAAATATTGCATTCAAAGCTGCTTTGATTAAGCCAGGCACCACCAAAACTTCTATCAGTTCAACGTCTGCAAGGTCGAGGGCGGAGAAAGTGGGCATGAAAGTAAATGAACGGAGATATAGCGATCTCGTCTGAAAGTAAAACATAAGAAGGCCATGCGCCACATAATGTCGTAAGAACAATTCTTTCCATTATGATATTCCACTTTTAACCCCGTTCATTCCCTTTAAGCAAAAGATATCTCTGGGCTGTGTTACTATGCAGACACTCCAATTCGAAATAAAATTCTCCAAGAAGTAAGAATTGTTACTGTTCTTCAGTTTTATTCTCATGATTCTCATTTTTCAATTTAAAAAAAATTATAAATAATCAGTCTATTTCAGTCAAAATGTTTTGTTTTTGCTACCGCAATTTTTATGCTATACTCTTTCTTGGATTCTTCCCCACCGTATAGTTTCAGAATATCAGTTTAAAGGCAATCTGCACTTTTTGAGGGGGGGGTGGGGATAAGGGGCAAGTGCAACAGGAGTTGTGGTCAAATAAAATCTGTATGGTCAAACAAGAGCTGTTAGGAGAAAACATACAATGATACTTTGATATAAAAAGTATAGCATTGTTCATATTTTCTGATTGCGGTCGAACCTTCATGTAAGAACCACAACTTTTAAGAAAATTTTGTGAAATTTGTGGCAACTGGAAAGAAAGATGTTTGATGTTTCAAAGTGCTGATGCACAAAGAAAAAATGTCATTTATGAGGCATTTATACGATAGCATAGTAAATGCTTTCTTAATTGCACTATCCTTAATTGCAAACCCCGGAAATAGTAGAAGCTTTGCTAGGCTACGTTCAAAAAGCGATGTTTATATATGTGGGTTTTTACAGCAGTAGATATTGCTGCAAAAAATTTGCGTTTGAATTGGCGATATGAGGCCTAGCACAACACGCAAACATCCAATATAGTTTTGGTGGTAAGGTGTGAGGTCCGCCCATAATGTGCTATGCTGAAGGAGATCTTCACAGGTACCATGTAATGGCTGAGTGATGGTGTAAACTTTCTAAAGAAAGATAGGGATTGAAAATGTCGATAATGAGAAAAGGTATTTGTATTTGGTTGGTCAGAAAATGGGTCAGCAAGAGTGAATAATCAAGAATAGGCTTCAATTCCTCAAAAAGAATAGTGTACTGGGTTACCCAATAAAAAGTGAACCTTTTTTCAAAATTCACCAAAATCTCATTATGTTACCAATGATAAAAGTTTCTTTTTACGCTTTTGTATCAAAGATCGATTTAGTTTAAGGAATTGTATTTATTTTACTCCCAAGAAAAACACAGGAAATACTCGAAAGGGACATTTATTCAAGAAAATAGGGTAAAAATCTCTGGTAAGCGGGACTTTGCTGGCGAACTATCCAGCTGACAGGACTGCCTTCTCAGTGCGTGCATTTTTGTGGGATAGAAGATAAGAACTTTGATTAAAAACATCCCCACGATTAACAACTGTCATTAAAAGAAATACCCCAAGGGGGCACTTATTCAAGTAAATAGGGCAAGACTTTCTGGTAAGAGCAATTTTGCTGGCGAACTATCCAGTTGACAGGACTGCCTTCTCAGTGGGTGCATTTTTGTTGGATGGAAGATAAGATCTTTGATTAAAAACATCCCCACGACTAATAACTATTGTCAAAGGAAATATCTGAAGGGGCACTTATTTGAGAAAATAGGGTAAGGCTTTCTGGTAAGCGGGACTTTGCTGGCGAACTATCCAGCTGACAGGACTGCCTTCTCAGTGCGTGCATTTTTGTGGGATGGAAGATAAGAACT
>REGM01000040.1:665619-682963 GCA_004194415.1 Aurelia aurita
CTCAACCTTGATACAACGGTCATTACTCCTGCGTCGATACTGACCCTTGTACTCATTAGGCTAATTCGAGATCTGATTGGCTATTCAAAACGAGACTATCCTGTGAAATTACGTCACAATTCACATAAATTAACTTTTTCAAGAACTTTTCCTTCAGAAGCCGCAAGACAGAGCTGCGAGAGAAATTGTTCTGAATCAAATATCCGCAAAATAGTATTTCGTAAAATGGATATTGTTGCAGAAAATTCGCAATAGAGGGGTGTTGCAATCATGCTAAAAATTGAGTGTGATGACATGAAATTATGAGAAATAAAGATGGATTTTAGATCATTTTAGCTAGGCCAGGAAGAGAGCAGTGGTCAAAGCTAAAGTCGAAGACCTGCAGCCTGGTCTCTCGCTTCTCCAAAAAACAACAAATGTACACGTCTTTTTCTTTATAAGAAACTAAGAATTTTTAGCCAGTACTGAAAATTTCTTAAAATTATCAGATTTTCAGTACTCAGAGTTTCTTACGAATTTCTTAAAGGTTCCATAACAATCTTCATGTTTACTACCTGTGCCCTCGTGAACATTTCGAAACAAACTTTTTGAAGCCTTTCCAATGTTTAGACATAACTCAAGTACCTTTTGAGTAATATGATCCAGGAAACAAGTGCAAATAAAATAAAAAGATGCTAAGAATTTCCTTTACTAAAATAAATAGTTTCTTAAGTTATATTTTCCCAGTATTTTCCCAATATTTTCTTAACTTTTTGGCGATCTGAGAGTGAGTTTCTTATAAGCGGTTTCTTATAAAAAAAATACATGTATGGTAACATTTGAGTCGTTAGTAAACTAATACTGACAGGATATTTGCGTTGAATTATCGTACTTCTTGCTAATCGTACTAAATTATCGTAAAAATGAAAGAATGACGAGGCCACACAGAGTTTCCTTGCGCCTCGATGTTCGGAAGGCGGCAACGCAAATATTCCAAGAAAATAATCTTTACGACAACAGAAACAAAACTTTCTCAATGCCTACTAACCTGCAACAATTTAATCAATATCAAACACTTAACTTCTGCAATCCAGAAGGGCATGTTCCCTGCCCAGTACCCCGGCTGCAACCTTGTTGTCATACAGTGAAACAGAGCAGAACAAAATATTTACTAAAGTTCAAAATGTCAGGCAAAGTTCTGTGAAAAGCGGCTCAAAGGGTGGACTGAAAATGTAGCATTGCGCCCAATGAAATGTCCAAAAAAGCCCGCTACAACAATTAATTAGTTGAATGAATTCAAGGACAAACAAATTAAAATAGACAAGGCTATCTACTGCAAGTGAGATACAGTATGAAGTGTTCACAACAAACGTAAAGCTTCGAGCCCTCCCCGCTTCGTAAAAATTGTCAATATCAAAGGCGCAAAAACATCTAAGAAATGCTAGAGAGGTCTCCAGCTTGTGATTGATTCGAAGAAAGAAAATATGAACAAAAGGATTTTAGACTTCGTGTACTTCGAAAGGATTTTTTAAAACCAACTTACAGTTTTTAAGTGATCCTTCTTTGCCAACAATTCTGCAACAAGCAGAGCAGCTTTCATTGTCCAAAACCACGGAGCGCCGTTCAAAACAAATAAAAACTGCGTCAATATGTCGCAACTAGCGGTACTTCGAAAACAGTTGCTTCCACAGCGATGCTTAACAGTTCAGCAGCTCTTAGTGCATGTTAGTCTTTTGTGGCCTTTTCATCCAAAAAAGTATTTAACGCCAACGCCAAAACAACAAGAAATTCGTCGCTGCAAGCAGTCATTCGAAAATTGTTTTCAAAGTTTATCGCTCAGACTTTCCATCTTTCATGGCAAAGATGTGTTATATCACGTGACCATTGAGAGTGGTTCATTAGTTTCAATGGGGAAAGAGGGTATCTCCATGGTAATAACAGTTTGCAGAGCACTATGGGCCTGCATAAATTAAAAATCCATAATGGTTGCAAATATTGCCACGAAACTCTAATGAGTACCAGGGCCCAAATCGGTCGACGGTTGAGATTTCGAGAAGACTGTTTGGGGCCTGGGAACGAGGTTGAACCAAGTCTTTCAGTGACTTGTCGTGCGCCACCTTATCGCTGTTCGTCCACTTTAAATATTTTTTNATATCGATAATGAGAAAAGGTATTTGTATTTGGTTGGTCAGAAAATGGGTCAGCAAGAGTGAATAATCAAGAATAGGCTTCAATTCCTCAAAAAGAATTGTGTACTGGGTTACCCAATAAAAAGTGAACCTTTTTTCAAAATTCACCAAAATCTCATTATGTTACCAATGATAAAAGTTTCTTTTTACGCTTTTGTATCAAAGATCGAATTAGTTTAAGGAATTGTATTTATTTTACTCCCAAGAAAAACACAGGAAATACTCGAAAAGGAAATTTATTCAAGAAAATAGGGTAAAAATCTCTGGTAAGCGGGACTTTGCTGGCGAACTATCCAAGAAGATAAGAACTTTGATTAAAAACATCCCCACGATTAACAACTGTCATTAAAAGAAACCCCAAGGGGTCACTTATTCAAGTAAATAGGGTAAGACTTTCTGGTAAGAGCAATTTTGCTGGCGAACTATCCAGTTGACAGGAATGCCTTCTCAGTGGGTGCATTTTTGTTGGATGGAAGATAAGATCTTTGATTAAAAACATCCCCACGACTAATAACTATTGTCAAAGGAAATATCTGAAGGGGCACTTATTTGAGAAAATAGGGTAAGGCTTTCTGGTAAGCGGGACTTTGCTGGCGAACTATCCAGCTGACAGGACTGCCTTCTCAGTGCGTGCATTTTTGTGGGATGGAAGATAAGAACTTTGATTAAAAACATCCCCATGACTAACAACTGTCATTAAAAGAAATACCCCAAGGGGGCACTTATTCAAGTAAATAGGGTAAGACTTTCTGGTAAGAGCAATTTTGCTGGCGAACTATCCAGCTGACAGGACTACCTTCTCAGTGGGTGCATTTTAGCGGGACGGAAGATAAGAAATTTGATTAAAAACATCCCCACGACTAACAACCATCATTAAAAGAATTACAGCAAAATAAGATAAGAATGAAGTATGCTAAGAAACTATACATTTGTTGTCAAATATCCTACGCATCTGGTTTTACTAAATCAGACTAAAGTTGTCCAGATATGATGCATCTCCAATTTTCTTTCAAAACAATCCATTTATTGACCAGCTGTTTCTGGTAAAATAAAATAGATCATCTCTTCTTATCGTCGATGATATCCCTTATCACATTGATACACAGACACAGGGCAGCTTGTAGAGTAAGATGAGAGTCGATAGTAAGGATTATCTCATTTTAGATGTCATTTACGCGTACCTTGTCGTTGTATTTCGTTTTTAAATGGTCATGAAGAAGGTAGTAATTTTTGAGCATCGATGACTTTCACCTGTGAAGTAAAGTAAAGAATTGATTTTCACAATGTAAACAATTTGTTACTACGCGTATTTCTTTTTATAACAAACTAAGAATTTGACCTAATTTAACCCAATACTGAAGCTCTCAAAAATTCTCATTACTTAAGAACTAAAATTTGTTCCAGGGTTCCTTAGAAGCTTCCTCAAATTCTTGTTGTCTACAAAGACGGAGGATCTCCTGTACCTTTAGCAAAATTTTATGGTGAATTTTTTGAAACCATGTCTGTCTGGACATTACTTGAATAACGATACAACCAAGTAAAGCAAAGTGAGAAACAAACAAAAATATGCTCTGGATCTTCAAGACTGTTTGCATCTTACTTTTTGGCTTTGGAAGTTTCTTAATTTATTTTGTGATCGGGCAGCTTGGTTTCTGATAGTGAGTTTCATATAAAAAATAAACGTAGCATTATGGGTTAGTAAATAACTATCTTCAAGAACCCTTAACATCTGCCTGTCGTTAAGCTCTGCTTTCTTGGGTCGTGTAGAATGTATTCATACAGACGACATGTCACGTGACTTGATCGAAAATCAAGAAAATCAGACTTGGAAATGACACTTGGGGTAAATGAAGCCATTACAAAGTATAGCGTCGCACTGACATTTTGAGACTGTCTCGTTTATTTATCGCAGTAAATAAATTCAAAAAGCTTGGAAGCTGTTCAAATTATTCAAAACTTTAGCAGATAGGTAGGTGAATGTCTGAAATGAAGGTTGACTTTGAAGAAGCGATGAGCAACTTACAGCCGACGGAGTTTGTTGTACTAATTACGAAATTATCTACGAAAAGGCAAGTTTTTCACAGCTTTCTTGGCCTCAATTTTTGTTTTGCTTTTAAAAACACCAGGTTCGTGTGTTTATTTCATAGGTTTAGGTCTGACTGACAATTGCTACCTATCCTTTCCCTACTCACTATCACGAGGTAGAATAGAGGAGCAATTTTATGCAACTTTTTGCAAATTTCCTATAGAAACCTGTAGAAATTTTCTGAAGATTTACGCCAAAACAAGATGGCGTCGTGTTTTAAACGCTGCTGTGACGTCATGCTGTCTGTATCAATCTTTTTAAAAATGTGTAGTGCATTGCATTCTATGAATAAATATGATGATGATGATGATGTCGCGTCTCCTACATTCACAGCTGTCGACCAAAACAACAAAATGTTATATCTTAAAAACTCGACCCAAATTGAGAGGGTTGGTTTGTTTAACTGTTTCTCGACAATACAAGAGACTTTAGTTCCGCCAAAAGCTGCTAGATCTAAGTACACAAGCGTTAAGCTTACTTCATCTTCTAGAGCTATAAAGATTATATGCTTAAATAGCAGTGGATAAAGCATTTGTTCTCAAAACCAACTTAGCAAAGAGCTCGACAGAAATAATATTAAGCATGTTTCAGTAAACTCTGCAGCCGTTATTCCTCTACAAAAAAAAGGATTAGCGTAGTTTACTGGTCGAAATCTGCTTTGAAACTTAAACAGATTTTGTTAACGCCGAAGCTTCGAGTTTTATTCTAACGATAGATTAGGTTTTGTTAACTCCAAAGATTTGATTTTTATTCTAACCGAGGATTAGTTTCAATGCTTAGCCAAAAACTGTTGAACAAAGGCAAAGAACAGGTTGAATAGTGGATTTATGAATTTCTCTAAGTTGTGGTCTTAATTTTGTAAAAAAAGAATTAGTATATCCTATCAGAAATTTAGTAAACCTAACTAAAGAAAATATGTTAAAGTGAGGTTGAGCAGATTTTGCGGTCATTCTTATCATAAGTCAAATTTACCGGGTGAGCCAAAATAAGTTTCATCATCGTTTGATAAGAATCACGACCAAAATCGTAGACTCAGGATAAAGACGACAAACATGTTTTTCCCTGTATTTCATTCGATAGATCCATGTGCTTCACTAGACTGACGACGTGATTCCTTGTATTCGTTAAATGTTTTTAATCTGATGTTTTTATTTTCTGTCATACAAGTTTGAAGTTTAAAGCCATAATCACCATTCAGTACAATGCGGAAAATTGAGACTCGTGTAGTCAGTCTAGTGTTTCACGAAAAATTCACAGTGTCAAGGCATATTCAATATTAAGGCTGGAGGAGATACTAAAATTCTCTTCACAAAATTTGGTCTCGCATTTCTAAAGTTATCGGCAATTTTGATCGAAATTTCTAGCTTTTTAAAGCTTCACTTAGAATGAACCAAAATTACTTGCCATGTTCGAACTTTTTTTAACTTTATCTACCTACAAGTGTATAACATAAAGCTTTCAGTACGTTCAAAAATTGCTCCGGGTTTCAACGCTCTCTTCACTATTTTAGCACCAAACAACTTGTCGGCAAACGAATAAATTATACATGAAATTCTTCAAGGTTAATGTGATACCGGGTGAGTGAAACAGCAATCCTCGTTTGAAAGGCTATACTATCCCCTGAATATTAAAGCAATACCATACCATACCATGCCATGCGCATACCATGATACCGGGTTAATGTGATACCGGGTGAGTAAAACAGCAATCCCCGTTTGAAAGGCTACTGTCCCCTGAATATTAAAGCAATACCATACCATACCATGCCATGCGCATACCATGATACCGGGTTAATGTGATACCGGGTGAGTAAAAAAGCAATCCTTGTTTGATGGGGGGGGGGTGTGGGTGGGAGACACATGTATCACTGAATGAGCTATGAGCTTAGCTATGGTAAGATTTGAAATACTGCGCTATAGAGCTAGTTGGGAAGTTTTACACCAGAAACTTTTGTCAGTTTGACAATTTCTTCCTTGGTTTCGAACAGTGCTGAAAATTTCAGTGAATGTAACGCTATCAAAGTTAAAACGATGAGCTCAGTAAAAGAATGCTTCAAAATTGTACGTCATAGCATTCATCTGGCTTCAATTTCATGATACTTTCGACTTGATATTCAAAGAGTTTACCACTAAAAGAATCACAAACATAAATATGCTTTGGTTCTTTTCTTGATGTAAAAAATTAAGCACGATTATGATTGAAATTGTTCATCATTGCAGATTTGTAAAACCATGATTTTCTTTCTTGTCTACAGTACAATCAACTACAGCAAGCAACTCCCTTTGGCACAAGGAATCAAATTTGAATGAAATTTTGAAATGGTGGTGCAGAGTTGAGAATTATTTGTGGTGACGAGATGATTAAAGTTTTTATGTAGGATCTAAGCTGCGAAGGGCTTGGTTATAGGTAGATATTCCATCCTTGAAGTGAGAGAAAGGAACGAAAGAAAAATTTACAAATATCAAAAGCTCATTCGGGGTAAATCTTTATCAGAGTTTATTTGTGCAAAAACATTTGATAAACTTCTGAAAGAAACATTTTTTGCTAACATATGTCCCCAACCGTAATATGTAGGATAAATGGATTTGCCAAAGTTGCTGGAATTTTACTGAGACTTTCTTTAAAGCAGCAGAATAAACCGTTGGCTTTTGTAAAATTCTAACACTGAACTTCTTAAAATATAGGTTCACAAAATTTCCCTTGCTGCGATCTGTTGCGAAATCCCCTATCACATCAAGCTTTTTCGTATCTAGTTATTTATGCTAAACTATTTGTTGATGGAATTGATGTGAAATTTGTAAAAAAAATGTAGAGTCCGATATTTCATTTGCAATTTCTTTGCTTGACATAATCTGCTTTATTTTTACAAATAACTGGCTGGAAAGAAGGGAGCACAAAATAATATAACTGCAAAATCTGAGACTGTGAACTCAGCTCGAGAAAAATCCATCGCTACAAAGCTCTTCTATCTTTTTTCTGTTACAAATAACATAAAACTCACACAGCTTTGGTCTAACAAAAGTTTCTATAATATTGCCTCATATTCTACGTTTGGTGTTAAAAACCCTCTGCTAACCATGAGGCTTTGCGTGCTACAGACGAGAAAACAGCACAACACCGGCCTAGCATCAGAGACGTTTGGATAATCTGAAAGTCTATTTGCAGTGCATTCTGAGACAGCAACGGCATGCAAAGCCACATGGTTAGCAGAGGGTCTTTAACTCGTTTTCAGGACTGCTGATATTTTTATGTTGACAAAAGAACTTTCTTGGGTACTATTCACATAGTTTTGAAATACAATACTAGACACTACACTGTGTACGTTTGTCAGTGTGGCATATGCAGCCCCCAGAACCCAGTCTATTTAAATTGGTCTCTTTAAGTTCTACTTGGCATTGCCATCCAATGGTCCAATATTCTTTCCCAGATCCCTTTTTGGGGCCATTCTCATTTCAGATGCTGCATTGACCAGCTGACGAGCAATTTCGTTTGAAGAATTTCTTGCCTCCTTTTCGAGTAAATCAGCTACATGATAAAGAAGCTGATGAAAACTATAAGAAAGACCAGCTCTTCTCAGTCTGTTTAGCTCCTAAAAAGAGAAGAATATTATTCTGATAAATTTCAGCTCTGAAATATTTGATTTCACGTTACGAATATTTTAGATGAAGTTTCCATTAAACTGAATTTCCCTTCGCTTTTTATCAGCATTTCAACGAAGGAAAGCAACAAAACAAAGCAGACGGAGTAAGCCCCAAATTTAAACTTCTTTAAAGATTTGGAAACCGAAACTGCCAAAGCATTTTGCGGCATAGGAAAACATTGTCTCGGTTTAAAGAACTCCTAACACCTTGGTTCCCAATATAACGAACTTTTTTCTCATTCCCTTAGAATTCAGTATACGGTGATTCAATTGCCCTATTATCAGAGACGCATAATGTTATGATTTATACCATATGTACATACCTTATAGAATGCAGAGTGCTTTTCTGGCAACTTTTTTGCATATCTCAGCACTTTTTGAATGTCGGACTAAAAAATAAAACCAGAAGAGGCTACCAGTTTCGTATTCAATAAAAAAAATCCTTAGGAAGGCTTTCTATAGTTGCAGATGAGTGGAGAACCGATGAGAAGCATTTGCTCTCTGTTACAGTATATGTACGAGTCCACCAGGCCTCAAGCTGCAGTCTCTTGCTGTTTACAGTTCATATCGTTTCATGTAATTATAATATGACATCAGTTCCTATTCCCTAGAGGACTGAAAACTGGAATGCTGAAAACTGGAATGCCAAAAACATTTACAATCGTGTCGAGTAACAGAAAAATTTGCTAAGTATTTTCGTCTGACGCTGGTTACAGAAGATCATCAAATAAGATCACAAAGAAGAAACAAGAAAAATTGAATAAAGTGAAAAAGCACATGTGATATTACCTGAAGACCAACATTTTTAATCCATACAATATTTGGCTGGAGATGATAACTCCTTCTTCTAGATGGGGGTACTGGGAATGGGGTCTCCTCTGCATCCTCCTTTTGGTCATACTGATAAGGGTTTGCAGCAAGCTCTGCACTTGGTCCAAGACTTTTAAGATTTCCAAGCCATGAAATAGCAATGTTTGGTTCATAGACTGACAACATTAGTGTTGACTTCTTTCGATTATCTGACCATGAATGTAACATTCCAAACCAGTCAGGTCTATAAAACAAGATCACAAGAACATTTAAAATGGTTTGAGCCAAATTTTTGTCAAACTTGGATAACAATTTTATTTGTGTACATTTTAAGATAAAACATTTAAAGGACATTTAATATGAATTTTGATTCACTACTTTGTTATGTTCTTATTTTTTGCATTTTGTCCAAGGCTTCAATAGACACTTTAGCTATTCTGCAAAAGAGTCTGGTTCAAGTGATCTACTTTTCTACATTTTGATTCAAAACATTTGAGTGATCTGCTCGATCCAGACTCTTTTCAGGATAGCTAAAGGTCTCCTGCACTTTCCAATACGCGATCATTCCTTCTTCAAGTTTTATAAATCTCACCCGAGTTGGACAATAGCAACCATCTTCTCAATTTTCAAGCTTCCGTGCAATAACACACAAAATGATGGACTTTTTGCTTCTTCGTCTGCAGCTGCACCTTGCAATATCTTTTTGCCATCTGAATCTTTAGCAGCCTTTGGCATTGGCATCACAACATGCCTACTAACATATGGAGGATTAGAAATATCAGCGATATCCAGAAAGCCAATAATTTTCAGTTCTGTTGGCATTTTCAAATGGGCAATAGATGGCTTTTCAGGTCTGTAAGCAGTTAGTAAATTCATCCAACTGTTTTTGAAATCAGGTGTTGGGGAAAGCATCATTTGTGATTTGAGATTCCCACATGATAAAATTCCTTCATAGCTGTCATAGTGTGTTTGAATGATTTTCTTGAATGCTTGTTCAACGCTGGATGTTGATAAAGGACTCTCTGGAATATAGATCTCCCCATTGCCATTATTAAGCTTTATTAAATCTTTATAGCAGTTCATATTTTCTGAAAAGCTTTCATCAACTCTTGAATCACTCAGACATACAACTGATAAGTTACAAGGAAAACTGAAGGGTAATGGGAATTCGGTGTCCTCTCTTTTAGCTTGCTGAAGGGAATCTTTCAATGAACCAAATCCTGTTCCTACGCGCCCATCGGTAACTAGAATTATATTAATTGGTACGATCCCTCCCCACTCCTCCATGACCAGATTCTCGACCCCATTCAAAGCATTTTCAATGTATGTTTTATCATATACATCTAAGTTTAAAAAACCAGCTCGTAATGTTTCAAAGTCTCTCGTAAAAGGAACAACAATCTCCCAAAGAGATGAGAAAATAACCAGAGCTGTAAATTCGAGTTTGCATCGCACAGCCAACTGATCAATGAAATGATCGATTCCCTCAATTGCTAAATGTTTGAGTTGGATCTCAGTCTTCCGTCCATCAAACCCAATGATTCTTCTGGACATTGACAGTGAAACATCTAGCAGTATGACTGTAGGCATCTTGGAAAGATAGCTGATTGCAAACTCCAAGGCTGGGGGTTTCTTTGCAGTTTAAACACAACCACTTTCCACCTCTTGCTGCACCATTCTCAATTTTGGCATGGTTTTTGAGCTAGCATATTTATTCTGCCTCTTTTTAAAACGAATCAAAACAACAACTGCAACAACAACAAAAGAACACATCTACAAAATGGCGGGTGCTGCATCAGGTATGAAAAATCTGTTTCTGACTAAAAATGCTCTTGATCTCCGTTTTTCTGAGATATGAAACCTTTTTTGTTATATTTAAGGTATTCTGCACCTTATCTACTGCTGTCGATGCAGCTAATTTTTCGATTACATCCTAATTTTTCCATCGCATCGAAAAAAGAAGAAGAGATTTTTCAAAAATGAATGGCCTCATCCATCACCGTCACAACTACAAATAACTAAGGAAATAAGGACTGCTGAGAGTCTAGTATAGTCTGGACATTGGAATCAAGTTGTGGATAGTCAAATCTAATCAATAATACAGTAAGGCGACCGTCTCAAAAATGTTTGGTTAGTGTCGTCCGACCGACCGTCTCCTAAATATGAAAAAATCAGAATTTTGGATCAGGCGTCTAAATTTTTTATAGGAAAACAACAACAAAGATTTTCAGTTCTCGCGTTTTTGTATTCAATAATACATTGCCCGAACTTAAAAATTTGGGAAAAATTGAAATTTGATCATATTGCCGATCGACCAACCGACCGACCGATATTTTGCAATCAAAATGACACTAATCAAACATTTTTGAGACAGTCGACTAATCAGTAGGAGTAGCATTGGTATGCGTAGCCTAGCTTCTGCAAGTAAACCCAGGTCCAATATGGAAGATTCCATGTGTATGGCAGAGTGAGGAATTTTATTCATAACAGGTTAGGTTGTGGGTAGATAAATATTTATCGTAATAAAATCATCAAAACTAATTACAGATAATATTAAAGTCTGAAATAATTACTTCCAAAAAGTGCCAAATAAGATAAAAAAAATATATAGAACTGAAATGTTAATCAAGAAAATATAGAAAAAAGAGGAACAGAAAAACCGAAATGTGCTTTGCTTTAAAAAGATTGAGCTATGTACACTAAAATAATTCAAAAAGAAAATATATAAGTGTACAAGTTGAAGAGGGCAACATGTCTAGAGGAACAGGCATTGGTGTGATCTTTTGCGCGTTTTATCTTTATCTCAAAGTTTCCCAATCAAGTCAGAGCTTTATCGTAACCAGAATAATAAAACAGCAAACCTTGTAACTTACATGTAATTCATTTCAGGTACAAAAAAGATATCACTAGATGAATTTGGTGAGCCCCCAGAACCCCCTAGTGTTGATGATATAATAGATGACATCCAAAAGGCATCCTTAGATGACATAGTTTTCCAGTCTTCTACGGCTAGTAAGAAAAGCAAAAGAGTTGGAAACAAAGAGCCATTAGAAGATGCTGAGGGTATGAATGATTTTCAGTTCCTCGTTATATTCATCATTATGTGCATCACCTTGATTCATTTGAATTACATTGAATAAGTGATTTTCAAGAAATTAGCTATGTTGTAGTTTGTGAGGTATTGCATGTGCTAATAAAAGAAGCAACAACCACCAAGGATCCAGACCTGTGTTTTTGCAAATTGTGCACAAAGGCAACTAAATAAAAGGTAGTGCTCACTTGCATACTTTACTGTTACTAATGTTTAAGATCATCTTGCACATGGGAAACGCCCAGGTTTTTTTGAACATTTTACAGTTGACATCTTCCACACTTGCATAGCAAGAACACAGTATTTTGCAGGATCACTTTCAGGACTATGGCTAAAAAAAGTCCTAAAGTTTCACAAAATGGTGTATCTTCTATCTATCTATATGAGTGCACGTGGACAAATGGAGTATAAATGTACCTAAAAAGAGCTCGAAACATGATGAAGGATATGTCATAAACAAATTTTAATGTGCTTCTCAAGTTTGATATTGCTTGTNATGGGAAACGCCCAGGTTTTTTTGAACATTTTACAGTTGACATCTTCCACACTTGCATAGCAAGAACACAGTATTTTGCAGGATCACTTTCAGGACTATGGCTAAAAAAAGTCCTAAAGTTTCACAAAATGGTGTATCTTCTATCTATCTATATGAGTGCACGTGGACAAATGGAGTATAAATGTACCTAAAAAGAGCTCGAAACATGATGAAGGATATGTCATAAACAAATTTTAATGTGCTTCTCAAGTTTGATATTGCTTGTAATGTTATAGTTTTTTCACCCAGTATTTTCTATCAAATCATAACGGTTACCAAATTGGTTTGAGATGAATAGGCTAAATCATTCTTTTTCAGAGATGGCATCTCAGTTTCCAAAAGAAGATCATAGGAAAGAATTGACTCCAAAAATGACATATGAAATGTCTTTAAAATTCTTAGAACGAGGTGAAGACTTACAAACACTTTTGAATGTTTTAAAAGAAAACAAAGTTTCATTAGAATCATGGAAAAATGAAATTTTACAACATTTAGATAAATTAAAGGTAGAAAAGGAATGAGATACACAGAATTATATTATGATGATAAATTTAATTAGCTTTTATGTATTGTTTAAGTATAGCTTATGATGGGGAGAATCTTAACGGTATTGCTATTATGTCATCAGTTTTTCTTTTGATGATGGGACAGAAACTTTAGTCTTGCACTGCAGCAATGTAACTATCAAATTTGATAAACTCGCAGACAGGGGCACTTTGCTCTCTTTCAGAAAGTGATTTGTGTTGGTTGCAGGTTGCATATCTTAGATCTTAGATTTTCTTAGAAGTAGGTTGAGAAATTGAATACAGTACGACAAATTTTCAAGTGAAATTTATTATTTTTCAGAATCATTTCTCATATTTCTAAACTACTTAAAACTGCTATTTTTTCATCATGTGATATTTAAAATATGCTTTTGTTTTACTTTACTAAGAAATCTTTAAATACTTATAATTTTACAACAAAGTTTATCTTGCAAACAGTCACTGCGTTATAATCTGTCATTTTTCAGTAAAATCACTGCTTCAGCTCCAATGGATTACCATGACTCTTTCATTTACTAGGGAAATTTCTATTCCCAAATACATCTTTTACTTCTTTCAACAACACTGTACTTGTACTGCTACGGAGTGCTGGAAGCTTAGGGCAGGAAAACCTAACGAAATCTAATCATCACTTTCAGCTATTTTGAACGGTTTTTGAAGGGGCCTTCTCAGCAAATCTCCCACAACCTTCAGAGTAGAGAGGCCTATTTAAACCATGTAAATTTCTTAATTAAATTGGAAATATTCGCTATTAAACAAAACATATGCCAATATTATTGAGTATGGTATTGAGTATATAGGGGACAGCGGCCTTTTAAACTTGGAGCATTTTGTACTAATCTGGTAACATAGTTTGTTTTGCCTTTCAAAGGCTAAATCATACACATATCAATAATCCTGTTAGCTATTCTACAAAAGAGGCTGGATCAAGTGATGTTTTTATACAGAAAAGTTTTATTTAGAAGTTCAATTCTTTAGCGGCGCTAGAATTTCTATCACTGTTGTGCAGATTCGAAAATTTGTCAGATTTCTCCAAAAATTATGAAAATATCGCTGAAGCCAGACTCTTCTGTAGTATAGCAAAAAGGTCTATTAACAATTTTTTGGAATACTTTTTGTACTCAAGCTAATTTTTTCTTCTAATTTACGCATTAAAATAAATAGTATAATACAGTATTACAGAGAATTGTTTTATTTATATACAGCTGAGCTGAAAAAAATTAATAAAACTGAAACTGAATGATGGCCTAGAAACTTTGCGAAAAATGCAAAGTCCAGGCTTGTGACTCTGCGCATGCCTGCACCAGGCTGAGACCAAGTGACTACGAGACACACATAGTTGAATGACGTCATGTGATTTGGGAGACTATGATCTAGTGCCGACCAAGTTAAATGTATGATGTAATTCTTAAATAGGTTAGTTTTGAAGCATGCAATGCGCCTATGAGCCCTGTGGAGATACGGCGCAATACAAATATCTTTATTATTATTATTATTATTATTATTATTATTATTATTATTATTATTATTATTATTATTATTATTATTATTA
Source organism: Aurelia aurita (assembly GCA_004194415.1). Classification (NCBI taxonomy): domain Eukaryota; kingdom Metazoa; phylum Cnidaria; class Scyphozoa; order Semaeostomeae; family Ulmaridae; genus Aurelia; species Aurelia aurita. The sequence goes on from REGM01000040.1 coordinate 680,047, forward strand.
TTATTATTATTATTATTATTATTACTATGCAATTCTTCTCATGGTCTCGATGTTATACCAGTAATTATTATTATTATTATTATCATTATTATTATTATTATTATTATTATTATTATTATTATTATTATTATTATTATTATTATTATTATTACTTACAAAATTGGTGGTTATTACAAAAAATGTTACTTATTTACAATAAGAGCCTGCAATTAACGAGAACTTAAAGTTCAGGTTGACTAAGTGCTTGTAAATAGGCGAAAGACATAGATAATACAAGGCATTTAATACAAGGTATTAGCGTAAAATGACGCGTGAAGTTAGATTTACACTTGCAGAATTGTTTTAAAGCTGCCCAGATAAGGCACTCTGCAGACATCTTACTGGATAGAGGAAAAGTGCCGTCGCGTAACAATCGAACCCATTCAAACTTTAAACCGAACAATAATTATGGCGCACAAAGGAGAAATACCATCGATAAGTACGTAAGGTCTTTTTCGCAACGTTAAGTTTTTAGTTCAACTATACATAATCATTTTGATCAAGACAATCGAGCCAAAGGCGTTTGATTTACCACTGATCATGAGGGCGGATCCAAAAATGAAATTGCAAGCTGTTGTCGAAGTAGAAAGTCTATAATTTTGGGAAATTTGAGTGTTGCTTGAGCAACACCTGGAAGAGTCTGAATCCGCCTCTGGAGCAAAATATATGCAACTCTTTTAGACTGCGTTCACACGATGCCGGCACATTTTGAAAACGGCAAAAAATGTTACGGACAGGCCTCCTGTTCACACGAAAACGGCACATTTTTTGCCGGCACAATTTGAAAACGGCAGATTTTGAAAACGGAACTCTAACCGGCACAATTTGAAAACGGCATCGTGTGAACACTCGAAAACGATGAAAATGGAACATTTTTCAACACTTTCGAATCGATTCTTTAGGCGTAGATACATTTCTGTGGCGTCAAATTCTAGCCTCGTTGTTGGGGAGATTGCAATGAGATGTTACCATCAAATTTTCCATCGTTTTCAAATCGTGCCGGCATCGTGTGAATGTAGTCTTAGACTCACCCGCAGAATATTCAAACCAGAATTCAACGGTAAGCCAGCTTGGCACTGTACACTTTACCCAGTCGGCAGAATATTTAAAAAAATGGCATACCTGTGATGACCAAATATTGAGAAGTCCATCCAACGTTGCTGACGCTAAATATTTTCCATCTGGACTAAATGATATCGAATTCACTGGTTCTAAATGTCTGTTGAATGTATGTAAGCATGTACCATGCTCCGTATTCCATAGTTTTACTGTAGTGTCATAACAAGCACTGTGGAAGAATAAAAAACTTTTGCATAATGAACCCATTTTCAAAAAGAATTTAACAGAATTGAGCCTTGCTTTCAAGGTTGGTTACAAAATATTCAATAGCAAAATAACAGTACTCAACTGACAGATTTCCTGACAGAATTCAACAAAAGACAAAGACCGACCCGGATGAATACCGTCCATTAAACTAAATATTTGCCTTAGAGACAGAAATTTTCTTAGGCCCAAACAAATTCCATCTCTTGAATAATCACCAAAAGTCTCGAAATGTCGTAACAGACAAATTTTGTGTCGCAGAAACGAAGTACCATCTCGCTTCTACAATGTTTAATCAAGATTTAGGGTGCTTGCTTTTTCAATACAATGTTAATATGGTCACTAACCTCATTCTGTCACACGAATATTTGGACAGATCATAATTGATACAAGATTCTTCAATTATTCCACTGATCGTAATGTTGTCATTTCTCAATTATGGCAACGAAAATCGAAAAGATTTATAAATTTGGTAAGCATTTTGCTTCGTAGTATTTTTGTGACAAATACATCTTACGTTTAATAATGATTGAGTAGTTTGCAATAATATCACAATCCTTACTTTGAATCCTTGACTATTTAACCATGGTTTGCATGAAAATCAAGGCCATTAGATTTGCAACAGTATAATGGATGGTCGATTTCAAACGTACGATTATCAGCCGAGTGTCGGTTTTAAGCGACGAAAGTTTTATTAAGATAATTTTTCCTCGGCCAGTGGGGCCATTTTGATAATACAAAATGCATCATGGTAACAACTGTGAAGTCACAGTCGGATGAGAACGTAGGTTCGAAAGGCCTCAGTGTGCCAGAAATTTGTCTGTTTCTTTGCGTCCGCCTCCTCCATAGTATATAATTTTTAGTAACCACATTTAGTATCAAGTTTTTGATAATACAGATGCACCAATTTTACGTCAGTTTAGAGTGTAAGGATGGAGTAGAGCAACTAAACTTTCAACGAAGTGTAACTCTTCACACCATTTCGTGATTAAAGTTTAAAAATGAAAGACGACTGGAAAGATATAAAGAACTCACTATTTGTAAGAGCTTTGAAAATGAATTTACTGATCCCAGGAGACGTAAGGAGTGGAAAAGGTTCCCCCTAGAGCTGGGCTTGATGCAGTACTGCTTAGGAATGACCCAAGGGAATATGTAGAATATAAGGTTGACACGAGGCTAGGAATATCACAGTTCGATAGTGATTTTGTATTTCAGACCCCGCCCCCTCCCACCCTTATCAACCCATATCTCGAAAGTAAAAGTATGATGATACTTTAGAATGGTACTCGACACTGCGTTCGCCATGTTTTCACTAGACCGAGCCTACTATACCTTGAGTTTGTATCTTGTGTTAGACTGTTAGTTTTTAAACGTAATTAGAATATAGTGTTGATCAGTAAATATAGTTATTTTCGTTTGAGTGTAACGAATTAGAAAATAACATACCTTGCTAATAGATTAGACGATAAATTAGGACACCATTCGACTAGTGTTACTTCTCGAGTATGACCTGTCAGGTCGTGTACAGGATTATCTTGCTTTAAATTCCAAATCT
>REGM01000040.1:683140-715042 GCA_004194415.1 Aurelia aurita
AGAAGAAAGATTGAATTAGTTGTAGAAATTTAGCTTGTTAAAATCGGTCATTTCTTTCTTTATTTATTTGCGATTTTTTGATATAGCCATTTTGGTGAAAAGTATTGCTAGTAAAAGAACTTTCAGCTTGCCAACAATGACAATTAAATGACAAGTCCCCAAGGGATACAACATAAGTTACCTTTGTTTTTCCTTTTGTGCTCTGACACAATGCGTGCATTGTTTCAATTTTTTGGTAGAGAAACAGTATGTTGGCCATGGTTTAGAAGGTCATGCGTGCATGAATATGAATCTAATTGAAGGCCTATTTTAGCAATCTTGCGAAACACCAATTTACTAAAATCGCTCGTAATTTTGGAACGGAAAGACCAATTCGACCAAACAAATTTTCATATCTAAGCTAGCTTTTCTTCTATGCAATGAACTTTGCTTTCAAGCAACGTGAACAAGAGATCCTTAGTATCCTATAACAGTAGAAAAAGTTGTGGGACGACTGCACTTTAGCGGACCAGCTTGATGTCATATCTCTCGGGAATGTATTTGACCAAATACCCTACTAACCCTAACTAAACCCTACCTTACCCTAAATACCCCTAACTTACCTTAACTAAGCCTAACTTACCCTAACTAACTTTAACTAACCCTAAATTACCCTGAAAGCCCCTTTTCCAAATCCTAACCCTGACCCTTACCCCATGACACATTACTCGCTGATATTGAAAGCTGGTCCGCTAAAGTGCAGACTAGCCAAAGTTGTTTCCAGCCGTTATGCTGGTTGGTTGACTAGCTTCAGCAAGGATACGCAGTATTACCTACAGCACATCAAAATCTGCGAAGAAACACCTATGCCTGAGGGCTCCTAAAGCTGCGCAGAACCTGAATCAGAAGCAGTCCACTGACAAACATGGACCGGAATTTTCCGATATGATTTTTTTATGACTCCAGTGCCTTTCAGGATCGTAATAGAGGAGTCTTATGACAATTTTTAACTTAATGTTCTCATATTTAAAGACAGTAAGTTAAAGGGGTGCTACCATCTGATGGTGGACAACAGATGGAGTCTCGTGAAAGGTTTAACGTAGTCTGCTCACAGTAACAAATTGAAAACGGTAGGAGATTAGTCAAAGGCAATAAAAGCCACCTCAAAGAAGCAACTTGACTGAACTAGTCAAATAATTGTGCACTCACTTTTACAGTCCTATCATCTGATGATGATGCCAATAAATTACCAGATGGATCCCATCTAACACAATTAACTTCTTCCTGAAAATGAATTTATCAAAAAGTAATTATCAATTTTATAAAACTATAGGGCTTCAAAAGTCAAGTTCATCTTGGCAGCAAAACGTAAATCTCAATGCAACTACATGGAAAATCTACGCGTCGCAAATTACACTGAAAATATGTTTAAATATTTGTTAGTTCTTTTCCTGATAAGTTAGATTATCTAAACTGCTGTTCGTAAGTTTGGATTCTCCAACGAAATTTGAATGCTTAAAAATAAAACGATACTTTCATTCACAAAGGACTCAATATAATTATAAAATACGGGTCTTTTTCAGTTGCCACAGGACCTTTGGGATATTTTTAAAACATTTCCGAAATTGAGAAATGCAAAACCTAAAAATTACCACTTTGTGCCATCTAGGAAGCACGTAGTTTTCTGGGGACTCTTTCAAGCCAACAGGTCTTTTCCTTTCGTAATGAGTTGCTTCAATCTTGACAACGTCACACGAACCATTGATCTTAAGCAACTTGTAATCCTTCGTTTTGGTTTTAAAAATTGCTAAAAACCCGCTTTCTTTGGAACTCGTCAGTCAATTATCATTTAGAGAAAAGAAGAGCTGCTTGATATAACAAAGAAGCCGAAGATTCCTTAATTTTTGTTCATTATTGTCTTAAATAGAGAAGAGAAAAAACTCACCGAATGGCCGGAAAATGTTTTTACAGGTTTTTCTAATCCAATTCTACAAACTGTTACAGTTCTATCAGTTGAACATGTTGCGAATGTCGTATTATTTTGCCAATCGATATCAACCACTGGACCTAAAATGAAAAATATTTGATCATATTGTATACAAGTGTAAGATTCCTTCACTTAGATTGCGAAAGAAAAATGAACATAAGAACTGGTGATCAAAGAATAAATTAAAACAATTGAAGAGGCTTCGTATGGTAAAGGAACTTGATGATTGCATTGAGTAACGAAGACATTTGCTAAATTTTCTTTTCTAACATAATTTGCCAGATGAGATTCGAAAGAGAAGAAACAAAAATGTAAACACTGTTTTGAAATTGGTCAATCAGGCATCCCATTAAATTTATTTCGCATAGTCAATGGAGAAGGAGCAATAATTAAAAAGATTTTGTTTGACGGCAAAAATGGGTTTTTAACTTAGAAACTCAAAAAGAAACATGCAAAATTTGAACAGAGGCACCTTGACGAAAATTCACAAATACAATCTGCAAATTCGTCTTATTGCTTGATTGACTGTGGAATGTCAAAGTGATTGCCCTTTTGGGAGCATTCAGTATACACGTATTTTTTTATAAGAAACTAAGAATTTGAGCCAGTACGACAGTTTCTTAAAATCATCAGATTTTCAGTACCCAGAGTTTCTTACGAGAATCTTACGACTTCCATATAAATATTCATGTTTACTTCCTCTTCCCTCGTGAACATTTCAAAACGAAGATTTTTGAAGCCTTTCCAATGTTTAGACCTTACTCAAGTACCTTACGAGTAATATGATACAGGAAACGAGTGAAAATAAAGTAAAAATTTGCGAAGGATTTGTTTTATTTAAAAAAATAGTTTCTTAAGTTATATTCTCCCAGTACTGGAGTTTCTTAATTTTTCGGCGATCTGAGAGTTGAGTTTTTAATAACCGGTTTCTTATAGAAAAAATACGTGCATTGAGATAAAATATTGAGATCACTGTGTTCTTACCTTGGTGATGTTCAAATGCTTGTTTTATTTCCCAAGATGATGTATCCCACACGAGACACCTCTGAAATATAAAGAACAGAAATAGATATAAATCCGAAATCAAATTAATGATTTTGTCTCTCAAGTAAAAATACACCAGGTGAATGTGGATCGGACAAAGCATCGTTCACAGTAAGATCAAAAACACTATTTAGCTGCTGAATTCCACCGACCTTGTGGCGGACTCCATTAATTCAATGAACACAGATATCGGCCCGGTACAAAAACAGAGGGCAATCAAGCTCCTCCCGGTACAAGAACAGCTTCCCAAAGAGAGCAGCTAACTCGCGCTTGCAAACCCAAAACCACACAAAAACATTTGTAATTCTGCCATAGTCAAACTTTTACTTCAGTTTCCAGACTACATGAAAGCCAGTGCTGCATTGACAGAAAAAGTTTAGTTTTGTCACTTGGACTCTTCGTGTAATAGACAATAACGCTAAAGATGGCGGCTGCGCAAAGCATGCTGGTAAAAAGCTCCCTGACGACCACCTAACAACATAAAAATTTTGGTCTGCCGTTTCGACCAACTAGATGTGGTAAAGTTCGGAACAAGTAATCAATGTAAACAAATAGGACAATTTTGTAATTCGAACGCAGATCTTTAATTAAAATTTCAATTCGAATCAAAACTTTACTTTTTCTGCTTTGGAAAGGTTCCCTTTCGAGCCATGTTGCATTCGAATTCAAGGTCGATTCGAATTCAAACTAGCTAGTCGAAACGGCAGACCGGAATTTTTATGACGTTAGGTGGTCGTCAGGGAGCTTTTTACCAGCATGCTTTGCAGCAAAACACTATGGAGTCTTTGGAGCAGCTATCTTTAGCGTTATTATCAATTCTCATTACTCACACAATACCAATCTAGCCTCGGATATGCTTCTGATTGGCTTATTTAAGAATGCAGCTGGGTATAACTCCCGTTTCATCTTTCGGTTATTACCTGGCGTTTCATACTCTGATCAGTGTCAGACGAAAAATGTCAGAAACACTAGTACCATCAGAAGACGTGAGAACAATTATACAAAATAAAAGAGCCGACAACGATTCTGAAATTCATTTTCACAATTTCTGCAACATCTGATGAATTTCATTTTCATTTCATTTCATTTTCATCAAAATTCAAGCTATTAAAAAAATAAATAACATATCTACGGTAGCTAAAAACATCAACACAATTTAACATACGAACTTTTAATACTTTACTACCGATCTAATAACAAATTAGGACACCTAGAAAGAACTCTAATGAGCTTTCAGGCCAGGTGCCCGTATGAATTAATATTAACCCTATCAAGCCTAGGGGGGGGGCTAAATCAGCCCCCCCTAGCGGTTTTTCTTCTGTGGATTTTGACCAAGTGCACTTACAACGTTGAGACTTTCTGACTTTTAGTTTATATCCTTCTTACAATCAAAAATTAATTTTTTAGAAAAATTAAATTCATTCCAGGGGGTAAACACACTCAATTTTCGAGAGATGTCTGTGTAAAATTTCGAATAAATCCTATTAAAATCTGCAGCTAATGTGATAAAATGATGAAAGACGAGGAACATATACTATTTTTGATCCTCTATCCAACCAACTAGTTTTTTTGTAATTTAAACGCGTAATTGTACGTATGTCGGCACTACGCATGCGCAAATTCTTTGAATTCCTGTGTGATGACGTCATCACTTTTCGCTAATTTTTCTTTACAAAGCAATTGTTATTTATCCACAGAATACACCAAAATTTGACTGATGTCCCTACTGCATTCCGTTTTCTCACAATCAACGATTGAAGATTTTTAGTACTGAACCCTATTGATTTTGAAAATGCAACATTGTGACGTCATGGGCAGGTCACGTGTCATAACTAAAAATAGATTGCATTTTTGGGTTCATCTCATGATGTACTATACACATGCCAAGTTTCATGGCTCTATGTTGTACAGAACAGAAATAAAATAGGGGGGGCNNATTGAGATAAAATATTGAGATCACTGTGTTCTTACCTTGGTGATGTTCAAATGCTTGTTTTATTTCCCAAGATGATGTATCCCACACGAGACACCTCTGAAATATAAAGAACAGAAATAGATATAAATCCGAAATCAAATTAATGATTTTGTCTCTCAAGTAAAAATACACCAGGTGAATCGGACAAAGCATCGTTCACAGTAAGATCAAAAACACTATTTAGCTGCTGAATTCCACCGACCTTGTGGCGGACTCCATTAATTCAATGAACACAGATATCGGCCCGGTACAAAAACAGAGGGCAATCAAGCTCCTCCCGGTACAAGAACAGCTTCCCAAAGAGAGCAGCTAACTCGCGCTTGCAAACCCAAAACCACACAAAAACATTTGTAATTCTGCCATAGTCAAACTTTTACTTCAGTTTCCAGACTACATGAAAGCCAGTGCTGCATTGACAGAAAAAGTTTAGTTTTGTCACTTGGACTCTTCGTGTAATAGACAATAACGCTAAAGATGGCGGCCGCGCAAAGCATGCTGGTAAAAAGCTCCCTGACGACCACCTAACAACATGAAAATTTTAGTCTGCCGTTTCGACCAGCTAGCTGTGGTAAAGTTCGGAGCAAGTAATCAATGTAAACAAATAGGACAATTTTGTAATTCGAACGCAGATCTTTAATTAAAATTTCAATTCGAATCAAAACTTTACTTTTTCTGCTTTGGAAAGGTTCCCTTTCGAGCCATGTTGCATTCGAATTCAAGGTCGATTCGAATTCAAACTAGCTAGTCGAAACGGCAGACCGGAATTTTTATGACGTTAGGTGGTCGTCAGGGAGCTTTTTACCAGCATGCTTTGCAGCAAAACACTATGGAGTCTTTGGAGCAGCTATCTTTAGCGTTATTATCAATTCTCATTACTCACACAATACCAATCTAGCCTCGGATATGCTTCTGATTGGCTTATTTAAGAATGCAGCTGGGTATAACTCCCGTTTCATCTTTCGGTTATTACCTGGCGTTTCATACTCTGATCAGTGTCAGACGAAAAATGTCAGAAACACTAGTACCATCAGAAGACGTGAGAACAATTATACAAAATAAAAGAGCCGACAACGATTCTGAAATTCATTTTCACAATTTCTGCAACATCTGATGAATTTCATTTTCATTTCATTTCATTTTCATCAAAATTCAAGCTATTAAAAAAATAAATAACATATCTACGGTAGCTAAAAACATCAACACAATTTAACATACGAACTTTTAATACTTTACTACCGATCTAATAACAAATTAGGACACCTAGAAAGAACTCTAATGAGCTTTCAGGCCAGGTGCCCGTATGAATTAATATTAAGGAAAGAAAAGTTAACAAACCTTATCAAGGCTTGCACTTGAAACATATGATCCTTTCTTGCTCCATTTAATGGCAAAAACTAATCCTTTATGACCTGATAGTGCAGCGATTGGTTGTCCTAAAAAGGAGGCACACACAAAGCTTCAGAAAAATTGCAACAAACGTTTATATTAATAATACATTCTTATTACAATTTCATTACAGCTACTATTGTCATATCGATTTTAAGTCTGTCTCAAATTAGGAGTCACATGAAAATACCCGCGAATAAGAATATTTAAAGTGATTTGCGTGAGTAATTTTACGTTAATAAAAATATTTAAAGTGAGTTGCGTTACCGCAAATCTCACCTGACATCTAATGTGAGACAGACTTTAAATTCATATCTTTGGGTGGATAAATCCTGTTATTGCGCTATTTGAAGCCTGGTGTATCTGGAGAGCCGAATATGAGTTGGCTAATTCAGCAATCATACTGCCAAAACAATCCAACGGGTTTGAACAATCCCAATTCCATTGTCCAACTGAGGCTTTTATTTTGTTTAGAGAATTATTTTGCTCTCAAATTAAGAATTTCGCGAAAATTGTCTCCGATGGCTTTTAGCTACAAAACAGTTGTTCATTCCAATCAAATTTCAACCATTAGAACGCTAAAAGATTGTTGTGGGCTTGGGGTGTTGCTTGCTAAAGACAAGAAAATTGGACATTTTGTGTTTAAGTCAGCATAAAAATGAAAGTACGTTTTCGACCGTTTTTAAGAGTATCGGGATTTTTGGCAAAATATTGATCTCTGAGGGCTCAAATCTTTAAAAAGGTGGGTGTAAAGTTCTTTTACATTTTTCTTTGAATTAAATAGCTTCAAAGTAACTTACGGCACTTTTCTGTAAATCTGCCATGGAAATTTTTTAATATCTTGATTATTTTAAAAATGGCCACATTTTTTATATTTGAGGCGGTGACGTCATCAAATTTCTAAATCCTAAACCATAAGAGCGACAGATTTTTGCTTGACACTATATGGTAGACCTTCATAAACTATGGTTGTCTTGAAGATTGCACCATTTATCCTATATTGGTTTAGAAGTTACGATGATTTCAAAAATTTTCAAAATTTTCCATGAAATCTTTCAAAAAAAAACATAAATGCTGCCATTTTGAAAATAATAAAGATATCAGAAAATTTCCAGAGCAGATTTAAAGCAAAGTACCCTAAATACCTTTCAAGCCATTTAATTCAAAGAAAAATGTAAACTAATTTTACACCGACCTTTTTAAAGTTTTGAAAGATTTGAGCCCTATGCTATCTCTGGGAGAAATAATGTATCGAAACTTTGAAGAAAAATCTGGAACATTAAAGGGAGTACAAAGACCAGCAGCCTTTGCCATCGTTTGTTTTTGTTTTTGTGAATTTCGTGCAGTCAGTTATTCTGGAAGCTGTGCAGAGAAAGTCGCTGACTGTGCGCAAAGCATGCTGGTCTTTGTATTCCCTTTAAGTTGAAACCACACGGCGGTAAAACTCTATGAATTGGTTGCATAGCTTTTGCAGTATGACTTTTTTAAGCAAGGAATAAATTGTTACTAGACTCGACTAGTACATAATTTTCAGACTTTTCAGTTACGTCGAGATTTCAAGTATGTTTAAGAATGTTTAAGGAACGAAATAAGATAAAATAGGAAAGCAAAGGAAACGAAGAGAAGAAACGAGAAAAAGAATACCCTGAAAGATCAAAAGCAAAATTAAGACAAAAAAACCAAGGGCTGGAAAATTATACGTTGAAATGTTTACTGGAAATTTAAAACTCTAAAATTTCTAAAAAGTTCTTGCATACCTTCTAAGTTCCATATTCGAATTACACAGTCGATAGCAGCACTTGCAAGTGAATTTCCTGTAGGCTAAAATCAAATTTGCAGTTAGCTTACTGATTCAATTAATTATTTTTCTATTGCTACAAATTCTTAAAAAGCCTTGAAATCGCATCAACAAGGGGAATGGCCATCAAAACATTTTAACAGCCCAAGGAAGACCAGTCACTTACTGGTTGGACCAAAAAAAATTTCCAAAATCGACAGATGAAGATAAAATTTTCACCAGGCCGATTTGACGATTTATGATTTATCTTTAGCCCACATTCCAAATAATACTTTGGCAATTCGATTTTTCGGCGGCCTACTTCCCGAGCAATAAGCGATTCCCTGAAAATTTGTGACTTCGAAGTAGCCTAAATCGATCGAAAAGCATTACTCAAATTTTTTGAAGATTAAACTTGAAAGAACATATCAGCACAAAGATTTCATTGAAATTATAAAAGACTACTGTTTTTAGATTGAAAAAAAAGTAATAATAAAAGACTGTGCAAGGATGGGGCAACCGCTCGTGCAACTCATAGTAACTAATCAAATTTTTGGTTCCAAGTCGTTCCCAAGAGTTTCCTGATTGTCTCATTTACCTTCGTCTTTAGAAAATTTGATCGTTGTTTTTCGAACGATTTAGGCTGTTTCCAGACAAAGAATTTTAAAGAAATCGTTTAAAATGAGAGAACTAGACCGCCAAATCGATTTTGACTAAAAGTTAAATCATCAGTCTTCAAAATCAGCCTAGTGTACGATTTATCATGGCCTGTCAAAAGTGGATACTTTTTCTGGTGCATCCCGTATACCTTGTATTGGAAAACAAAAACCTTGGAAACGTTGCCCATAGTACCGGGTGTCCCAAAAAAGTACTCCTGTTTGAAAAATCGCCAAAATTTGATTATATGGCCGATTTTTACATTTCTTTTTTTGGCAAGTAGATCAAAGACCAAATTATTTTCCTATGTATAGCTGATCTTGTGATTGGTTTTAAAATTAGCAAATTCAGCTCTTTTTAGGGCAACCTGGTTTTGAAGCATATTGCAAAAAGGACTGATGATTACCAGAGTAATTTCTTTTTGTATATTAAGCTTCTAGTTTGGCCATAAATGTCAGAAAGAAATGTAAACTATCATTGTAGACTTGAAAGATAATGAAAAATCTCAAAATAAAGGCTCTTAGGCGAGATTTACGATGTTACTCAAAGAGTATAGCTCAGACTAAGGTTTTTAAACCTGTCATTTTATATCCTTCAAGTAGCAAAAACAAACATTTTGAAATATATTTGATTAATTGACAAACAAAATGTAAATTTTTTTTTTATGATAGGTTTGATCATATGGTTGGAGAACTGAGTTTCGGTGATTTTTTAAACGAGAGTACTTTTTTCTGGGACATCCAGTATTAAAAATGTCTTACCTACATTGTTTACCTCCAGTATTTCCTGCACAACAATCTTTACAATCAAAATAGTTTGATAGGCTAGGAAGACGCATGTGAAATCGTCTCTTTGCTTGAGCTTCTAAAAGCAATTCCATTCACTCAGTGTCTCATACAGTGCAAGCTTAAATCAATTTTATATCCACCATGCAACTTTAACTAATAGCTAACCTTATTTGCCTGTTTATTTCTTTTTAAACCTGTGTGTAATAACCATATTTTTTATTAATGTACTTAAATTGTATAGATAGATAGATTGCTCAACTGACTTATAAAGGGATCATAACCAAACTTACACTCCAATCGATTGCAGTGACATCCTTTGTTACAGATTTACAATTTGAATTTGATAATTGATGATCTAATGATATTGATCTGACATTCTTTGCATCATTTTCATCCCCAACAAACCATAGTCTTGCAGTTCCATCTGCAGCTCTGCAAGTAACAAAAACATGTCATACAGTATGATCAATAGACGATTACGGAAAAGATGACCTCGGGGGGCATTCGACCAAGATGCATTGCGTTTGATGATCGAATTTCTATAGAATCACTGTTGATTCCATCATAGAACGCAATGCATCTTGGTCAAATGCCCCCCGACGCCATCTTTTCCGTAATCGTCTATTAAGAACACACAATAAAGTCAGATTTTGTATCCATTACATCCTTTGGTTTTACCAACAATTTACAATTAAAGAACACTGAAGGAATTTAATCAAAAGTTGTGCGACAACAAGCTCATAAACATCCAAAAATTATTCTGGCTTGCCTGGTGTGGGTATCATTTCATTTTCATTTAACATTATTTAAAGTTGGTGAAGGTGGGTGAAGTTGCAGTTTTTAGTGCCAAGCGCTGGGATCGCAGAAATAGCTAAGCGCAAATCGAGTCTGTGATCCTTTGTTGTGACGATGAAGGTGTGCTGGTGGGGTTTTAACCCCGTCCACCTGACATTCTGGCTGCAAAATCAATGGATTACAACGCGGCGCCATAACACCTTGGTTATTTACCTGGTATGGGTATCAACTCAACAAGCAATTTTTGTGAGCAAAAATGTCACACTAGTTGAAATCGCTAATGATAATAATTTCAACCAATGAGCAACACATTGTATAATTAAAGTAAAGGAACGGAGATATAGCGATCTATTCTAAATATAGCACAAAAGAATGACATGCATCACTTATGTACCTATTGTGTTCATCAATCGAGAACATGAAACACAATAGGTTATAATTAGATTGACCCAGTCCCCTAGCTGAGCTTCTTTAAATTCTGTTGATTTACTTTAAAGGTTGAGTGCTAAAGATGACCATTGGAGTCTTTCCAATAAATTATTCTATATATCTACCGGATGTCCCCAAAAAGTACTCCTGTTTAGAAAATCACCAAAACTCAATTATCAAACCTATTATAAAAATCTTATGACTTGTTTTGTCAATGGCCCAACAATATTCAAAGATGATAAAATATTTGTTTTCAATACTAAGGTTGAAAAATTAGCCATTGAAAACCTTTATTTTGAGCTATACTTTTTAAGCAAATAGTTGATCTTGCCAAGAGCCAACATTTTCAGATGTTTTATTATCCTTGAAGTCTTCAATGCTAGTATGTGTTTCTTGCAGTCATTTATGATCAAATTAAAGGCTTAATGCACACAGAGAAATTGATCTGGTAATCATCGGTGCTATTTTGCAGTATAAAATAAAACCAGGCAGCCCTAAAAAGAGCAAAATTTGATAATTTTTAAACCAGCCACAAGATCAGCTAATAATTTGGACAATAATTTGGTTCTTGATCTACTTGCTCAAAAAACGAAATTTGAAGATTGGCCTGTAATCTAGCCTGCGTGCAGACCCAATATTCCGAAGAAGAACGGTGATTTTCTTCTTCGGAATATTGGGTCTGTGCGCAGGCTACCTGTAATATCAAGGTTTGGTGATTTTTTAACAGTGGCACTTCTTTTGGGACACATGGTATATATAAATCTCATAAATCTCAAAAGATCAAAATTAAATACTCTTCACAAAATTCATGTTTCTTCTCTGACCTGAATTTGAACCAGTTTTTTTCCCTTCCAAATTTCTGTGTTTTTGTTTCTGACATCAAGTTATGCATTTTTTTCGTCCAGGATCAATGCCAGCATATTGTGAAGAATATTACCCCCTCAAAAATTTGCATACATACCCTGTAGCTAAGATCCTTGATGAGCAATTCCATAAACAACTGAACACTTCACTTTCATGACCATTCAAAGTCAAATGATTATCAAGTAGTGTGTCTACATCCATAGATTCTATATTTGGAAGATTTAGATCCCTGGCTGCATCAGAATTTTGTACAGCGGTGTGAAGAATGTTGGCAGCTCTGGCTGCAAGTGCTTCTGGGATGACAGCGTCAATCAATGGTATGGGTTCCATATTGTCAAGGTCATCTATCAGTGAGCCATCCTAAAAAGGAACCATTTATGAGAAGATGTACCATAAAGATAAATCAGTGTCATGAATCATTTGCTTTGCACATTTGTAATGTTTTGATCTCACTTTGAGCAATATTTTATCCAATTCACCTGGTGTGTTTTCTGCCTCAGTGACAAAATCATTAATTTGATTTCAGATTTATATCTAATTCTGTTCTCTATATTTCACAGGTGTCTTGCATGGGATACATCGTCTTGAGAAATAAAACAAGCATTTGAACATCACCAAGGTAAGAACGAAGTGATCTCAGTATGTTTATTTCAATATACTGGATGCTCCCAAAGGTACAATCACTTTGATACGCCACAGTCAATCAAGCAATAGGACGAATCTGCAGATTACTGATAAAGCCAACACAATTAAATAAGTTTTGAAAGCCCAATGAAATAAAAAGATAACTCTTGGAGAAAGGAAATACCAATTAATCAAATTGTAAATCGTATAACATAGCTTTTTGGCAATAACTACAATTTTCTGAACGTACTATTGCTCAAAGTAAGGGCTTTCAAGCTATGATTTCATTCTCTCTCCTGATGGGATGACACAACAATAATCTCAGAAATAAATTTGGCACTTGGCACAATCAGCAATAAAGAAATTTAAGGATTTGTAGCATAATAAAATCTTTGCATTATATATTTCTTAAAAATGCATTTTTTTGTTAATACCTCTCATTTTGCATGGCATACAAAATACATCAAAACATATCAACTTTTCACAGGCCACAATGAGACATCCAATAGACTGATTTTGAAGATTTAATCTATTATCAAAATCCTAAATCATATTTGAATGATTATTTCTGATTCTTTCACTGCATGCCTTTCAACAAGCAATTTCATCTGGAAATCCTAAATTGATTGAGAAAACGCTGATCAAACTAAGACTGAACTGAACAGGGCAATGGGAGTTCAAAACAACTTCATATCCAATAATCTGTTGCATGATACGTTGTTGGTGCTTAAACTAGTACACATATATCTTGTTTATAAGATACTCTTTATAAGAAACTCAACTCTCAGATCGCTAAAAAATCAAGAAATTCCAGTACTGGAAAAAACTATTTATTTTAGTCAAGGGAAATCCTTTGCCTATTTTTATTTTATTTTCATTTGTTCCTTGTATCGTATTACTCGTTACGTACTTGAGTAATGTCTAAATATTGGAAAGGCTTCAAAAACTTCATTTTGAAATGCTCACGAAGTCACAGGCAGTAAAAATGAAGATTATGATGGAACTCGTAAGAAACTCTGAATTCTCAAAATCTGATAATTTTAAGAAACTTTCAGTACTAGCTCAAATTCTTATTCCTTATAAGAATGTGTGCATATCATATTACTTTTACCAATCCAGAAACCTTGTTTCTTTTCATTTTAATGAAGTCTTTGTACTGACAAAAGTAATAGTTGCCTCTGTCTCTTCAAGCTCAGTGTTTTGAAAATATAAAAATGTTTTTGATCTATGAAGGCTACCAATCATTTCAAGAAATCGCTTAACTCAGGAAGTCACCCACCAAAAAACTGACCAAGAATCATCAAGTATAATCTGGGATTTTGAATGAAAGTGGACCAACAATCTTCAACAGCAGCCTAGTTTATGATTTATTGTGACCTGTTACAAGTGGATACTTTTGGAATACTTAGTATCTACATAAGTTTGTTAGTAACTGTTGTACGTACATCATGAATGCATAGCTCTGCTTCAATATACTGCACTCCTTTTTGGATAATATTGATGAGGGCACCTGGTGGCACCATATTCCCATTGATATTCGAATCAGCAACATGACTTTCTTTGCCAAATGCAAATGCAGAATGCTTGTATCCTTGAAGGTAATAAAATTGAATTTAAATAAATTGATGATGATCTGTTCAAAAGAGCTGTGTAGACAGATAGAGTTTGTTCCCTAATTTAAACTCTTCAAGTATCCTTCACTACTCTTTCATTCATGTCCAGTTGTGTCTCATGAGTGCGACAAGTCTCAGATTTTTTAGCTTGATGCACTCAAGTTAGTCACAATTTTTCGAAGAGTAAGAACATAATTCCAAAAAAAATTACAAAAGTGGATAATGCTATCAATCACAACCCATAAAATGGACACGGACAGATGAGTATTGAGCCCCAGGGGGCACTTGACCTCAAAATGTACGGGGGTGTGCCGCTGGGATATTAAAATTTTCACCCTGTTTGAGAGCAATTTTTTCAAATTGATTACCCTGTCTGGGAGCAAACTGGCAAAAAAACCAAAAGCAAAATTGCTAATTTTTCGCCAAAATCCTGTACGAGAGCCATTATTTCAAAACTGCACACCCCGCTGGGAGCAGTTTTGTGAAAAAGAATACCCTGCTCGGGAGTAAAATTGCTAAAAATGATACCCTGTCCAGCGGCACATGCTCGGTACAAAAATTATCAAAATGCCCCCCACCCCCGGGTATTGAGCAGGCCAAAACATGAGGTGTGAAGCAAAACACATTCACAAAAGATAAGCTCCTTGAAAACGCCGCTTTCCAGGTCATATTTCTTTTCAATTGACTCTGGACATATGAGCAGTGCGAATTAACTATATACAACTTCAAATTGTTTTCGTTAGCTGTGCACATGAATTTCAAACTGTGATTTTTGTACTTAAATTGAGTTAGGTGTTCACTCTCCTTCAATTTAGGAGCTGTTATTTGATATAAACTGTTATCCTTTTCCTCCTTTACGATTTTCTGATGTGGGGTAAAACATTGAAATCTTTGGTATAATCTTCTTTGATCTAAACCAAAGTTTGTATTCTCTCACTCTGGAATCAAGACCCTTTTCGCCTGCCAAGGATCTTTGGCTGACGGCTCTTTTGAAACTGTATACAATGGGGTATTATTCCTCATTTAAATCGTCACTGGCTTAATTTGCTACAAACTTTGCCAGATTTCTATTCATCTTTGAGCTTAATCTTCTTTTGCTTGGTGTATATTACCATTTGTCTTGGCGCATATCTTTGGTGGACAGGATTCACAGATTCCAGTATCGGGAGAATACAAACTTTCAAATGTGATTGTGAAAGGGGCAGTTTTGTCTCTGACAACGAAAACATACCTGACTCTTGTAAATATCGGTAAACTAAAAAATTGACTTCATCACTTAAAATGCTCATTGTTGTTCAAAATATGAGTTTTCATGAATCCAGGCCAGCACTCCTCATCTATTTGAGAAAACATTAACTTTCCTCAGCAGATCTTATCTTCTGTTGTCGATAAAATCTCAGTTCATGCCTTTCGCCATCTTTTCATCTTTACGTATGACTATATGATAGTTCTTGGCTTGAAAACAATGTGAAACTTGGTGGGTCTGTAAGCTAAATCACGAAATAGGCCTAGCCACCAGCAGAACAATTCCAGTCTTTGGTTGCAGAGTTCTTGAGAATTTCGGGATGAAAACTTCACAGGATGTTGCCAGAAGTTAGGAGAATGTCCTTGGGAGCTTTTTGCCAGATGTAGAGGGAATACTGTGTGTAAAATAGCGGCTTTAAAATCACTTCAGTAGGCCCGTAGTAATGATCACTTTGTCTAAGATCTGAATGGACAAATAGCGGCGGCAAAATCATTCTATCATAGAAGAAAATCGCTAAAATAATTATTCTAATTTCGCGTGGCTTATTCATCATGTTTTCGCAAAATATTTGATACATTTTGCGAAATCAATACGAGGTTCGAGTAGTGCCCAGGCTTTTGAAAGCGCACATCGGAATATTCGTCCTTTCCGAGCTGTCCTTTGCT
The DNA here is from genome assembly GCA_004194415.1 of Aurelia aurita. Taxonomy (NCBI): domain Eukaryota; kingdom Metazoa; phylum Cnidaria; class Scyphozoa; order Semaeostomeae; family Ulmaridae; genus Aurelia; species Aurelia aurita. Next base: position 698,970 of record REGM01000040.1, read on the forward strand.
GTGAAATCAGGTGAATGTCTTTGTAATGTTATTCCATTTTAATCGAAGGGCTGAAGCATAAAACTAACCATATTATGATAAAACTGTATCACAAATATACTAAACCCCTTACTCTTATAAGTATTTCTTGAATGTTCTTCCCAATTCTTTGGTAAATGCATGTCCGAAGTCATTTAGGCCCATTCATCTTGTCAAGGCCCTTTCTCATTTTGCTCTGGAAAATGGCTTGCAAATTGTTGAAAACGATTTAAAGGGCGATTCTACTGCTTGATATCTTGACTATCATTTGGAGGTTGTCTGGGTTGTTGAGGAATTAGGGCAAATAGTCAGCTAAGTGTATTATCCCTAAAATTTTATAGAGTTATTCAAAGTGAGGTGGTAATTTGACTGTAATTTGTCAGCATTATTGACGTGTAAACGAATCATATTGAATATTGTTTATTACTGAACCCATTTCAAGATAGCATTCATAGGTGATAAAAATAGAGACGGGGCTTTTCAGCAAAAGTAGGACTTCTTTTGTAATTGAGTTTTTCTGTCACTAACCTGTAGTCAATTTGTACTTTTCATTTCCAAATGGTACAAGCTATGAATTTTACCCCCATTTGCTTTCTTACACTAGGCAAGCAAAATGGGCAGAGTAATCAGAGGTCAGAGGAAGGGTGCAGGAAGCATCTTCAAATCTCACACCAAACACAGAAAAGGAGCAGCTAAACTTAGAGCTCTTGATTATTCAGAACGACATGGTTATCTGAAGGGTGTTGTCAAAGATATCATCCATGACCCTGGACGAGGTGCACCATTGGCTGTTGTTGTTTTCAGAGATCCATACAAGTACAAACTACGAAAGGAGTTATTCATTGCAACTGAAGGAATGCACACAGGACAATTTGTATATTGTGGAAAAAAAGGTATAACTGACTGTGCCTGATGCTTGTGTTATATTAGGAACAAGTTGTATGGGAGAATTCCATGAAGAGCTCTTTCTACACTGCTTTGCTGTGCATGCACAACTTACATACACAAAACTTTTGTGTTTGTTAATCTTAGTCAGGCATTAGCTGTTAAAACAAAGATTGTGTCATTTTGTAATTATTTTTAACCATACTTTAGCTGCCAAAACAAGGAATCTCAGTGCTAATATTACACTTGGGCCACCAAGGCAGGAGTGTGCAGAAAGCAATTTTTGAGTTTGAAATCTTTACTGTCTAAAAATTTGTATTGTTTGCTTGAGCAGGCAAGAAAAAATGCTTTTGTATCGAAACACGAAAACTACACACGAACTAATTCCTCTTTCAGAGCCTCAGTACTAAGAATTGAAAACAACTAGAAATAGCTTAGGCACATCCTCTTTCAAAAAAAGATTTCTTTATCTAAAGAATTGATCTGGTCAGCTCCATGCAAAACGGTTTTCATATATCCCTTCAAGCACCATCATTGCCTTAAAACTGTCCGTTGAAGTCCACTTTGTCCGTTTCTCCAAAGTCAAAGGATGTATACAAACAATAAGCAAATTTTGTAACTTTATTCAAAATATTTCAAAATCATGTGCGTTGAAAGTTGTACTTTTTGGTTGATGCCACCATGACATATATATTTTGAATTTGTCTGTGTTGCTCATTAACTTGGCGTTATTTTCTATCCTAGCTGCATTGTCCATCGGCAACTGCCTTCCCCTCAGTGCTCTTCCAGAAGGTACAATTATCTGCAATGTTGAAGAAAAGAGCGGAGATCGAGGCAAAATTGCACGAGCATCAGGTGGATATGCAACTGTTGTTGCCCACAACCCTGATGCCAAAGTAACAAGAATCAAGCTGCCTTCTGGCATCAAAAAATCAGTGCCATCATTCAACCGAGCAATGATTGGTATTGTTGCTGGTGGTGGTCGTATTGACAAGCCAATCTTGAAGGCTGGAAGAGCTTACCATAAATACAAGGTTAAGAGGAATTGTTGGCCAAGAGTTCGTGGTGTGGCTATGAACGTAAGTATCAAAATAGAAATGATTAGATATGATCTAGCTGATCATACTGCAGCTTTATGCAGCATGTAATTTTGAAAACTGAGAGAGAAACAGGAAAGAGAAGAAGCAAGTGCATCAACTGTGCAGTTATATGAAATGGCCCAATCAACAAGCAAATAGTCTTTCTGCTCAACTAGAGTAACTTTAGTCTGACTGTTTTTCAGTTTCTTAAAAGTATAAAGACTGTTACATTCTTCAGTGTTTTACATCTCTTATTGTGATTTATTTCCAAAAATNATATCTGATATGCCTTTATATACAGGTTGATTAGGTAGCTTCGGTTAGTTAAATTACAAGTTGTGATATCTAAATCACAAATTTACAACAGTTTTGAATGAGAAACATAATGTTCTCCAAACATCGGATCGAATTGCTAAGAGGTTTACGGGTATCGTAGTGAAAAACTATGAAACTCGTTTCATTGGACAGAATGTAGTAACCAGCTCAATTGCGGGTATTTTCTGTAGAACCAACTAACAATTCAAGAAAAGATTTACCATGGTGCCAATTTATCAAATAAGGAGAATGCGGCTTTAAAAAATGATGAAAAGTTTATTGTAGGCATTGACCAAGAGATTCTCTTTCAAGACGCTCTACGAAGTATATCATTTGATTCCATTTCTCCGTTATTTCATTTACATGCACATCACAAATCATTTCGTTGGAGAAAGAAATGAATTGAAGAAGGACTAAGAGATTCATTGTCAATATGCTCTGCAAATCATTTCTTTTTATTGGTGTATTTTTACTGGTTTATAAAATTGAAGGCAGAGAGAAGTTCGACTGGGGGACGTATAACATGGTAGATTTTCGCCAGGATCTGAAAGCCGTTTCAAATCAGACTGATGCTTTACTCGCACGATATCCTGACTTGATTACGATCGTCAGGGCTGTTTTGAAGTCAACAACAAGCAGTGGAAGTATGAATATGACAGAAATTTGCAAAACGATCGAAACGCATATGAATGGATTGAAAGACTCTTGTAATACCTCGCAGGCTAATATCTCGCAGTTCACCATGCAGGGGAATCCGAATCTCCCAGAATATTGCGATGACAAGAGATACAACTCTAGTTTAATAGACAACAAGTTTGCATCGTTGTGTGGTATGCCGTCATTTGCGGTCAATTACTCATCATTTGCGGATAACTACACGTCATTTCCGAACAACTACACGTCATTTCCGGGCAACTACACGTCATTTCCGGGAACAACTACACGTCATTTCCGGGCAACTTTTCCGCAGGTTCAGCTAACGACACTTTGCTTTTGCTCAACATTACTGATGGGGCTGATGGGTTTGGAAATTACGGCGAAATACCAAGTAACACCCTCTTCATGGCAATTAAGGTATTAGCCGGCACAGCTGTGGCAGCAAACAAGAGAAGATGCAAAGAGTTGCAAGGAGAATTTGATGAAGCAACTTTATCATGCTTGAAAAACGGCACACTTATTCCTCTCAAGCCCAAGGTTGACAAGGCTCTGCAAATCATAAGCATTGTTGGCAATATAACCAGTCTTGTTTTTCTGATTATTCTCGTTGCAACGTATATGAAATTTGGAAAACATGCAACACTTGCTGGAAAGAATATCATATGCTTATCTGGAAGCCTCGCTTTCGTCCACTTGATTCAAGTAATTCTTTCATACGCCGCAGATACAGCGTGGGTATGCAGAGCAGGAGCTGTTCTTTTTCATTACACCCTAATTTTAACATTTTCGTGGATGGCTATCATCGCGATAGATTTCTACATAACATTCTCGAAAGTTAGACCTGTTGATCAAGATGAGAGGAAGCGGCGGTTTAAATTATACCTTGGACTGACATTTGGGTTTTCGACTAGCCTCGTGTTCATCTGCCTTATGATTGACATACCGAGCGAAAGGCATGCTGGTTATGGTTTAAATGGTGTTTGCTTTATCTCTCGGTTTTGGGCAAATTTATTCGCGTTTGTTGTTATTGTAGCCGTCATTCTTCTCGCTAATGTTGTGCTCCTTACAATGACCATTGTGAAACTACACAGCATCATGAAATCTACCTCAAAATCACTCACGTCGAGCGGCTCTTCCAAGAAACGAGAACTTGTGTTGAGCTCGATGGCGTTGAAATTGTCGATTTTATTAGGCCTGGGTTGGATCTTTGGTTTCATTGAAAGTTCTTACAACAGCAAAGCTTTGCAGTATATCTACAACATAATCGTGGCCTTTCAAGGGTTCCTGGTGTTCTTGGCATTCGGATGTCACGACAAATGCTGGAGTATTCTCAAAAAGTTTCTATTTGCCAAGATTCCAAGCCTTAATACTCACGATCCTCAAACAACATCGACATCATTGGAGATGAACTTTGTTTAGACCTCTATGCTTTTTAGTCGATTTGTCAATCAACTTAATCTTACATGACTTATATAACAGACAAATATGCTCTAACTTTAAATGTAAAGTCACACTCTGATGAGACACCCGGTCCGCTCTAGGCTCGAAAGGCCTCAGTGTGCCAGAAATTTGTCTGTTTCTTTGCGTCTGCCTCCTCCATAGTGTATAATTTTTAGTAACCAAATTTAGTATCAAGTTTTTTTATGCACAAACAATGTTCTTGTATGCGTGTTGCACAATATTTTATTAAAACAAAACAAATATAGTATAAAAATAATTGTACTTTGAATAGAGTTTATTTTGGTACGACGTTTCGGGCATAAACCCGTTATCAAGTGAAGTAAGATTACTAGAATGTAGGATGAAAGAGGAGTAGATTCGAAAGATTTTTCAGAGAAGGCACGAGTTACGGAGTCAGGTGCAGAATAGTAAGCTTGAGAAAAGATCCAGTTTCACGCTGATATAATTATAAATGCACAAACAATGTTCTTGTATGCGTGTTGCACAATATTTCATTGAAAAAAAGCAAATATAGTATAAATAATTGTACTTTGAATAGAGTTTAAGGTGCAATCTAGAAGTTTTTTATGCTTTTTATATAGAGAGCGTCATAAATTCAGACTTCAAGTTTAAAATCAAGGGAGTTAAAAGCATCGGGGGATTGGGGCAGGGGGCAATCTTAACATAGCCTATAGCATTTGATGTTCTCGACAGATGAAAACAATAGGAACATAAATAGTAGGCGGTCTTCTTTTTTCGATTATTAGGCTTTATCGCTATATCTCCATCAGTTGAATATAAATGTGACTGACAAATGTAAACTAAGCGTAATAATAATCATGTTAATAAGATGATAACGTAGTAATAAAGGGTTATGCTAGCCTGCGTGCAGCCTCAACATTCCTCCGCCAAAGTATAGACTTTGGCGGAGGAGTGTTGAGGCTGCACACAGGCTAGGTTATGCCTGATACGTTTAGTTTTTTCTTTTCTAGGTATTGGTTAGTTTGTTTATAAAGATTTTTAAAGTAAAGTTTCTAGATATCAAGATAATATCTGAAACTGCAAGCAACAATGATTTCCCATTTTAACCCATGAATATCTAAAAACATCAATAAAATAATATCTAATCAAGAGGTCTAATCAAGGAGGATTGCATATTTTATGGGTTACTCTGCTGAATTGCAACGCTGCCTTGAAACATTTGAAATTCGCACATGAAACAAAATGCTGATACATTATCAACAAAATTTCTTCCTCAAGTTTTCCCAAGAAAAGTTATCCCAGTTTGTGTGGACTTGCACAAGACGTCTTGAAAGAAAAGGACAAGCCCATGGGGGACACTCAGCACATTCACATACGGGAAAGGTCAGTCCGAGACATTTTCAGGCAACCCAAAAATATCAGTTCATCTTCATTGCAACCCAAAAATATCAGCTCATTTTATAGTTGACGCCTGCAAGTGAACATAAAATATCCTGAAACAATGCAAATTGAGATCAGGATTGCCTTTAACGAGCCCAAAAATATCAGATATATCTATATTTGATACCAAAAAATATCATGGCCATACTTTCAGTTTATTTGGACCCAAAAATATCACTTTCGGCAATAGTATAACCAAAAATATCGGATTTACCTCCCCGAATGTGCATGTGCTGAGTGTCTCCCCTGGGAGGAAAAGATAACTTTTTCCGAACAGCTCTTCGTTAATTATTAATGAGACGTGTGCGTGTGACCTCGCTCGACTGGATATTGTAACTGCAAGCNCAGCTCATTTTATAGTTGACGCCTGTAAGTGAACATAAAATATCCTGAAACAATGCAAATTGAGATCAGGATTGCCTTTAACGAACCCAAAAATATCAGATATATCTATATTTGATACCAAAAAATATCATGGCCATACTTTCAGTTTATTTGGACCCAAAAATATCACTTTCGGCAATAGTATAACCAAAAATATCGGATTTACCTCCCCGAATGTGCATGTGCTGAGTGTCTCCCCTGGGAGGAAAAGATGACTTTTTCCGAACAGCTCTTCGTTAATTATTAATGAGACGTGTGCGTGTGACCTCGCTCGACTGGATGTTTGTAACTGCAAGCAATTCAAAATCAGCATAGGAATCAAATCTTTAAAAAAATTGCACAGATTGGTTAATGCATCTTTCGTAAGACTCAATGGTTTGAAAGGAACTTCAGGTACTTCGTTATAAGCGTTCATTGGCAATCGTTGATATCTTGATTATTTGCAGAACTATTGCTTTTCCCCTTTTAATATTGAAAGAATCCATGAAAACTTTGAAAAATTAAAATCGTTGTAAATCCTAGATTAATTGAGGGAAAACGGTACAATCTTCAAGAAAAACATAGTTTATGAAGATCTTTAATACGGCGCGGCGGTAAGCAGAAATCCAAAGCTTTTCTGGTTCACGATTTAGCAATTTGATGACGTCACAACCGGAAAACTGTTTACAACATAGAAGATGCTGCATTTCTGCAAATAATCAAGTTATCAACGATTGCCAATGAAAACTTATAACGAAGTATCTCAAATTCCTTTCAAATCATTAAATCTTACGGAAAATGCATTAACCAATCGTGCAATGTTTTTCGATATATCACGAACAAAATAAAAAAGAAGAAAAATACTCGATGTATCATCCGAAGATCTAATTTTTAATTCAGAGTTTCCTAAAGCCCGTGGCCTGCCAAACGAAAAATCAGCCGGCTGTGAGCTGTTGGGAATAAGTCGTCGTCGTTCATTTTCTTTCATGACTCTTCATGACATTTCCTGACATTTCTTTCAATTCGGGTGGCTAAATGTGAAAGAAATGGTTGATTTTGAAACAGCTACCATTGTTTATAAATCCCTTCATGCTTCATGGACTTGCACCTCCTTATACGCAGGACATGTTCACAAACTGTCTGATGCTAGGAATCGAGTCCTACGGAAAACTGAAANAGAAGAAAAATACTCGATGTATCATCCGAAGATCTAATTTTTAATTCAGAGTTTCCTAAAGCCCGTGGCCTGCCAAACGAAAAATCAGCCGGCTGTGAGCTGTTGGGAATAAGTCGTCGTCGTTCATTTTCTTTCATGACTCTTCATGACATTTCCTGACATTTCTTTCAATTCGGGTGGCTAAATGTGAAAGAAATGGTTGATTTTGAAACAGCTACCATTGTTTATAAATCCCTTCATGCTTCATGGACTTGCACCTCCTTATACGCAGGACATGTTTCACAAACTGTCTGATGCTAGGAATCGAGTCCTACGGAAAACTGAAACAGATCTTAGGATCCCACTACAGTATGTAAAACATCTAATGGGCAACGTAGCTTTTCATATCGCGGAGTGACTGTTTGGAATCAATTGAGCTCCAAAATCAAAACCGCCCCATCACTGGCGATTTTCAAAAACTGGCTAAAAACGTTTTTGAAAAGTCATAGAGATATTCCAAAATGAATATCACACATCGAATCCAGAGTTTGGTCAATTTTCCTGTCTTCGAATTGAGATTTTCTCTTTTACGCTTATTCAAGATCTTATAATTTAATCATAGAAACATACATTGTTATTACTTTAGGTTTTTAGCAGGGCACATTGTAAATCAGTTTATTCTTTTTTTATAACCAAATGTATTACCCTGGGTAAATAATTAAAAATGAAATGAAAATGAAAATGAAATGACGACTTGGGTAAGTCCACTGTTTGTGTGACAGATATGGAGGCAATTACTTCAGTTATCTCGTGTTTGATACTGTTGTATAGAAAGGCTTCAGCTTATAGTTTGAGACCTTGTTTCCATAAAACAGACAAACGATTATATACAAAAACAGTTATTGAAATGACAAAAGAAAAGAAATCATTGTATTGGTACTAAAGTAACATTTTGTAACTTATTCCAAGAGGAGTCTGACTAATAACAATGTCTATGCACGATATCTTCGTATCTTAAAACTTTTAACATTACAGTGTCTACTAACTTTCAACAGTGAACGATACAATGACTATGCACTGCCCCTTCATGCCACCCACAAGGACTTGTGTCAGGTGGGACAAACAAGTTTTGGCCTTCGCCAAGGCATGCAATTATTAATCATGAACCAAAATCATTCTCTAGCGGAAAGCTACGTTAGATGTGAACAATTATTTCACTAAATTCGAGACCCGTTGCTAAGGTTCCTAACCATGATCCTTTGCGCATCGAATGAAGAGCAAAACAAACAGAACATAGGCAAGAAAGAAGTTTCATACCATACGAAAGTCGAAATTAGGGCGGCAAAGGATCATGGTTAGCTAAAGTTAACCTAACGCTGACACAAGGATAGGAAACAGAAAAAGACATTATTTATACTAAAGGAAATCACTCTTATCATGAAGGCAATGTAAGTCCAACTGCGGCATATTAGTTGCGGCGCTCCCTCATAGAAGCACACATGCAGTGTCTAACTACCCATGGTTAGCATCAAATCTTCAAAAAGGATTGTCCAAATGGTTAATGCAACTTTCGTTTGATTCAATGTCTTGAAAGGAACTTCAGGTACTTTGCTATGAGTGGTAATTGGCAATTTTTGATTTCTTGATTATTTTCAGAATTACAGCGTTATCTGTGTTTTAACCAGTTTTGAGGTTGTGACGTCATCAAATTGCTAAATCGTGAACCATAAAAGCTACAGATTTCTGCTTACCGCAGTATCATAGACCTTCACAAACTATGATTTCCCTGAAGATTGTACCATATTTCCTCTATTAATTTAGGATTTACAACGATTTTAATTTTTTCAAAGCTTTTCATGAATTCTTTCAATAAAACGAAAAACGCAATAATTCTGAAGATTATCAAGATATCAAAGATTGCCAGTGAAGTGAACGCTTGTAACGAAGTACCTGAAGTTCCTTTCAAGCCATTAAATTAAACGAAAGATGCTTCGACCAATCGTGCAATGTTTTTAAAGATTTGATTCCTATGCTAGCGTGGCATATTTCAGTTTAGAAGATCAATTATCACCATTTTGAAGCTGACGAATGAGCAAAATCGTTTCATAACTATTTCAAGCAAAAACCTTTAAACGAAAGCACCCTTAACTTTAGGACAATAGCCACGAGTTTAGCAAAATAAAGTTTCATATTTAAGTGAAAACTTTCCACTACAAAATGACTTGCTCTGTTGGAAATGTCGAGAATGTACCTTTCGGGAAATACCAAAACTCTTTTGGTTCACTTTATCTTCACAATTAATGCTATCCTCGATAATGAGAATAGAGACAACGATCATTTAAAAAAAAGACACTCCCATGATAAATTATTGATGACAATTCGACAATTCCAGTATAACGATATCCTGTTTTGAATAATACAGTTTCTCATTGAAGATAGGAAACTAGTTTAGATTTTTAATTGTGCTTTATCAAATGACTGGTCTAGAATGCTAGTCCTTTTGTAGTCAAACTATAGTGCTTCTACCGCGCAAAATCTAGGTAAAGTTCATTGGCAGTATTCATTAGAGTATGTACGTATACCATGGGTGGCAGGAAACAAAATTGTGGTTCTCGTACCTGTATAAACACAATGTTTGCATGCTCCGATTTGAAGCATTCAGTGCTAATCTTTGGCTAAAATTAGGTTACTTCAATGCAAATGTAACTCGTTTTAAGGTACAGATGTGATTAATGAGCAGTAAAAAAGGAAACTATTTCCGATTTTTCAAAAAGTGTCGGAAACTCTTGTGTCCAAAGTTTTTTGTCGGAAACTTTTCCCTCCGAAACATTTGAATTTTATTTTATCAGGATTCCGAAGGTCATTTTAAGCGAATCTCCAAACGAAATCAACGTCGAGCTCCGACGAGGACCGAACATAAATAATTCAACATACATAAATATAAATACTGGCAACAAAGTTATGATTTATGATACAGAATCTACCAATAAAAAGTCTCCATAACTTGGACCACGTTTACTGTTTGGTTGATTTTTGAAGACTTTACCTCTCTGTTTCTCCTTCGCCTGCGCACCACGTGTTTTGTTATGAGGCACTGCAGCGATTGTTGGACTCCATAGTTGACCGTTCGCAGTCAAGGCTGAAGATAGCGCTATGTGTCCTTGCTCATCAATTCTGCCGACATCCTGCCTCCATTTGATGGGAGTGGAGAACGTTGAATTCGAGGTCAGTGACATGTGACCCTGAAAACCATTTGGCGTATCGAATATATTAAATCCTGGATTGAAGCTGCCTCGAATTGGGCTGTTGTCGATAAATGATCCATTTTGCAGCCAATTTGGACTTATGCATGAAGTTGAAGCAACGACATCATTACGACTCATGATATTATCAATCCCATACGAAAGACTCGATTCCGTTCCGGCTAATAGCGCATCGGTTGAAAAATCAGTAAAAAGGCTCTGCTGCTCTTGCTGCCCTAGCGTATTCTCGCTTGCGTTTTGCACGGCGTTGATCACCGCGCTGACATTAGGCTGGCTTTCCATTGGCCCACCAATAAGCGCCTCTGCTGAAAAATTCGAAAACGTCGATTGTATTGTGGGAAATGTCGAATTATTAACTTGGTTTTGTATATGTGAGGTATTGTTTGAAACAGGTAGCTGGCTTACCATATTGCCAACGGATGCTGGTGCAAATATATTGAGAATTGTTGGCAGAGTCATTTCTTGCTCGGCTTCGTTAAATGCTGCTTGTTGCACTGCTGCAGTCAAATTACTGCTCCGTACCAATGCCTCGGCAGAGAAATCTAGGCCATTATTCAATTGCTTTCGGCTTGGATTTTTCCTCGCTAAAGATACAAAATTTTGCGGCTTAGGCAACGATGTATTGCTTCGTTTCCTCGAATTACTGATTACTGACGAGTTGTTTGAAATCGTTTGTTTCTTCAATCTAGATCTCTCCTCGTTTTGCTTCGCCATTTTGTTGTTACTTCTGCTTGGGTTGACTTGGGCGGGAACAGACTTCGTGGCAACTTGAGCAGCCCCTCTGGTTGGCACCGTGTTTGCTAACTGATTTTGAGTATGATGCAGCTGGGCATTCCTTCGCGGTCGCTTTGCTGGGGGCTTATGTTGAGGCACTGAATTTGCCGGGCGAACATTATCTGACATGCCAGCAGGATTCAGCATATTTTGATCTCTTGCAGAAGTACCACGCTTTCTTGAGATTGTCTCAACATTAGAACGATCTTGATTGACGAAGTTGCTAATTTGTTTCAAATTTTCATTTGAATTACTTTCCGAGTTAGTAGCTCGCATGCTGGGCAGAGATAGTTGGTTTTCAATTTGTCTTGTTCCAGTCGCCGTATTTGCCAAAATGGCCTTAATAGATAGAGTCTGGTTTTCAGTTGGAGGAACTGTGGAGCTGCCGAGAAGGCTTGTAACTGAATGACACGTCTGCGTGCCTGCTGCTGCATTCTGGTTTGATACCATGGATAGAGTATGTCGCATGGTCACCGCGTTAGCCCCAGGCAAACCACCGGCAACGATATTCGACATCGCAGCAATGTTTTGGTTGGTATTTGCAAAACGCTGAACATTCGTCACGGCGTAATTCTGTTGCTGCACAGTTCTGCTAGGTTGCACAACAAGACCAGCATCAAATTGCTGTACATTAGAGTTGAAACCTGAGACTGGCATTGAGGTTGCTACGCGTACGAACGAGGCATTATTTTGGACAGCCGTATTGGTCTGTGGTAGCCTTACCTGAGCATATACATTTGATAAAGCCATACTTGAATTACCTTGTGGGGTTGTCGAGACGGGCTGCGAAGATATTCTCTCCTTGGTATTTACAACGGTGGCAGTGCTTTCAGCAGTGTTTTGTGTTACATTGTTATTTGGAGCAAAATTGTCTTTACCCCCTGCTGATCTCGCCGGAGCAGTATCCTGGCTAGGACCTAATCCACAGTCAACATTCTTTGAACGGGGGTGGACAAGATTTTTCATAATAAACATCTGACTCTCCATTGTTGGCGCTGTCGTTGTAATTGTGGTAGAATCACTTAAAGTGGCCCCGTTTGCATTCAAAGCGTCCTCGTTCCTGAAGCTTGGAACATTCTGGGTGACACCAACTGTGTTATTTCCACTTCTTTGTGACACTGCATTAGAATTTTGTTGAATATAGTTTCCTACCTCTTGTCCACTACTTAACGATTGTACCGGAGCATGGACATTCATAAGGCTACTTTTCGGTAATGAAACAACATTTCGGTTCTGTTGTTGTACGGGCAGAGAAACAGCTTGTCTATTTACAGATTGTTTGATTTGAACATTACTGCTTGGTCCTTGAGGCGTGCTAGAAATTTGCACGAAGGGTCTTGCTTCAGGAGCATTTAGCATTGGTGTGCCGCTTAATCTCATTGATACCCCCGCTGTAGTTAAAGAACCAATATCAGAAGCTAATTCAGTTGCTGTGGCTGATGGCTGAGTGCAAGAGGGTAAGTGCCGTGAGTCGTCTACTACAGTCACCATCTCACAACTGGATTGTATTTGTGCTGTGTTGGTTGTATTTGGTTGTACTTGCAACGAGTAAATTGGACTAGGAGCCGCAGCGGTCACGTTAATGGGTACTTCCAGCTGAATACCAGCTCCAGTGCAGTCACTATTTGTGTTTACAACGTTCAGGTCATTATGTAAATTATTATTCCTTGGACAATTATCAGGAAAATCTTCAAGCACTCGACAATTATTAGCAGCGCGAATTGCTTCAAACTTAGATTTTGTGTATTCAGACTTGAATAGGCATGATGGGGTCGGTATCTTATATTTCTCAATTACCTTTAGAAGTGTACTGACTAGGTTTTCCAGTTCAGCCATCTTTGCAACGAGATCTGGAAGTGTATCTTCACTCGCACTTTCTATAACGACAAAAGAGAAATGGTTTACCATAAAGTAATTTGATTTTCATAAGCTCGGGTAAGGCGAGGCAAAGGGATCAGAGTGGAGCGGGGTATGGGTCATTTATAATTTCATGGCTTTCACTGTTGTGCTTTGGTTCGACAAAATCAGTTTCTATCATGACCAAAGACAATTTTTTAATGAAAAAGTTGCAAATTTACAACCGCGTCAATTTCTAGAAGCAATAAATCAAGTGACCGACTTCAGTCAGTCAGTTATTTGTTTTAAGTGGGCTGTCAGGATTTTCTAGCTACTTAAAGATAATTTAGGTCCACTATGCATGCCGCATCCAGGCATGGGACCCCTAGTTTAACGTCCCTTCCGAAGGACGGCGAAGTGAGTTGCGAGGTCAGTCCCCGGGTCAGGCCTCTGAGGTCACCCATCCGGAGTTTGACCTCACTCGACCGAGCTTAACTTCAGTCACCTGATGAAAACTGTATAAGCCGCTCGGCCACTCACCCAACAACTTTGCCTGCTCTGGCCCATTTTAGGTAAACTGCGCATTACCTGCAGACCAAAATATCTTTTATACTGAAAGACTCTTTTCTCAAAAACATGCCAACATATATTTTTTGGTAGCCATTTCGCTGCAGGATCGATTCCATGTTTCCATTTCAAACATGTATTAAAATCGTGTCCGGTGAACTAAAATTTTGACAAAGTTGGTATTTCTGTTCATAAATTCGGCGGAAAAATTGGTTTCCAATAAGTACAGGTGAGAAACGAAGTTTTGTCGCTTTCAACAAGAATACATTAAGGCCCCGCATTTAAGAAACCACTTAAAAGAAACTTTTAGGCTACTGAAAAATAATTAGTCCCCCTACTTATAAGAAACACTTGAGGCTCACACCAAATATAAAGTTTCTTGTATTTTGGTTGATAAAATAGAAATGGAACAAAATTCTTAAGAGATCTTTAAAAACAACAAAAAACAATCTTTACAGTTCTATACAGTAGTTCTCTCAAAAAGTGTAGTTTTCTATGCCTTGTGGCATTATTTTATCATTTTATCAGAATGGGATTATTTTATTTTCTTGACAATCATTGATGACATACACATAGGGCTAATATATCTATAAATAATCCCATTCTGTTGTAGCCTATTTTTCCAGGACTTTCCAGAAAAGAAATAAGAAACTTAAGAAACTTTTAGCCTAAAAAATGAAAAAGTACCACAGACATAAGAAACACTTTAGGCTAAGGTGTGAAAAATTGGTTTCTTAAATGCGGGGCCTTACTGTATCAAGCAACGCTAAGGAGTTGTTTCGCTTCTTCAAAGTAAACGTGAGAATTCTAAAGCCTCTCGGAATCTTAGCGCTACTGCCTTATAGAGAGCAAAAGGTACAAATGAAAGAGAGCAGAGAGTATTGTGCTATCATTACCAGACTGTGTGAAAGCATCTTGTTTCTCCTTCCCCGATTTTCCATTCATCACCAACTGGGGTCTGTTCTTCTCGGCGATAAAGTCATATGCCTTCTCTAAAATGTAAATCTTGTGCTAAAAAGGAAGAAAAAGGGAAATTTAAGTTTGCTCATAGAGCTTGATCGTTGAATGCTTTGTGCAGATACTACACACGTTAAAGACCCTCTGCTAGCCATGTGGCTTTGCACGCCGTTGCTGTCCCAGAATGCACTCCAAATGGACTTTCAGATTATCTGAAAGTCTCTGATGCTAGGCCTGTGTTGTTCTATTTTCTCATGCGCAGCAATCAAAGCCTATAAAAAACCTAATAAAACCCAGCAGTAATTAAAATGATCATTAAAAGTTCCATAAATATTATAAATGTATAACTAAAATGTTTCTTTAATAGTTCTTCGTAGTGGTTAAAAGATTCAGTTTTTTAAGGTCGATTGGAAGTTCGTTGTAAAGCTTTGCAGCCATAAAATGGAAGGACTTCCTAGCATATTCTGTTTTGATACTCGGAAGCCTTATCAGACACTGTAAACAAATTAAACAAAGTAAATATCAAAGAAGGGTGTCCATCAACAAGCTGATTTAAAAATAAGCGCTCTACGGCAGTTGATTTTTCTCTTTGAGGCTGTTTCTAGATATCTTTGAAAAATACAAAATCAGATAAATAACTGTTTTCCAGTTTGCAGCTTCAGAACAGTGAAGGTGACCAGAACTATTCTATAGCGAGGAACAACTTCTATCCCTTGTGATTAAAGAAAATATAAAAGATACAACCGGCACTATTCCACAGATGATAATTTTGGCAAAAATTTTTAGTTTATAAATTTTCAGCTGCATGACCTAATTCAATCAAATAAATTGCCACATCCAAGTTTGCATGTCCATAATAAATCAATTAATAATTCACTGAAAATTGACAAGAAATTCAGAACAAACTAAAAATTTCGGGACAAAAATATATTGAACTCATCCAGACACTAGGATGAGATTTTGCAGACAAACCTGTTTTTCTGGACTGTATTTGAAGAGGACAGTTGCTATCTTCCCAATCCACCCATTGATTCTTTCTTTTCTTCTTTTCTCAGCTAAATAAAATGAAATAGGATAACAATGAAAATGAAACTACAGTCAGCAATAATTCTTATATGAGTTAACAGTTGTTTTCATTTAAAGATCCATTGCTAACCATGATCCTTTGCGGGCCCAAAGTCGACTTTCATATTTTGTTTTTCATTTTTTCTTTTTCTATATTGCTACCTAGCATCCGAAGGTAGTTTTTAGGACACTGAGAAGCTAAGCTTATCGAGCAATGGCCTGGTACTTCCTCTCGTTGTGACAACACCTCGCGATTCCTCACGCCTGGAAATACAG
>REGM01000040.1:728021-744047 GCA_004194415.1 Aurelia aurita
GGATTAGCTCCTGAATATATGCAGCAAATGTTTACAAAATTATCCGAAAATAATTCACGGTCCCTCCGTAATACCGACACGGACCTTAGAATACTGCGCTTTGCAACCTGCAATGGGCAACGTAGCTTCTCATATCGAGGTGTGACTGTATGGAATAAACTAGGTACAGAAATAAAAAATGCCCCTTCACTGGCTACTTTCAAGAATTCGCTTAAACATTCTTTGAAAAACCAGCGGGTATGAAAGTTCTAATTGAACATGAAACATTTCCTTTTCTTAACCATAATAGACTGTATATTAATTTTTGTTTTTTCTTTGTTACTACAGATTGTATATTAATTAGCCTAGGGTTTTAGACAAGGCACATTGTAAATCAGTTATTCTTACATTACTGAATGTATTACCCTGTATAAATAATTAAAAATCAAATCAAATCAAATCAAATCAAACCTTTGTTCGTAGCAATTAACAAATGAACAGCTGCTGCCAAATAAGAAGTTTCAAGACCCTTCCCGAAACAGAAATCGTCGGGAATTTGGAACGGATTGGAGAATTGGAGCAAGAAAATAGGTACAAGTATGTCTCATATAATTGCGTTTTATTCTCTAAATACACTTTTTCTATGTAACAAGCTGTTTTTGAATGGTAGCTAAGTATTCAGTCGCTTCATTTCCAATTTTAAATTGGTCATATTTTGCAAACATTTTTCCTCCATATCCATCAATGAGGTCATATCTAAGTGTAGCTCCGTTTGCAGTTAATTCATGAATCAAATCTAATCCAAGACAGAAATCCCATTTCTTATCTCCGAAGCCTTGTTTGCATGATTGCCAATCCAATTTTAATTTTTACTGTACATAGCTATGTAGCGCTAACGTTAAATAAATGTCACTTTATACGTTCACCGGTTTCACTCCCCCAATCCATATCTGGTACACACCGGTCACTCTTTCTCCTGCTGAATATAGAGTTTGGCAATCTTTCGCTTTTTCTAAAATGAAAATAATCGTATTGCTCTATAGTGACCTGATATAAAATATGAGATCTCATATGTCTACCGGGTGAGTCAGAAAAAACGTCGGGTGTTGCCAATTTTATCAATTATTGATGCAATTTACTTCACAAATTCGTTTCTTTAAAAATTCATTGCAATGGAAAAAGATTAACTTAGATATGGAAGTTTATTTGGTCGAAATCGGACTTTCCATTCCATAATTACGAGCGATTTTAGCACAATCGTGAGTAACAAGAATCTTAAAATAGGCCTTCAATTCGATTCATATTTATGCACGTGTGAACTTCTAATCCGTGACAAACATACTGTTTCTCTACCAACAAATTGAAACAATGCATGCATTGTGTTTGAATACAAAAGGAAAAACTATTGTTGTTTATTTTGTATCTCTGGGGGACTTTTCATATAAATGGCAGTACTAGGAAGCAGAAAGTTGCCAAAATAGCGATATAACAAAATCGCAGATAAATATGGGAAGGAATAACCGATTTAAACAAACTAAATATCAATGAATAATCTAATCTTTCTTCTGCAATAAAAAACGTCAAAAAACCCGATCTGACTTCTTTTTCGCCAAATATGGCTTGTTTAACACCCCGCGTTTTTTCTGACTCACCCGGTATAAATAGCATATTTTATTTGATAATCTCGCTGTACGTCACGGATATATATCGAAAGAAGATGATCTGAACATCTGTCTCCTGAATTTTATACTTCCAATTCAGAAACTGACCAGCAGGCCTTAAAATTCTCGTATACATATGGTATAAATAAAGCACTTCGTGCTCAGCAATAGATAGATAAAAACTGCGAGGTAGAATCTTGGTCAAAATACTTGAGACAAATCACAAAATTGCACTACTTCAGCCTTTGATTCCGTGCCCCCCCCCCCCCGCTCCCACCGTTTCAATGTTGCTTGAATCAAACGCCACTCGACCTAGGCAACATTGAATTAAGGGGGGGATCAGAAGCCGGGGGGGCACTTCGATAATTTTTGTAGCGGGTGTGTGCCGCTGGACAGGGTATCGTTTTTAGCGATTTTGCTCCCAAACAGGGTATCCTTTTCACATTTTTGACAAGGAATTTGCAATTTTTGCTATTGTTTTTTGCCAGTGTGCTCCCAGACAGGGTAGTCAATTTGAAAAAAATTGCTCCCACACAGATGAAAATATCAATATCTCAGAGGCACATCCCCTTACATGTTGGGGTCGAGTGCCCCCCCGGGATCAGAAGGTCCTAGATGTAAATTTTCGCCTCGATATTTTAGGAAATATTACAACAACACTAAAATTTGCCTATTTCCTAACTTATTTTGGTCAGGGTTGTAGATGTTCAGATGTATCCTTCTTCTTTTGATATATTTTTGGGACTTCACTTGAAACCCCTCTTCGCTGTCACAACGCGATAGTTCGCCAAACTGGTTTCAGGGCATCTTTTGCGGCTTCATTTGTTTTTGACGTGTTGCTTGAGAAAATGATATTTGTCTTCGATCGCTAATCGCTTTGTAATGGCGTGCCAATCAAAAGCAACTGATGCTATTGTTACAAAATCTGCTCTTGTTGAAGAGAATATGCATAGACATACCAACGCTTTTGTTTTGCCTACGAAAGTGATGCGTCCTTCAACACCAATTTCAATTGGCTGTTTCTTCTTGATGTACTCCATAACAAGATTAACAGCATCTTCTCCAGGGTATAATTTGATTCTGTTATTCTGGAACATTTGAAAATTATCACCCCCTTTACGCATCCATGTTGACATGATAATCTATAACATACAAAATTAGGCATCAAATAACAACAGAACTACAGCCAGCTTGGCTTTGTATCTTTTGGAACACTAGAGCTTAGCTTTCTGTGTGTCGCAAAATGATGTATCGGCGTTTGCCGAACCGTACAATCGTTAATTATGCAATGATTTGAATGAACTACCTAACCATTTTGAAGCAAAAAGGCTAACTTAGATGCAGAAATTTATTTCACTAAAATCAATCATACAGTTCTAGGGTTATGGACAATTTTACTTGGAAGCTATTTTTGAAACATCTAGAGAAAAGCTAAAAGCTAGGATCAAATGTCGTGCCATTTTTAGCTTTAAAGACAATTGATGGATATATAGCGCCTAGTTTAAAAATAGAAAGACAGAGGGCCGCGTGCCACTATTTGTCCAATTGTTTTGATAATCTCTTGCGATCATAAAACATACTGGAATGCAATAGGTTATATTTAGATTGCCCAGGCCCCTAACTTAAGTTGCCTTCTATCTCCGTCAATTGTCTTTATTAAGATGACAATTGCATCAATTATCTCCTTTGCCCGCTTTCTTTTTTAAGCTGAAACTTGGGAAAAACGTTATGGAAAATTTCAGTTCTCTTTTAAGCATGTTAAAAAATAATTTCCAAGCAAGGTAACCCGTAGCTGTAGAATGATACGATCGTTTTTTGTTAAATGAATTTCTACATCTAAGTTGTTCTTTCTGCTACAAAATGATGGGTAATTGTTTCAAATCGGTACATAATTCATCATAGTACGTATTGGCAGACGCCGATACATCGTTTTGGGACACAAGGTATATTATACCATACCATACCATACCATACCATACCATACCATACCATACCATACCATACCATACCATACCATACCATACCATACCATACCATACCATACCATACCATACCATTGCGATAGGAAGTGGCAGGAGGACATTCCTGATGGATTTATTAATCCAAGGAGGAGGGTCCCACCCCATTCGCCTCCACAGTTTTGCTTAAATTTTTCTTTTGCAAAACTGAGACTTGAAATATGTTTGTCCTCGGAGTAAGCAGGAAGATTGCACAATGCATAACCTCCCGGGGTTTCCCAGGTTATTAGCACGGAAAGGAACCAGGGGAGATGTGATCAAATGCAAATTTAGCCAAGGGCGCCTACCTTGTATGAATTGGGTTTATTCGCAGCCCTTTCTCGTGACATAGTACACGGAGAAATTGCTGTCCTGTTTATCCGTGATATTCAAAAATCGCGCTGTCTGGTTCCCTGTGGTCATCTCTTACAACAGTTCATATCGTATTACATCAACACCTGAATTTGAAAACAAAAAATTATTCTTACGTCATCGTACATTGTCCGGTTTGGATTGAAGGACAATAGGACAGCAATTGCTCTGTGTACCTACTATGTCACGAAAACAGGACTGCGAGTAAACCCTGTTCATACAAGGTAGGCGCCCTTGGTTTAGCCCCTGCAGATGTTTGTGAAGAATTTAACTTGACTTGATGAGCTTGGATGATGTGTGATGCAGTTGGTTTTAGGATCAGTAAGATTTTACTTTACCGTAACAGCAACTCACCTTATAAACTTTGTTTTCATCGAGTGGTTCGTATTTTGGAACTCTACATTTAGCACATCGAACATCTGCACTAACTACACGTCGGCCGACTGGTTGATTAAGGTCATATTGCACATGAATGCCTGCATAAAATAAAGATGATCATCAGAGTATTTCAATCATTTTAAAGCAACAATGAAATAATAACTGCGACTAAAACGATGCAGATTTTGAGACTAAGGAGCTAGCATTGAGCGCTGGGAATAAGTTCCTCAAATATTTTAACTTTAGTCCTCAGTGATCTGCAGAATGGGCATCAAATCCTCAAAAAGATTCACGAATAGTTCATGCATCTTTCGTTTGATTTAATGGCTTGAAAGAAACTTCAGGGTCATCAAATTGCTAAATCGTAAGCCAGGCTAGAAGAGCTAAGAGCTATAGACGTCTGCTTACCGCCATATTATCGACCTTCATAAACTATGAATTTCTTGAAGATTGTACCGTTTTTCCTTTATTAATTTAGGATTTACAACGATTTTAATTTTTCAAAGCTTTTCATGGATTCTTACAATAAAAGGGAAAAAGCAATAATTCTGAAAATAATCAAGATATCAAAGATTGCCAATGAAAACTTATAACGAAGTACCCGAACTTCCTTTCGAGCCATTAAATTAAGCAAAGATGCATCAACCATTCGTGCAATCCTTTTTAAAGATTTAATGCCTATGCTGTGATCTGAAGATTGCGAGCAGTTCACCATGATAATAACATCAGTGACATTTTGCCACCTCAAATTGTACTTGTAGCTTGTAGCCAATTTGATTACCACAGTTGATAGGTGATCCTCCAAAGTAATTACATAAATCTAACTGCAACTACTCAAACATCAATAAATAGGCAGCAAGAGGCGCCAAAGGTTCCTCGTGTAGACTAGGTAATGTTAGCCTGCGCGCAGGCTAAGGTAATGTAGGAGAAGTGGCAAATCCTTTAAAGGAGGGACAGCACTAACCTGACATTTGTAAAAAATTTCCACTGGGAGATTTAGGGTTGTAAGTAGAAACACTGTGTTCCAAAGCAGCCATCAGATGTTCACCTTTCAACTCAATTATATCAGCTTGGTTGCCGAATGGCAACACTTCAAGGATATCCATTTGCGTTAACGGCTCTAAGTAAAAGATTGGAAAAGTTTAGACTTGCTCCAAGTCTATTCGGTGGTCTATCAGCGCTCAATAAAACATTATAACCTCTGTGGGGGCGTAAATTGTGACGAGGACGCTGCGAAGGAGAAACGATTCCTTTCTTTTCTCCTTCGCAGCGTCCTCGTCACGAGTTACGCCCCCGCAGAAGTTATAATGTTTTATTGAGCGCTGATAGACCACGGAATAGACTTGGAGCAAGTCTAGAAAAGTTAAAAGTTAATTTAAAACAAATGTAGAAATAAGTAGAAACATATGCAGATTTTGAAACAGCATTATGTAGCATTAATTGACCTATCTCGAGTCTCGATTTCAATTTGACAAAACAAAGGACAAAACCTTTATCTCCTTTCCAGGGATCACTGATTCCCAACGGGCATGGTTTGTCTTGGAANGCTGCGAAGGAGAAACGATTCCTTTCTTTTCTCCTTCGCAGCGTCCTCGTCACGAGTTACGCCCCCGCAGAAGTTATAATGTTTTATTGAGCGCTGATAGACCACGGAATAGACTTGGAGCAAGTCTAGAAAAGTTAAAAGTTAATTTAAAACAAATGTAGAAATAAGTAGAAACATATGCAGATTTTGAAACAGCATTATGTAGCATTAATTGACCTATCTCGAGTCTCGATTTCAATTTGACAAAACAAAGGACAAAACCTTTATCTCCTTTCCAGGGATAACTGATTCCCAACGGGCATGGTTTGTCTTGGAAATGCACCATTTATCTTTGAATACTATAAAAATGAAATTGACATTCCTTTGTTTAGTTTCACGCTTTGGGATTTATCAACCTTGGTTTCATTTTCATAAACAGACTCGGGAAAGGCAATAAATATTCCAGAGAAACAATCGGCATATTGAGTAAAGGCATATTTAATGCTTTGCCATTGCGCGATGAAATATCGTCGCTTTGCTCATCGCCAACTTTTCAAAAGCGATGCATCGCGCAGTGGGAATGAAACTGTTGTGCTAATCGCTATAAAATTAAAGCGCCATGTCGTCGCCATGTCGTTTCAGCTGAAAAATTAGCGACGAAGAAAGCGACGACAATTCATCGCGCAGTGGGAACCATCCTTAAATATTATTATGGATGGAAAATTCGTTCCAAACCCACCCAGAAAGAAAGACTTTCCCATGGGCTATATGTGGAAGTACCAATGTCATGTCTTCATATTTACCCATAATGCATTTTTTCTTCAAATGAACTCAATAATTTCAAAATATAGTGAAAAATTTTGAAGGTTTGCTTTGGGTTCATCAGAAAACATTTCTGGTACAACTTATATATTTTCGAAAATGTTTATTCATAAGATTTTTGCAGCACTCACGATCAGGTTTCTTATCAATTGCACTTCTTATGCCTCCAGATACCCATAATGCAATTGCTGCATCTGCCCATGATGTTTTCGTAGAATGCTTATTGGACATCTCAACTAATGCATCAGTGATGAGGTTACCCATGTTGCACTCTCGTACCCGACATTCTTTTCTGCGGCCATCCAGGAAGACACGTGTACTTCCTAATGAACGCTAAAAATGAATAAATTTCTTCTTCAAAATCCGTCTCAAGAATTATGTCAGATGAGATTGATCTTTTGCTGTAATTCTACCTTGTTTGTGTGTGTTTTTAGCCCTTATTCTATTACGTGATAGAGTACACGGATTACTTGCTGTCTTGCAGTTCTTCAATCCGGATTACGTAAGAATAATCTTGCGGTTTCAAATTCAGGTCCAAATGGTGCAAATGTAATAGGATATCAACGGTCATACAAGATGACCATAGGGAAGAAGACAGACAGCATCATTTTTCGAATTTCACAACAAGTAAACAATTGCTCCGTGTACTACCGGGTGTCCCAAAAAAAGTAGACAGATTTGGTCAACCCTAGCGATCAGAATTTAGCATGAATCAATCCGAAACCATTTTTAGAACATTACTCGGTAGTTAACTTGAACATAGATACCTTGTTTGTTGACATTGGTGCTTTGAGAGTAGAGATAAATAGGTTCAAAGGAAAAATTTGCCTCCACCTCCAAACCAGAGCTTTGGCGTTTTGGCCTAAGCAATATCCACAATTTGTTTCACTTAGAATGAATAAAGTTTACTTCGGAGCTCCCTTGATGATATAAGCTTCACGTAAATTATATTTTGTGAAACGCATTTGTTGTACAGTTTTTAATTTTCCTCCTCCTTGTTCAAATTTTTCCAAGTCTATTGTTGACTTATTCGCTGTGCTTTAAGAATTTGCTTAGGCCAAAACACCAAAGCTCTGGTTTGGAGGTGGAGGCAAATTTGTCCTTTGAAGATTAATATATCTACAATCAAAGCACCAATGTCGACAAACAAGGTATCTATGTTCAAGTTAACTATCGATTAATGTTTTAAAAATGATTTTGGATTTATTCATGCTAAATTCTGATCGTTAGGGTTGACCAAATCTGTATACTTTCTTTGGGACACCCGGTATGTCACGAAAAAGCACTATGAATAAAACCAATTCATACAAGGTAGGCGCCTTTGTTCTACCGAGAACTTCTTTGATATGTTGATTATTTTGAAAATGACAGCATTTTTTATATTTCAGCTCGATTAAGGATGTAACGTCATTAAACAGAAACACGCACAGACTTGCGCTTAATCTAATTTCAAAGCCATATGGTTGTCATTATTTTGCGTCGACCTGCTCTCGAATCCTAATCGAAATTACCAGCTCCGCTGCAGAGCCAGCAGCTCCAACCGCCATTTTTTCTTAGTTAGGCCCAAATTAACAATGTCCTGGATGCGCATTTTTAATTTGGGCCTAACCAAGAAGAAATGGCGGTTGGAGCTGCTGGCTCTGCAGCGGAGCTGGCAATTTCGATTAGGATTCGAGAGCAGGTCAACGCAAAAGAATGACAACCATGGTTTTAACATTAGATTGATATAAAGAATACTTTAAAGCCAACGAAGATTGAACGTATGTTGATTAATGGGCTTTAAGCCATGAACATTTGTATCTTCACACTGGTCTTGGTAGATATAGCAAAGCACCTGTGTTTACATGTGACATAATAGCATTCTGTATAACATTTGACAAAGTATGGAGGTTTATGGCCCGCTGACGTGACGCCAATCTGACGTTGTGATTGGCTAATTGGCTAATAACCACTACCTTTCTCAAAAATTTGAAGCCTATGCTTGCTTACCTTTGCATATTCATCCACAGCACCTTTTCTCTTTGTTACTTTTTTCAAGATGTCCTTGTCTTCCTTGTACGACATACTACTAAGAAGAATGGGATTTCCAGAATGGTGAATAATTTCCCCGTTGCTATCAAATGTAACCTGCAAGAATCCTAAGTACTTTCCGTATGTATAATCTTGAACAACGAGTACTTTCTTATTTGGCCTCTCAGTAGGGTTTACTACGTATGGGTAAGGTCCATAAGGAGCTTCTCTTGATGGCTTCTTGCCTAAAAAGCAGAAAATAAACTAAAAAAGTAAGAAAATTTAAAAAGACGTTTTTAAATAGACGCAGGCCACAAGCCCATCTATTTAACCATATCTTTTTCCTTTAAAGAACGCCAATCAACCAGCATCCTTTGTGTGCTTCATTTGTTGCCTTCCAACTGGGGCAGCCATTTTCATATGACAACATTCTTTGCAAAGCGCGACCGCAAAAGATGCTGGTTGACCGGCGGTCTTTAAAGCTCTGTCTTTTTTAGATTTGAAGATCCCTAGATCGATTCCTGACAGGAGCACAATTTTCCTTCCCAGTTGTGGCAGCACAGTAATGTTTAATAACCTCTGAAGATATGGTTCCTTTGGCCAGCAAAGTATTTTCACTTGAAGTTCTCTGCAAGCCTTATAGTTTGAAACCGTGCTGGAACAGCGTACCTGTGGAAACCAACAAAACAACAACAGCAAAGCTCGCATTAAGGCTGTACGTAAAGCTACCCGTGAAGCAATAATCATACAAAAATGGAATCACTGTATCTATCACTCGAGGAAAACCAAAGAATTTGACTTGTTGAGCTTACTCAATCTAACTGCTGAAAACCAAAGTACAAAAGAATCAAAAGCAAGAAAAGTGCGGAATTGCTCCGTGGTAGGGCATTGGGGGCATTGGTCTACCAAACTGAAGGTGGGTGGCTCGAGTCCCTGATTGCTACATATAGTGAGAAGAGTCGCCAATGCTGCGATAAGCTTAGCTTCTCAGTGCTCCTAAAAGTTACCTTCCGTGGTTGGATACCATACCGGGTGACTTAAAAAAAATAAACATTTTTGGAAAATCATCAAACTTTTATTATATTAGCGATCATGGAAATATTTTCATGAGCATTTGTATCAAAGACCAAATTAATCTAAGACATATCGCAAAGTCTTGAAATGGCCTTGGATGTGTGGGAATTTGTGCTTTTACAAGCTAACTGGTTTTGAAGCATACTCCGAAATCACAATAAATTATTCAATTAAATGTTTTTCCCCCACTACCACTTAAATTAGCAGCCTATGACCTTGAAGAAGCTCTTATATCACGTAAGACACGAAACTTCATATGAAATTGCAAGAAGTAGCTTTTTGGCTACAAATTCGATATTTTGTAAAATACTACTATTTCTTAAAATATGTTTTTTATGATTGAATTTCGTCGCCTCTCTCCCAAAGAATAAAATAAAAATCATCCACTGAGTTTATTTGGTCTTTGATACAAATACACAAAAACAAATTTAAAGATCGGTGACATAATCAAATTTTGGTGATTTTTCAAAAAGTTTCACTTTTCATTGGGTCACCCGGTAGAAGCTAAGAAAAACAAACAAACAAACAAGCATACATACATACACTACAAACAAACAAAGAAACAAACAAACACACAATGGGAAAGCAAAGTTGAGGCTATACAGCACTGAGTTAGAAGAATTGGTGCACAAAGCTTTCATATTCACCTGTATACAAGAAAGTATTTGTGTGCCCTCCAATGACTATATCGATATCTGGAATATTCTTTGCTATTGCAATGTCCATTTCAATCCCAGAATGCCCGAGTGCAATGAACTTGTTGATTCCCTGTGCTTTAAGACGGTTAACCTCTTTACGAATTGCTGCAATCTCGTCTTCAAATTTTATGTTGTTTCCAGGGTATGACAACCTGGTAGGAAAAAGCATTCTATTTTATACAGTCATAATAATACTGGTATAAACAAAGGCAGTGGGAAGATAGAAATGTAGGCCTAAAGCCCATTAATCAACATACCTTCAGTCCTTTGTTGGCTTTAAAGTATTCTTTATATAAATCTAATGTTAAAGCCACGGTTGTCATTCTTTTGCGTTGACCTGCTCTCGAATCCTGGTCGAAATTGCAGCTTCGCTGCAACCAGAAAAAATTGGCGGTTGGAAGAACTGGTTGCAGTGAAGCTGGCAATTTCGACCAGGATTCGAGAGCAGGTCAACGCAAAGGAATGACAACCGTGGTTTGAACATTAGATTGATATAAAAAGGACTGGAGGTATGTTGATTAATGAGCTTTAGGCCTACATTTCTATCTTCCCACTGCCCTTGGTATAAACGCATCATCGATTATCATTATTGGGATTTTCCAGGCCAAAAATATTTCCGCTTAATAAGGGTTTAATGACTCGTGTAACAATAGCGTCCGATGCTCTTGAGTGACACACAATGCAAATTGAATAGCACTAGCAAATAAGCCGAACGGGAAAGTTACAAAAACCCAGCAGTATAAGTTATCCTGAGGTAGGTAGGTGGCTAATCACTCATTGTGCATGCAAGCATAAGGTATCCTATCGCATTAGATATGTTGAGACCTAGGTGGCTAAATCATCTGTTGTACATGGGGAAATGAGTTTTAAGAGATTACTTCAGTGTATATTAAAGATAGAAGGATGAATCTAAACATCTGTCACTTGAATCTAAACATCTGTCACTTGAATTATATTTATCTTACTCAGAAGTAGCGCCTTAAGTGTTTTAATTGCAAAAATATGTACATGAATTAAAAAACCCACAGTTCAGCTTGTGAATTGGATAAACAAAATCCGAAAGGTGAGACGTTTACATATATCTGTCTTTAAATCTCCACTAACGATTAACACTTTTCTCGTTCACAGCGCGTTAGCCATACTGGTTTGTGATACCTTTTGCAGCGTTGTTCGTTTTGACATATTACTTGAGAGAATTTCCTTTATCTGTGATCGCTAATCGCTTTGAAATGGCATGCTAATCAAATGCAACTGAAACTATTACAAAATCTGCCCCTGTTCAGCAATAAAAGTGTCTCACTCAATTACGAACAAAATTTTACAAGAATGGCATTGCTTACTGCTCAGTTTTAGAACTTCGCAGTTGTTTCTTCTTTCGCTATTCCCAAACAAGTGACGAAATGAGAGGAAAGTTTTAGGACACCTGGTACATACATACCAAGTTGTATCTTTAGTCAGATAACCAACGATTCCAATTTTTTCACCTCCAGTTTCAATGATTTTGCTCTTTGTAAATAGGGTCTCACTTTTCGGCCATGTTGGTTCCTTTGACACATCCATATTTGAACAAACTACTGGAAATTTTAACCAACGGAGGAATTCCACGAGCTTTGACGGTCCTTTATCGAACTCATGATTGCCAATCGCCTTTAAAATAAAACATGAGAAATTGCTAACTTTTTCTGCTGATAATTACAATAAATTATTATCATTTTTCTTTTTTGCTAGGACAATTATTAATTTTTTTACTAAACTGAATTGTATCCCTGGGTAAATATGTTTGAAATGAAAAAAAAGAAATGAAAATTATCAAACTTATCAGTCCTGGATTTAATTACAGTAGTCTTTGAACTGAGATTTCTGTTCCTCTTTACTGTCAAATGATTCGCGCCGGACTCCTATTGGTTGTTATGTCCGTCCCGTCGAACTCTAGACTCGCTTAAAGTCTATGTCATGCCTGATTCGCGTTTTAATGAACGAACTTTTCCCTTTGCCTCGTTTCTCCTTCACAGAGGCACCAACAAAGTTCATACACAGAGTTTTTTATCATTTTTTATCACGGTGATTGCCCGGTGATCGCAGGGGGTTCAAATATCCTGAAGGCAAATAAATAAGGAAACGACACACATATGAAGCACACATATATACACACATATAAATATGAAGTAAATAAATAAGGAAACGACACACAACTACAAATCCATGCAGATGCAGACATGTTTATCAAATAAAAATAAAGAAAATCACCAGCTTTACCAGTAAACCAAGAACAATCAGGGATCATAGGGGCTATTTGCTATCTTTGGTTATCGACCGAACTAACTAAAGACTAGATGTCAGGTGAGATTTGCGATAATGCAAAATTACTCATGCAAAGCTCTTCAATTGTTTTTATTCGCGGATATTTTCGCGTTACATCTAATGTGAGACAGACTTTTTAATAAAAGAAACACAGGGCAGTAGGAAGCAGCTGCTGATTGGGGGGGGGGCTTTTGTTTTTAAAACAATAGAGAACAATACATCAAATTTATACTTGTGACATAGCACCATTGTTTTCAAAACCATTGGGGGCTCAAGCCCCCTGCCCCCCCACTTCCTACGAAAACACCAAGGAAGAATAAACTGCAAGGCAGGTATTTTAGCATTAACATCTCACTTACCATTGCATCATATCCAAGTCGATTCATAAAATACGACGATGCTTTTCCTTGATAAACTGTAAACCATACGGTGCCCTGTAATTGATCCCCAGCATCCAAAAGCAAAACATTAGGATTCTCTTTCCGAATCTTTTTAATAACAGTTTGCCTTCTCGCCACACCACCAAAGCACATCTTCCTCTTATCAGCCAAGTCTGCAGGCGTGCAACGTCCTCCATATCTATTTGTTTGTTCAATCCTCGCGTGTACATCGTTCGTGTGCAAAACCGTCAGTTGGAAGTTACCCTTGGTGCTAGACCCTACAAATTAAGAAACTGCTTATAAGAAACTCTAGAAGACTCTTCCAGCAAATTAAGAAACTCTGCAAGAAACTTCATTTGCTCCGCTTCTATTAAAAAGAGCTATAGATCCGACATCTCTCAGGTTTGAAATCATTCCGTTCCTTTAGAGCATTAAGAGTATCCCGTATGGAGTGGGGAGTGTGGTAATCCGCGATAAGATGCTGGCAGCGAAGCCGCTAGTGTTGCCACGTATTTTTTATAAGAAACTGCTTATGAGAAACTCCACTCTCAGACCGCTAAAAAATTAAGAAACTTCAATACTGGGAAAACTTATTTACGAAAGTATTCATTTTAGTTAAGGAAGTCCTTACCATATTTTTACTACATTTTCACTTGTTTTCTGTATCGTATTAGTCGGAAGGTACTTAAGTAATGTCTAAACATTGGCAGGATTTCAAAAACTTCGTTCTGAAATGTTCACGAGCGTACAGGAAGTAAACATGAAGATTGTTGCGGAACTCGTAAGAAACTTTTCAATTATGAATAACTAAAAGAACAAAAATTCATACTTTTCTGGCGTACTCGTCCATGCACTCCACTGGCTCCACTGCATCCCACCAAAATGCAAAACAGGACATGAACAAGTAGCATCTTCTTGGGCTTCTTGAAGTTTTTGCCTTCTTTTTTAATTCTTATCTTACTCTAAAAATCTGTTGAAAAACTTGGAAAATTTGTTCACAAGTAACTTGAAGAAGAGGAAATCTAAGCATATATAAGCATGTGATAAAAATAGGCGTGGAAAGATAACAGGCTTTGACAGTCATCGAACCATATTTGGGTAACTGATCTATGTAAACAGGAAATACTGATATCTGATTGGCTAGAATTCGACCGCAAGTGGCTTGAGCCACTCTTATATGCATAGATTCCCTTTAAGACGAACTGCAGATTCAACTTATGACAATTGACATATATGGCTTGGCCATATTATTCCAGCATTTCATACAAAATCACTGATCACTAGTAAACAAAGTAATTAAAATGCACCTTTCAACAAATCGATATTCTGGGAACATGCTCTTCCATACAAAGTTACTGGTAAAGTAGTGAGCACGTTAATTAAAATACCCTAATACCGGGTGGGTCAGAAAAATGTTTGAAGTTTGAAAGGCTAGTAGCGGACCAGCTTTCAATATCGCCACGTTATGTGTCATGGGGTAAGGGTTAGCAGGGCTAAAAACAACATTTTCCTTCCTGGTAGCAAGCCAAGCACCACCTAAACCTTCCTTTGAAAAGTTTAAACGACAATTGGCAGATAATATGTTGTTCTAATCTAGCACAGTTTAGGGTTGTAAATGTTTTCATTATAACACAAACAAACAAAAAACGTCGTGCATCTTTTCATTCAAATTGTATGCCGTATATAGTCGAAACAATTTTGATCATAATTAGCTCATCTATTAAAAGGTCGAAGAGTAAAAGACGATATCAAAACGATATTTTTCAAATTTTGATTGCAGCAGATACGTAATTAGTTGTATCAATAATTGTGCCCTACTAAAAACACTTCAAAGATCTTGGGGTTGTTTCAAATGTAGGTTAGATTGCAAAGCTGTAATCTTTCATTCAAAGTTTGGTGTCAGTTGAGTGTGCTAAATTGCGTGGGTTACGTGGGTGCGTACGTGGGTCCAAAAATTTGATTGAGACCTGGGTCGTGAGTCGTGGGTTAATTTGCATGAGTTGTGGGTACTTTCTGGAGAAAATTTTGCGTGAGAAGTGGGTCGTGTTTGAACATTTTTGCGTGGGTTTTTTATTTTGCGTGGCGTGGGTCGAGCTTTTTGGCGCGTGAGTGACGCATTTTGCTTGTTAGACGCAGGGGCGGACTGGCACTTTTTGGCAAAGGTGGTTTGATGAATCTGATTAGGAGCCCATGAGGTTTAGCTAGTTCTTCAACGGGCGAAATCATTTGGTAAGACTACTTCCAGCACATTTAATTGGCTTTCACGCTAAAACTAAATTTTGCGTTAGTTAAGGTTCCTAAAGTCTACGATTCTACACGATATACCTCAGCTCCTAAATTATCTTTGAAGTCTCGACAATGAAATAATTTACTGCAAAGAGGCTGGTGGTCTCCTGGTGACTTACAAATCTTAGTAAGCATGTAAACACCAAGACGCAAATCGGAGCGAAAATGTTATTTCTTTACAGTTTCTACAAAGTTTTGATAATCTAGAAGACAGGGAATCTTCCATCTGATAAGGCACTGAAACTCGCTTGAAGGTCCAACGACAACCTTCACGGGCATAGGGACACAGGGAGAATTGGACACAGGGGGGATTGGGCACAGGGACACAGGAAGAAAATTTTCTTTTTTCAAGATCATGCCTCGTTCGAGAGCGGACGTGTTTTCCGCACCGTAGATTTACCTTAGACTCAATACATGTCGTATTTTCGCTCTTTGACTGAACTGATAACCAAACAACTACGACTCATTTCCCTACCCTTCCAGAAACGGATGTGTGCCCTGCTGAATAAGTAAGAGGCTAAATCACCAGCTATTTTTTTCTCC
>REGM01000040.1:748398-804406 GCA_004194415.1 Aurelia aurita
GAACTTACCTCTTGCAAAGATGTGATATCAGTGACAGAAAATTCACTCTGGCCACCTTCTTTTATCTTTTACTGAAAGAATCACATAAAAGGAATACTCCAGGCCACCTATATACCCAAAATCAAATTAATTATTGATCATGAATGACCCAGAAACAGGTTCTGTGAGACTTATGGCACGCGGGAATCACAATTTCCTGATAAACTAGGATTATCACAGAATTGCGATTATCTGCTGACAATCTTAGTTTATCTCTACTGGAGCATAACCCTGATTATCACTAAACTAGGTTTATCTTATACCCTATTCTCACTTGCAAGTTAAACTAGCTTAAACTAAACCATGTTATCAAACGTTGCGTTCTAATTGGTCAATCGAACAAATCGAATGCATTTGATTGGTTGAAATTGAACCTGGTTTAAATAAAGCTGGTTTAACTGTGTCAATGTGAATGCGGTATTAGCCTACGAGTAGACCTATTATTCAAAAGAAGAAAGGTTCTTTTGAATAATGGGTCTACTCGTAGGCTAGGTTTATCTGTGATCATCTTGGTTTATGCGACATAAACCGAGTTTATCTTCATTCAAAGGTGATCAACTAAGGTTATCAGAAGATAATCGCAATTCATTCAGATAAACCTAGTTTACAAGTAGATAAAACAGGTTTATCTGTGGTGATTCTAGTTTATCAGGAAATTGTGATTCTCACGTGACATACACATGAAATCCTCCCTAGGTTATGCTACATGATGCAAGCCCAAAATCAATTTAGAATTAGGAACTTTATTTGCTGGCATCATTAGACTAAAAATGGCCTATTGGCATGGGCGGAATGGCCCGGGTAGCTACGTGGCCATCGCCACATGGGCACCCTTTAGAATGTCAAAAAGGGGGGCCATTTATGAGAAGGGATTTTGAATTTCAAATAATAATGATATGTAAAAAATTCGTAAATTTACGCATACGATAAGTAAACTGATTAGAATCATTCGTTATTACGTGCAAGTTATGTTTTTAGCGTACTAGGCTCCTTCCCAGTGGCGTAACGCATTTTGGTTGGGGTTAGAGCAACTCCTAAGGACCTCTCAGCTGCAGGTGCCACAAAGAGACCCTTTCAGATGTTCACTAAAAGTAATACAATACTATTTTAATAAAAAGAGAAAGCTTATTGATTTGCTTTTTATAATTGAAGGGCCTTAGGAGGCCGCAAGAGTTCCATCGAATCGAGAGACGTGTTACTATAAAAAGTTTGAATTATTGGAAAACGCTACAAATCAACTTAGTATGTGGTATGAAGTTGCATCGCATACTACTCACTATGATCCAATAGGCAGGGGTTGACTGGCACAATTTTTCAAGGGTGGCTTTCATGGCTATGAAAGGGCCCGTAGGGTGTGGCCAGGCCATCAATGGGTATGGCCATTTTGCAAGTCTAACAGGGGCAATCCTAAGGAGAATTTAGGACTGCCCATTTTTCATAAATAAGAATAAGGCGCGTACTAAGATTTTTCAACACTTCCCCCCCTAAACAATCTGCTATAGAAATTATACTATTAATTCAAAGATGCCCACTCAATAGCAAAGGCAAAACTTTGTGGAACTGCGAGTGCAGCGAGCAGAATATGTTTGGTATCCACTATTCAGATTGGTTTGAAATGGGTTAAGGTTACTGCTCAACCTCACGGCAGTAATTTCAGTTTTTTCCTCTCAAGGACCGTACTGTGCGTGGATGATAGCGAACCCATACACCATTTGATGCGTAATTTAACTAGGAATAGCCCTATGTGAAAATCCAGTTGAAACAAGCATCAGTAAATCATTTATCAAAGATATCATGATTTTAAAATACCCTTCCTTCAAAGGCTATTTAGGACCCTCAACAAGACCGTAGGATCACGAGAATAACTTAACCCTATTCAACCCGGGCAAAATCTTTATACTACTTTGGTCCAAGGGGGGCTACTTTGGCCCCCCTGTTTATTTCAGAAACGAGAAATGGTATGAGGATGACACTTAGCACATTGCATTATAGCCTGCGCACAGAGCCATTGTCCAAATGAGTTGGACAGTGGGTTTGCGCGCAGGCTAATTGCATTAAGGACCAAGGAGAATCTAAAAATAGCAATAATTAGGAAATTGTCACGTGATTCGTTGCTAGGCAACCAAATACAATGTCAAAATCAAGGAAAACAAGCGAATGTTCTTAAACGCCAGATATTTACTGTTTTGTTCGAAATATGTAGCTAATAATGCTGCAAAAGTGGTGACCTTGAGTTTATAAAGGCATTTTAATTGATAATTTGAATTTTGAAAATTGCATCTGCTAATTATGGCTAATTACGTCCAATTTACGGACACAAAATTGAATGGAGACAATAGTTCAACAACCAAGAACACCGTTTTCAGTTTTTCCATATCATGTTTTGTTTGGGAATTATCCCCATTTTATGGTTGGAGCTGATGACGTCATTTTGTTTGCAAAAAGGCACGAAAACATTTGATGTTAACAACGTTTCTAATTAAAAGCCCGAAAACCCAAAGATTTGGCACTGGACTTTCTTTTCATGGGATATATGACATTTCTGGGCATTGTTTGTTGCTTAATATGCTTCAGCAGCAGGTTTAGTTGCAAACATAGTCATTGTCATCAGTTTTTCTACTCTCTGCCTATACTTTCCTCGTAAATATGCAGACAAAATGACGTCATCACTTCAAAACACAAAACAGCGAATATCTCCGAAAGGAAATAAAATATTACAAAACTTTAAACGGTATCACTAATCAAACCAGTCAGTCATTTCCTTTTACAAATAAAAATTTTCGCTTCAGGTCCCCTTTAATAGCGGATTCTGACAAGAGGTCATGGTATCATCAAACAAATCGGTTGGAAGGAAATTTTGAGGAACTTTTTAGCGTGGAAACTGATGGTGAAAAAGTGACGGTGGGGAAACTGAAGAAGTAGATAGGGTAAAACCATCCGCAAGTCTTTACCTTGTAGACCCGGGTATTTTAGAAGCGCAATTGCAAACTGCTGCAATTTGTAAGCGGGGGCGTACGCAGCACTTGGGAAGTGAGGGGGTCTGGGGGCTTCGCCCCCAGAAACTGTTTGGTGACTACGCCCTTCAGACGCTCGAAAAATAAGGGATACGCCCTTTCAGTTATATTTTGTTTCATAAACGTGGCTTCAATGAATCCAAAATACCGGTAGGTAGAACGTTTTGTAAATTTTGCATAGAAAATTGATACCCATCAATGCAAATCAATCCAAGAAATGAATAGAGATATTAAGAAGTAAAATAAAATAATTCATGTTCAACAAGAAACAGTCCAGCATATCAAGTAAGAATTACAAAATTACCTTTCTTAGCTTTACTACGAAATGATGAAAGTGCTAGTAGCTCAATATTCGAGGAAATGTCTATTATAATTACTTATCAGAATGAAATTGTCCAGTCGGTCAATGGCATCTTTTGAAAGATGCTGTCGTCACAGGAATTGTTGCTGTAATTTGTAATTGTTTACATGCTTACTAAGATTTTTAAGTCACCAGGAGACCGCCAGCCTCTTTGGAGTAAATTATTTCATAGTCGAGACTTCAAAGATAATTTAGATGCTGAGGTATATCGTGTAGAATCGTAGACTTTAGGAACTTTAACTAACACCCCATTCACACTGGCAAGTTAAACCAGCTTAAAATAAACCAGGTTATTGAATGCTGCGTTCTAATTGGTTGATCCAACAAATCAAATGCATTTGATTAACCTGGGCTTGACAAAGCTGGTTTACTGCTTCAGTGTGAATGAGGTATAAGACTACGTTCACACGATGACGGCACAGTTTGAAAACGGTGAAAAATGTGACGGTAGCAAATTTCAGCTAACGTTCACACGATACCGGCACAATTTGAAAACGATAGGAAATTTGACGGTAACAAACTCGTTGCAATCCCCCCAAGAAATTCATGCCAAAAAAATGTACCCACACCTTAAGAATTGATCAGAGTCGAAAAATGTTCCGTTTTCATCGTTTTCGACTGTTCACACGATGCCGTTTTCAAAATGTACCGGTTAGAGTTCCGTTTTCAAAATCTACCGTTTTCAAAATCTGCCGGCAAAAAATGTGCCGTTTTCGGCCTATCCGTCAAATTTGTCACACTTGCAACAAGAGAACATGTGCTTTTGGAACGTTCAACGTTCAATTAAATTCTTATTGTTTCTGTTGTTCGGGAAAACCTTCGCCTGATCGCATACAAATAGCTAAGGTCACGGCTATCGTTACATAATCGTTACAATATTTATTTCTGAGTATGAATCTTCTACTGGGTTGCTTGAATCAGCAATATTCTATGAAGTCTTCGAAATAGATGATCTTTCATGTTCTCCAATAATATCTCTGACTAAAACTTTTTTTGGATTTCAATGAAAAAGTTTAAAGAAAAATCCCGGCCCCCGGGCATTTGACAGCAAATTTTTCCCCGGTATCGGGCATTTGACAGCAAAAATTTTCCCGGCCCCCGGGCATTTGCGCACAAAATTTCTTTTGACCCCCGGGCAGCCGGGGGGGGGGTGGTCAGGGTAAGAATTGAACGAGACATTATTGACACGAAGTCCTTTTTTACATGATTGCAATATTCTTAATTTTCGAGTGCTGCCTTACTTTCGCCACCAGGATAATGATACAGTTGATTTCATATTATTGTTGAGTTGAATTCAATAAATCTTTATGTTATGGTTTGAGTATCTCTTGGTTAGGCCAACCAAAATTAAAGAGTTTGAAAGCTGAGTTTATTTCAAGAGCTTATTTTGACAGTGAGAGACAAAGACAACTTTCAGATTTTACAGGATGTGATTTATTTTCAAAATTCTTATTTTTCGATGTAAAATCTGAATCTGAAAACGTCTTGAGCAAAACCCCTCCCCCCAAAACGTCCAAACGACGTTGTTTTGGAAAGAATCGATATGTTTTCGGCCCCTAAGTTAGAAGTCGACCCGCATTGACGCATCAGAAACCCTTCATTCGATTTGTATGTTTTGCCGACTCAAGGACACGCCTTGCTCATGTCAGTGAAAGATGGGCAGCTCTGAATTGTCCTTAGGATGACCCTTGTGTTTGCCGACTCATAACTGAGGAGCATGCCACACCTTTTTAGCCAGCAAAATGGCGTTTTCTCGAATGTTCTCGATATGTGGAAAACAGATTGCGTGATTTGTGCCAAAAAGCACTTCAAAAATATCTTTAAAACCAACTAATCACTAATTGCTTCATTACTTGAGTTAATATGCAAATTAGTGCTTCGAGCTTTTTCTGTTTGGCGATAAGCCATAGAATGCGTGGAGCAAACGCTTTGATTGTTTCATGCTGGAAATATATGAAACAAGGGCAATGCTTCAGATTCGATCCTCTGCGTCCATATCTCCATATCTGTGTCCGAGGAAATGGGCGGGGAAACTTTTTTTGGATTTCAATGAAAAAGTTTAAAGAAAAATCCCGGCCCCCGGGCATTTGACAGCAAATTTTTCCCCGGTATCGGGCATTTGACAGCAAAAATTTTCCCGGCCCCCGGGCATTTGCGCACAAAATTTCTTTTGACCCCCGGGCAGCCGGGGGGGGTGGTCAGGGTAAGAATTGAACGAGACATTATTGACACGAAGTCCTTTTTTACATGATTGCAATATTCTTAATTTTCGAGTGCTGCCTTACTTTCGCCACCAGGATAATGATACAGTTGATTTCATATTATTGTTGAGTTGAATTCAATAAATCTTTATGTTATGGTTTGAGTATCTCTTGGTTAGGCCAACCAAAATTAAAGAGTTTGAAAGCTGAGTTTATTTCAAGAGCTTATTTTGACAGTGAGAGACAAAGACAACTTTCAGATTTTACAGGATGTGATTTATTTTCAAAATTCTTATTTTTCGATGTAAAATCTGAATCTGAAAACGTCTTGAGCAAAACCCCTCCCCCCAAAACGTCCAAACGACGTTGTTTTGGAAAGAATCGATATGTTTTCGGCCCCTAAGTTAGAAGTCGACCCGCATTGACGCATCAGAAACCCTTCATTCGATTTGTATGTTTTGCCGACTCAAGGACACGCCTTGCTCATGTCAGTGAAAGATGGGCAGCTCTGAATTGTCCTTAGGATGACCCTTGTGTTTGCCGACTCATAACTGAGGAGCATGCCACACCTTTTTAGCCAGCAAAATGGCGTTTTCTCGAATGTTCTCGATATGTGGAAAACAGATTGCGTGATTTGTGCCAAAAAGCACTTCAAAAATATCTTTAAAACCAACTAATCACTAATTGCTTCATTACTTGAGTTAATATGCAAATTAGTGCTTCGAGCTTTTTCTGTTTGGCGATAAGCCATAGAATGCGTGGAGCAAACGCTTTGATTGTTTCATGCTGGAAATATATGAAACAAGGGCAATGCTTCAGATTCGATCCTCTGCGTCCATATCTCCATATCTGTGTCCGAGGAAATGGGCGGGGAAACTTTTTTTGGATTTCAATGAAAAAGTTTAAAGAAAAATCCCGGCCCCCGGGCATTTGACAGCAAATTTTTCCCCGGTATCGGGCATTTGACAGCAAAAATTTTCCCGGCCCCCGGGCATTTGCGCACAAAATTTCTTTTGACCCCCGGGCAGCCGGGGGGGGTGGTCAGGGTAAGAATTGAACGAGACATTATTGACACGAAGTCCTTTTTTANTAAGAGAAAAAAGACTACACACAAAATCTTGCTGCCAAAAGAAGATCTATCTTTTTATGTACATTGTTTGCAATCTTTCAGAGAAAACAAAATTGAACAAAAACTGCTATACCTAAGTGTGCTCCAGTGGCAGTGCCATCTATCAAATAGTTGCGAGGATAACAGGAATAGGAGGTCCTATGGTGACGCCTCTTGCTGCAACTTTGAAGACCAAACCCTGTTAATCTACATGAAACACCCTTCAGCATCTGCATGTTGCGGTATGTGTCTAAATCAAACAGATACGGCTATATACCGGGTATCCTAAACAAGTCCCTATGTAGGGTTGCTGAAGAGGAGCAGTAATTTCAAATATCTACAACATTCTGAAAAGAAGATTTAACTTAAATTTTGGTAGCTTGTTTGCTAAATCTTGTCGAGGAGGGAGGGGGGACTTCATTGTTCAAAATACTAGACGTGCAGCCCAAAATGGGTTACTTTTTCCGCTGGAAATTCCCTACACATGGGTCTGTTTTTCGTACTAAAAACCTTAAATGTGGGTTGTGATGTTCAGAGAGCTGTTAAATCGCTAAAAATGGGTGGATGGTAGACATCGATCGTTTTTGAAATCCTGGACTAGTTTAACCTTCAATGGGAGTACTCCCCCCTGAGTCGAGACATAGCTACTGAAAATAATAATTAAAATGCTGCAACAAAACCAGAGAGTTGGCCTATCAGCTTATTTGTGGAAGACTATTTGCAATTCTTCTTATTGAGCGGAATGGCCTCCAAAAATGTTCCCCGTGGCACTGCCGTTGAAGCGTATGTTCAATTATTTGCATATCTCATAATCATATCTTTAATACCTTTCCTAATTTCATACTGAAAAATAGATTTGCCAGATTTATCTAAAACTAAGAAGTTAGGGTTTGCTTCTAGAAGATTCTTCAGCACTGGGACGTCTCCAATTGAAGCAGCCAAATGTAAAGGTGTTTCATCAAATGGTCCTAAAAGACAAAGCAGTGGTCAGTCACTCAGTTAAACACACTGAAGCGAAGAATGCAGATATGGGTGCTAGACTCACTCCATAAGTCTCAGTAACCCTCATTGAATTGGATGGTTTAAAAATAAGATTAAGAAAATAGCGAGCGAATACAAGAAATCGAGTAGTCAGTCTATCGGGTGCTACGACCACAGTTTATTCTTTATAAGGAGTGACAATAAAAATTCTCTTCAATTAATCTAATCTAAGGGGGTGCTTTCATGGGCAAGTTGATACGTAGCTCAGCTCTGGCTCGCCTTTAAACTCGCAATAACGTGGGTGATTTTGACTTGTTTGCAGCTCGGAACTGGCCCTCAACTAACTCAGCTAAAATTAAAACGAGACAAAGTAATAATAGTAAAAACGCAAAGGCACACACGCCGCGGGTCAACCGGGAGTTAGACTTGCCCAAAGTCTATTTCCTGAAGTCCGCCTGACCGATCCCTGTCCCATAGTTCCCAAATCCGCCATTCCAACATTCCTTTGTTGTTCCTTTACGGAATGTTGGAATGGCGGATCCGGGAACTATGGGAAAGGGATCTGTCAGACGGACCTCAGGAAACAGACCTGGGGTGAGTCTAACCCGGAGTTGGTTCGAATGCTGCAATTATATGATATCTAACCAAGGTAAAGGGTAGCAAGAGATAAAACAGATCTCAAAATATCTCTTCTATTGTGATATCTTAGCATGCTTCTAAATAAGACATAGGCACAATTGGTCAAATTCATAGCAGCCTCTTTATGCATTATCTCTACAAT
The DNA here is from genome assembly GCA_004194415.1 of Aurelia aurita. Classification (NCBI taxonomy): domain Eukaryota; kingdom Metazoa; phylum Cnidaria; class Scyphozoa; order Semaeostomeae; family Ulmaridae; genus Aurelia; species Aurelia aurita. The sequence continues at coordinate 756,884 of REGM01000040.1, forward strand.
AAATGTGTATCTTGGCCTGAATAAACAAAAATGAAACTTTCATAAATCTTTAGTTGTTTGGTTTACTCGGTAGTCTTAAAAAAGTATACGATGGATCTGAAGGGTAAAGGTCAAACAGCCATCTTTAACTGACCTCCTTTCGCGTCGATATTAGCACCCATTTCAATAAGGGCAGTCACAGCCTCTTCTTGACACTGTCTAACAGCAATATGCAATGGTGTCCATTTTTCATCAGTCAATGCTTCAGTATTGGCACCACTTTGTACCAGCTCTGCAATGCATCTAAGCTGTCCATATCTGGCGGCGTTGTGGAGGGCTGTCGAGTTGTTCTCATCAGCTAAATTTGGATCGACTCCGTATTCTAGTAAAGCAGCAAGATATTGTACATGACCATGTTCGGCGGCAGTGAAGAGTGCACTACGGGCGATTTCGCTACTAAGGTTAACTGTTATCGTCCGTAGAATATGTTGCATGAAGTTCGTTTGACCAGCCAGGGCGGAACTGTGAATCCAATGAGACAATTTGTCACCAGGGATTGCTAGAAAATAAAATAATTGATTCAAATTCCACAAGTATGTAGGATTGATAATCGCTGATATGAGCTTGCATAGAAGTTCTCGTCGATGGAAAATTACCTCACATATGTACAAATTAAGCTAGGACTATATGAACGTTTATGCTAGCAATTTAGCCCCACAGTTATCATAAGCAAATTCTATCCATCTATATTGCCACTCAAACGTTTGCTAGGTATATAAAGAAACTGCTGCATAATCATATCTACTTATGACTGTCATTCAGCCTTTTTTGGCTATTTTCTATTATCATGAGGCTGCATTGCTAGAAAATTTGATCAAGGATTTTAGGCCTGTTTTGAAGGATTTTGAGATGGAGCATTTTCATAAAATCGCTCGTAATTTGAGAAGGATACGACCGATTTTGACAAACTAAATCTTCTTATCTAAGTTGTTATATTAGCTACAAAAGCATTATCAGTTTATAGGAATCTGATAAATGGTTCGAGAGTTTCAGGCTTTCAAACGTTTAAACATTTTTCTGACTCACCCACTATGATAGCTTGTCTATTGTCTATTGTCTAAATTCCACAAGGTATGTCAGATTGACAATCGCGGATATGAGCTTGAACAAAAGTTCTCGTTGATGGACAACCAACTTATACCGTATTCACACTGACGCAGTTAAACCAGCTTTATCTAAACCAGGTTAAATTTCAACCAATCAAATTCATTCGAATTTGTTGGATTGACCAATTAGAAGGCTGCATTCGATAACCTGGTTTAGTTTGAGCTGGTTTAACTTGCAAATGCGAATGGGGCATTTGATGTGCAAATCAAACTACAACTATATACCCTGGGTAGCAGAGCCTCGTAGTAAACCGGAACGAAAGGGAGGGAAAAGAAAAGAGGGAGGAGGAAGAAGAGGTCTCTTTCTTTTCTCCCGCCCTCTTATTTTTCTTTACTTTCTTTATTTTCGTTATTTTGTCATTTTTTTAAGGCTCTGGTATCCAGGGTAACAACTATACAAATACAACTATGAGCTTTAGCTTTCTTCTGTGAAGTTTTCTTTCTTCTGAAAAATGACAGTTTTTAAGACCATTCTCTCGTACCTGGCTAGAATCTTCGAGCTAAATTTAGATCTATTTTGAATCGTTTCCATGACATTTAAAGGGGGCGTCTTGATCTACTGCAAGCCTTTTAGATCTTATTTGGATTAAAACAAAGTGGTCGGAGTAATCTCGAGATATGAACTTTATTGGAAAGTTGAGATATGCAAAGATTCTATTTTGGTCTATTCACAGAAAAAACAAATATTTAACCTCTTTTGAATAAGAAACATATCACGTGTGTTCAAAAAATTGACCTGTGGCTCTAATCGCATTGCATTTGCAGTCACTCTGAATATTTGTATGCGTTGTGAGGTATAGCAACCGGGGGGCGATTGAGAAACTGTTCGATCTTTTGGACTACAACGCCATTTTTCTGAAAAAAATCTCTATAATTGTAATCACAAAAAGGGTGTGGTTTTTGGATGACCACAAGTCACCCATGCAAATGTGATATTTTCTTGACTTTGCAAATTTTCCTAAATCGGACCAGATAAGAAGTAATCCACTATAAAAGGGAAGGTAAGTAAAGGACTCCAGTAATAAGTCTAGGCATCGAATGTTTAAATGATCGTGCACATTGTAATAACTCCACTGTGATATCTTGTTTTTTGTTTCAAAACTACAGAATTTATGGAAAGTTTGAAAAAAAATAAACGAAAACTATCATAACTTCTAACTAAGACGAAAAATGATAGAATTCCTAAGAAGGTCCTATTTTATGAAGGTCTGCAATATGGTACTAAGTACAAGTCACATGATAGTCGCTTTTCTGGTGCACGGTTTAGCAACTTCTTGACGTCATTGCCTCAACACCAGTTGAAATAGAAAATGTAATTTCCCTGCGATTTTTTTATGTTTTGATTATTTTCAAAATTACAGCGTCTTTTATATTTCAACTCGTTTGAGGTTGTGGCGTCGTCGTCACATGTCTAAATCGTAAACTGGAAGAGCATCAACATACTTCTGATATTTACCATCATAATGAAGAGCTTCATAAACTATGGCTTTCTTGAAATTCTACCATTTTTTCTCTGTCATTTTAGAAGTTACATTGGCTTTAACCGTTTTCGAGTCTAGAAAAACGCTGTATTTTCAAAATAATCAAGATATCAAAAATCCTTAGCACCTAAATATCCTTTCAAGCCATTCAATCCTAAGGAAGATGTAATAACCATCTAAAGACCCTCTGCTAACCATGTGGCTTTGCACGCCGTTGCTGTCCCAAAATGCACTGCAAATGGACTTTCAGATTATCTGAAAGTCTCTGATGCTAGGCCGGTGTTGTGCTGTTTTCTAGTGCGCAGCACGCAAAGCCTCATGGTTAGCAGAGGCTCTTTAAACGATCTTGTCACGTTTTGACGGCTATGAAGGAAGATACAGAAATTTAAATTACTTACCGTTGTCCATTAAATATTCCAAAATTTCTAACTTCCCTCTCTTGGAGGAAAGATCCCATAACACCAAATCATCGAATTTAACTTTCTTTGACGAAAGCACATTCATGCATTCAAGATGACTTTGCTGTGCTGCATAAAAAACAGGAGTTATATATCGCAGACCACCACGTTTCACTCCATCGACCGATGCGCCATATTTCAGCAATAATTTCAATATTTCTATATTGCCATGCAAGCAGGCATCATGAATGGGCCTAAAACCAAAATTATCTGTTTTGTTGACATCAGCACCAAACTCCAAGAGAACTTTGACGCACCTAGGGTGGTTGTGTCGAACGGCATAATGGAGTGCACTTAACCTGTAAGCAAAACAACGGAAAGGTTAGCGATCAAGCAGAAAATGAGTAAAGGATTTTGAGTGACACAAAGAGTCTCTCATTCGGAAAAATTATAGCAGCAAAACTATTTGCTTCATGTTTATGAAAAGAGTATCTTATTAGCTCAAAGTCTGGACTTGCTCCAAGTCTCATTCTCATGTGAACCGCATAGGCGTCAATGCTGTAATTTCCCGCGTCTTTTCCAACTTGTTGCTACCATTTTGACTATGGTTGTTTGTTCGTCAAACCTTATTTATACTCTTGTACCCTTGTGGTTGCCTGTAACTTCTGCGCATGGCAAGTACAATTTTCCGTCCTGTTGCGTCAAATATTAAAAAGGTTGGTTAATCCCAGGGAGAATAAGTAAATAAGCCATTCAACAATTGCTATGATTTATTGGGTACGTTGGTAGGGCAAAACAATCCTAGTATTTTTTTANGATCTTATTAGCTCAAAGTCATGTGAACCGCACAGGCGTCAAATCTTAAAAAGGTTGGTTAATCCCAGGGAGAATAAGTAAACGCTGCGAAGGAGGCGCGTATCACATCGCTCAACGCAAGTAAACGCGCGTTTCCTGGGCCTGAATAAGCCATTCAACAATTGCTATGATTTATTGGGTACGTTGGTAGGGCAAAACAATCCTAGTATTTTTTTAATGTTAGTGCAATTTAAAGAGTTTGTCGATATCCAATTGTAGAACATATGAGTTTGCTGCTTTTAAGACTTAATAAGAATCTTTTGCATATTTTCAGGACGGATGCATTGATCCAGATGACTATCAGAGAAAAATTCAAGGATTGTACAGTGCTCACAATTGTTCAGATAAAAAAGGGTCACATGCAGGGGTGGCGCCAGGGGAGGGCTACAGCCCCCCGTCGGAAGGACTTAGTTCTCCCGTCGGAGGAAATGTTGGATTATTGTCGGTGGAAATTTGGCAAAATGACGTACGAAAACAGCATTTTTTTTGCCATTTTAGCCCCCTGTCGGCAGTTCCAGCCCCTACGTCGGAAGATTCCTGGCGCCACCCCTGGTCACATGCAAAATCCGAATGTACATGTGGCGTCCATATTCAATTCAGTTAGGTAAAGGAACCCAAACCGAAGCTGTTGTTGTTAACTTATTTTAATTGTGATAGAAGCTGTGATCAAGATGGTTAATCCCTTTAAAGACGAGCACAAGAAATTTTCATCAAAGGCTTCTCACATTTTGAAATTAGATATATATATATATATAGGTCTGAATAACATAAAACAAGTGGAAAAAATTACCTTGGGGGGCAGGGCAGTTTTTACTGATTTTATTTCCCAAAACATGGAATGCCTGTTAATCAGCTCTAGGTATTTTGAATTCATTTGTTATTGTGGCCTAACGAAAGTACACGCAAAAGCTGCAAGAAAATTATCTACTTTCTCATCCTAAAATATCTACTTGTAGAACAATTTGATATTTCAATTTTCCACTTGCCCCAAAATTTTCGTCCGGATCAAAAACGGACAACAGGACCTTTGAAAATCTTGAAACCTCTTGCCATGTTGAAACCAGGAAGCCCAATGAAGTTTTTGAATACAACGTTAGACACTACTCTCTATGTGAAAACACCCAAGACATACGTATTTCATGTAACCTGAAGATTCTGGACAGAATTGAGCCTGTTGGGACATAGAAGTCCCGACAGAATTAAAAGGATTAAGGCATCTTCCGTTTGATTTAATGGCTTAAAAGGAACTTCAGGCACTTTGCTATGATTCAGTTTGCAAGATTTTTGATATGTTGATCATTTTCAGAATTATCGCGTCTTATATATTTCAACCAGTTTTGAGGTTGTGACATCATCAAATTGCTAAATCGTAAACCAAAAAAACTACAGATTCATGCATTAACCATTTCTGCAATTTTTATAAAAGATTTGAGGCCTTTCTCTTGTAAACAAGGAAGATCACAAAAGATAACTGGAAACCTGGATAGCTAGCTAACATGCACAACAACCGTCCAGGTTTTCGGGCATTTCGTACAGCTTACTTTATTTACATCTGCAGCTTGAATAATCGGCCGTACAAAAATGCGTTTGTTTGTAATCGCAAAACGATTTTCTCTAGCATATTCCCATTCTGGAACCTAACTCAGATTTTCACGCCATATGTTCACAATTAGTCCAAGACTGCAAAAGTTTTCTTCAATAAGTTAGGTTTTAAATCCAAAGATATTTCACTCCAATAGACCATTTCTCCGCAGTCGAATGCGAATTCGACTTCGAAACCCCTATGCGATCCCAAGATGCAACGCGAACAGCGCCTTCGCATTCGACTGAGGAATTTTCTATTGACCTGAAGGGGCGGTTTTTAGGACACCCAGCATCTCTCTTTGCTATTTAATATGAATCAAATAAGTCTCAGGAGACCTTTGGGCCCCTTTGGGGCACCCAGTAGGCCATCAACAATACGATGGATTTTGCTTTTAATATGCTTCAGTTGAGCCCGGCATCTGCTAGCAGGTCAAGTAAAAGTTCTGTATGTTATCTTGAAGATGCGAATTCGGATTCGGCCTTGCTTAAGCCCTAGGAAAGAAGTAACAAAAGAGAGATGTGATCTTGTTACCAGACACTCGGTTTTATCAAGAATATTATCAGTATCTCATGCGATAAGAATCCGCCAAAAGACTTGATTTTGATAGTATCTTTATAATACATCTACAGTTGAGTATATGGTCTGACCCACGCGTAGAGAAATCGTCAGCAGCTTCGCGGTACGATTTCGCAGGTCATGCGTTCGTAGGAACGCATTTTGAGTTTTCCGTCTGAGTTTTCCAAAATGACGTGTCACTGTTTAAAAAATCAGCAAATTTGATTGGTCGTGTCAGTTAAAAACTAACTAACTTCATCATCATCATCATCATCATCATCATTATTATTGTTTAGACACGATAACTTCCTTTAAGGCAGAGTAGTGGAATTCCGCTATGGCAAGTTCTGAGAGCGCGAAAATTTTGCACATCTGTGGGCTGAAAATGATAAAATTGTAGATAGAAAAACCTGATTCTGAGTCATAGCTAAAATCGGACTGCAATTCTATGGGAATTTTATTCGATGTGTTTTGAGAAGCATGCCTGCAGAGACAGAGAAGGTCTGATAGATTCGCAAGCATTCGAGAGGAATCTTTCTTACGTGAAGTTTTTCTGTCAATCTGTGTCATGGTATCAACAGAGTTATTCTTATGACTATGGTATAAAACAGCATTTTTTAGATATTACGCCTAGAACATACATGTAATGTCTTCAACGAATTGACTACATGAAGAACGGTAAAAAGGCGACAGTGCTAGAATATGTTTATGTTAACATCTCCAAAGTTTCTTGACGATTCTCCGAAATGTAGAATCAAGAACTATGTAAAAATTTCAATTAACAACGAACCATTTTATAGTAGAAGATAAACGTTAATCAATCACACTAATGAGCGTGTTTTTCTTACTGACCTCGAAGCCCCTTCTTAGATTACAAAGGACTTTGTAATAAAAAACGAACTTAGATGCAAAACTGTATTTCTCATGCTTGCAGTAGAACTAGAAATGTCTATGAACTGTTTGTTGTCTGTCTGAGTTTTTAGTTTTGAAAAAATGACAGTGAGCATGAACATCCTCTAGCGACAGAAAAACGAGAGACCTATGGGTTTCTTTTCTAACGTTGCAATTGTTGTTATCCTAGAACTGCAAATTGGAGGAGAAAAATAATCGCAACCACTGACCTGTTTTCAAGCCTTAAATTTGGGCAAAAGAAGACGAAGTTTTAAAGATTCTAATTTTGACCTCCCGCCTACTGTTATAGTCAATTTCTAGTCCTTAGAAGAGTTTAAGAAACTCAAACATATTGAAAAGGGAGGATCTGCTGAGATTTGTTCCGGTTGTAAGTTGACCGACTTCCAAAATTTACTGCAATAAATTATTAGATCTCTTACCCTTGGCAAGATTTTTCTCTCTCAGTTACAGCATCTACATCCACGGTTTTCGAGGCAAGTAGTGTTTTCAACTCGCTTACAATCCCATCCCTTGCGCACTCCAGCAATCGAGTAACTGGCTCAACATCTTGAATTACCAAAGTGCTATCTCTTTCAATGCTTATTACACTGTAACCATCAGAGGAAGGTTCACATCCCAGCTGCATCATGAAGTTGGACAGGGCAAAAGTCACACATCAGTTACAAAGTTGTGCCGCTCCATGAGAGCTTGTGTTATCCGTTGTAAACATGGATTTGTGGAAACCATTCATGACTTGACATTTCTAATCCGCAACAGAAATCTGAATGTCACGTATTTGGAGAGCAGACAATAGTTCATTTGTCATCTAGTTTGCCAGTCAGTGTCCTGAAAAAAGAGTAAAATTACACGATTCGTGATTTTTGAGGTGAAATAAAGCCTCGTGGACCGAAGTTGAATTGGTGTGGTACTAGACAAGGAATCACTTTCGAAATTCACTTCTGTAATCAAATCAAATCCATTTAATCCTCAAGAGAAGCATTTCTGCTATGGTGTATAAATATATATGTGGTATCAGGGGGTAGCTTACGATCAGTATGGTGGCTTATTAGTAAAGAAGAGAGAGAAACCCGGATACAGACAGCGTGGACGTACGAATTGCGTTGCCTCGTCCTTACAGCTTGCTACAACTTCAAACATTCTAACTAATAAATAAGAAGGTCAAGTACGAAGCATCGAAAGTTGTTTCTTCAATGTATGTTTCCGCCAGCGGCCCAAAGAACTTGCGACGTCCAAAGAAGATTTAAAAACTCTAATTCGCAAATAATCATCAATTTTTCTTCTTGCATGACCATAGTCTGTGGTCGATGTACACGCTTTTTACAAGAAATTCGTTTATAAGAAACTAGTACTAGGATTGCGAAAAATTTAAGACATATCATGGCAAAGAAGTCGCTGAAACCTTATTCTTGCGAAACATTCAATGCTCTTATAATATGTCAAGAAAGGCATCTGTAGCAGTGGTAGAAAATATAATATAATTCATGCAACCAAAAAGCTGACGAAATTTAAGTAGTTTGGACTGATTAAAGTTCTTCAAAACGTGTTTGATATACTTGATGATAATACTGACTTTCTAATGAAAGACACCTTTTACCTGCATCTAATGGACCTCCGTCTTAGCAAGCAAACAGTCGCTGCTTTTGAATGAAATCTCACACTCTTTGTTTAATTCTAGTGCAAAACACATATTTGAATTTTCACTTAGTCATCAGCGAGTCGTTTTCAATGTTTGCGTCCTGAACAAACGAGACATCAACGCTAAGTTAATGAGCGCTTTATTCGAACAAAGAAATTAATAAGTCTCCTTGCTGTTATCATGATTAACGCCGAAGGTGATAAATCTCCATGGAGATATAAACCACAGCAACAACCGAAGTAGCTGGTTGTCAGTTGTCGGCTGTGTCTCGTCTGTTTGATGATATATAGACCGCGCGCAGCTTCAATACTCCTGGCGACGGCAGCGGAGGAATCTTGTTGCTGCGCGCTAAAGATCAGCTGTTCACCATTTTCCCTGCACATCGCCAGTTGTTGGTGAAAACCTTTTGCTATTGTTAAAAATTTTACCCTTTTTTCTTTCCCCTCCCCAAATAATACGTGCGTCTGCCAAAGCAGTAAGCTGAATTCGCACTTGAAGCGTCGTTCTTGACGAATTCCAGGTAAAAACGAAGAGCGGCAACGATTATTTCAACTTTGCCGCGCGCGCCGCTTCGCAAAACCATGCGAAACACAGAAACTGACTTTCATGTTCCTCGAATGATATCTAATATTAGATAAAAGGCCATTTCTTTCAGGGGTTCAAAGCTTTGGGACAGTCTTCGTTAGGATGTCAAATCTGCCGAAATCTGCATCTTATCATGCTTCATTTAAAAAAAGATTAAAAGAGGCAAAATAACTATGATTTGATTCCTTCTTAGACTCTTCACATTTTCTATTTTTCTTTTAATTAAAATGTAATATTTGAAATGAGATATTCAATTTACAGTACAATATAAAAGAATTAAAGAAATTGACGGAGATATAAGGCAACTTAAGTTAGGGGCCTGGGCAATCTAAATATAGCTTATTGTATTCCATTGTATTTGATGATCTCAAGATCGAACAATGATGATGATACAACAAAAGCCGATGGTATGGTTGAGCTATATCTTTGCTACTATCAAATCCTGTAAATTTTGAGGCCCTATAAGGGGTATTTGAAATATGAAACAATTCAAATTTTCAGAGAAAAAATATAAATATTCAACTTTTTTAGTTTTGAAATATGAAATAATGATAATTTTCAGATATGAAATAAAAACTCGTAAAGTTCGAACGAAAATGAATCCGTCAATGTTTATAAAATATTTGGAAATGGTAATTTTGAAACATGAAGTAATGGCAAAATTTCACAATGAAATATGAAATAACGTTACCCTCCCTAACAGGGCTTCAATTCTGGGGTAAACTCTCTAAAATGTTGGACAGTTTTGCTTTTGCGTTGTGATGGCTACGCTTTCAAAGTTTTGTTGCTTCTTTGTCCAAATTCAAGTTTTACGCAACGATCGTCCTTCAAATTTACGTATTTCATGTTATAACAAAAGGAAACTTATTCCAAGGTTTTATGAGATATATAATCATGGAGCATAGAGACTTATTCATGTTGTCATACAAATGAATCTACAGCAGCCTTTTGTATGAATCTACAGCAGCAATGAATCTACAGCAGAATCTACTTCTTGCTACAGCAGCCTTTTAACGCGATGCTTACTTGGGTCTAATTAATGAACCATGCGATATTAAACTATAAATTGTGTTCTTACCAACTGTTAATAAATTGATTATAACAATTATTATTAGTGTTATCTATTCTTTTCAATCCTGTTACCATTAAAAAAATAAAATGATACGATCGAACTTACCTCAGACCTCAGTTTATATCTGTTTTTGTTCGCATTCATTCATGATCTTCTGTTGTTACTTTAAACCTGTTGTTGCAATAATATACCCTATGAATTCTAGAAGAAAATTGTCCAATTATCTATGAGTGACTTTTAACCACCGTTTCCTATGACCGACCAGGGTTTTCTCATTCACACAACAGCTCAAAATGAGATAACAACTCCAAAATACGCGTAACTGATTTAGAATGTCGACGAGAAAAGTCGAAATAACCAACACGTACTATAAACAACGCGGCGAAGTCCGCGAAAAGTTGAGCGTTGTTCGGCAAAAGGGTTTACATAATTCATGAAAACGAAAATATTAGATCATTTTACTATCTGTTTACTAAAACATGCTCGTATGGGGCCTATTTGTAGGTATAGTTAAGAGATGACATAAACTGCGCACTATATTGTTTCACCAGGGGGAGGTTACATTAAAAATTAAAAGGCATAAGAGGGTTGTCTAAGAGTTAACTATGACAACTGGCAAAAAGATAATAGTTGAGCTGAATTTAGGCCCCGTTCACACGAGAAGAGAAAGGAACGGAATTTTATTCTCAGAGGACGAAACTTGATGGATAATATACCGAATAAATTAACATTAATTAACCTTTCAATCCCTATTTCAAATTTAGGAAAATTCGCCGTGAACTTCAATGCATTCGTCCTTCATGCAACTGCACAAAAAATTAAAGATTGGTGAAATAATAAAATTTTAGTGATTTTTAATGAACAACATTTTGTCATGGAGATCAAACTTCAATTTGTAACTATGTGCTTTCTTCAAGCAGTTAAAACAGTTATAATATTTTGTTGTGAAATCGTTCTCTGTGTTACATTCTCTCTTGTGTTATCATTTCTACAATCACTATGCTTATATTCAGCAAGGTTCTTTCAAGATTGTCATGTGAAAATGTGAATGAAGGTTCATTCTTTTTATTCGAAACATGTACCAACTGTGCATGACAAAATACACGAAACACACAAAATTGACCTTTGATACGGTGGTTTACACGGACTAACGATAAACTGAGTTAATTGAAGTTAAAATCTCTTCAACATAATAACAATAACTGGGATGCATTGTATATTATACCAGTTCAAGATGTTGGTGCAACTATGATAGTTGAAAAAACTTGAAGCAGTCATTAGGCCTCGATTCTGTATAGTTACGACGATCGTGTTACGTCACTTTTAAAAAGTTTTAAAGCCTGGTTCACATTAGGTCGTTGAAGTCGCTGGAGCCGTTAGACGAATGACTCAAAAAACTGAACGTGCATGGCGAAAACTCAGTCGTTGGGGTCGTCAGTGTCGTTGAGGAGTTTATTATCGCCGTTCATATTCAGTCTTTTGGGTTGTTATGGTTTGCTGCAACGGTTCCAGCGACTGCAATGACCTCATGTGAACCAAGCTTAAAGGGAATACAAGTATATATAATCCTTTGATAAAAATAGCCGTGCAAAGACAATAGGCCGTGACATGTGCCGAACCATATTTAGGTAACTGATCTTCGTCAACAGGAAATGCTGATATCTGATAGGCTAGAATTTGACTGCAAGTGGCTTGAGCCTCTTTTATATGCTTAGAATCTCTTTAAGACATCACGTGTTTTAGATTATATAATTTTACCCCTTGCAAACATGGCGCAAAGATGATAACAGTTAAATATACTTATTGCAGTACAAATATCAAGTTTCCAATGCGCCAAGAGAAATTATTTTTCGCACATGAAAGTCAAATAGAAACCAATATTATCTATTTTAAGAAACTAAATTTTTGTATCTAAGTTTTGTATCTAACTTAAAGAACGCCGGTCAACCAGCATCCTTTGCGGTCACGCTTTGCAGAGAATGTTGTCATATTAAAATGGCCGCCGCAGTCGAAAGGCAACAAGCGAAGCGCGCAAAGGATGCTGGTTGATTGGCGTTCTTTAAGTTGACTTGTTAGCAACACGAATATTATCAATTTATAGGAATCCAATGGATAGTTTGAGAGCTGCAGGCTTTTAAACGTCTAAATATTTATCTGACTCACCCGTTATCTGCCTACGACAGGACACGCATTGATAACAGCAGTTTTTAACTTGTTGAAGTGTTCATCCTATATAAATATTCGTTTATTATTATTATATATGGAATAACAAAACAAGAGAACGGTTCATTGTTTTCAGAGTTAAGACTTTCACTCAAAANAAAATAACCAACACGTACTTTAAACAACGCGGCGAAGTCCGCGAAAAGTTGAACGTTGTTTGGCAAAAGGGTTTACATAATTCATGAAAACGAAAATGTTAGATCATTTTACTATCTGTTTACTAAAACATGCTCGTATGGGGCCTATTTGTAGGTATAGTTAAGAGATGACATAAACTGCGCACTATATTGTTTCACCAGGGGGAGGTTACATTAAAAATTAAAAGGCATAAGAGGGTTGTCTAAGAGTTAACTATGACAACTGGCAAAAAGATAATAGTTGAGCTGAATTTAGGCCCCGTTCACACGTGAAAAGAAAGGAACGGAATTTTATTCTCAGAGGACGAAATTTGATGGATAATATACCGAATAAATTAACATTAATTAACCTTTCAATCCCTATTTCAAATTTAGGAAAATTCGCCGTGAACTTCAATGCATTCGTCCTTCATGCAACTGCACAAAACATTAAAGATCGGTGAAATAATAAAATTTTAGTGATTTTTAATGAACAACATTTTGTCATGGAGATCAAACTTCAATTTGTAACTATGTGCTTTCTTCAAACAGTTGAAACGGTTATATTTTGTTGTGAAATTGTTCTCTGTGTTATATTCTCTATTTATAGGAATCCAATGAATAGTTTGAGAGCTGCAGGCTTTAAAACGTCTAAATATTCATCTGACTCACCCGTTATCTGCCTACGACAGGACACGCATTGATAACAGCAGTTTTTAACTTGTTGAAGTGTTCATCCTATATAAATATTCGTTTATTATTATTATATATGGAATAACAAAACAAGAGAACGGTTCATTGTTTTCAGAGTTAAGACTTTCACTCAAAAGCTTTCATTAAAAAAAAACGCTGCGTGAGAACAAATTCAATTTACGCTTTCAAAACTTGTTTATTTATCAATAAAAATTGGTTTGAAATCATAGCTGCAATCAAAACTTAGAAAAGTTATCACATTAGGCCTTTTAAAGACGCACATGCTGCCGTTCCTCATAAATATGCAGTTTCTTATCAAAGAAAACTAACTGCGAGTAACCTTTATTTATAAAAACAAATTCTCAAAAGAAGAGCGCAAAATGCATGTACTTTTTTACATGAAACCGCTCATAAGAAACTGCAAGTATAAGCTCAATTTTCCAAAACTTAAGGTTTTCAAAAACTAATGTCTCAACATTCTTTTGAGTGCAAATTCTGTTAATGCTTGTTTTGACACCTTATTAGGTACTTTGACTCTTTAACTTTGACTATAATACTATCATGCTATCATACTATCATACTATCATACTATAATACTATAATACTATAATACTATAATACTACTATAATACTATAAAGTAATCAAACTTACCGAATGTGACATGGAATTCAGCTAAATGCGATATGAAGCTCCACATCTAGTCTTGCTGTTCTCAGGAACTTTAAGCTTGCCACATTCACGTTATGAATTCAACTCTGGAGAAGAGACTAAAGCTATGTGTAAATTTAATAGCACTACTATTGTGAAGACAATACAAGTTGCTGAAATCAGTTTTAAACTCCTAAAATAGATCAACAGTTTCCTGGTTGTTATGTTAACCACGTGTATTTTCTAACAGAACAGGCGTTTCGTAGACAATCACTATTTTTCTAAGCAGTTTAAAACTCTCCGACAACCGTGTTGCGATCAATGGTTACAAGCTTCGGGCCAGCTTCCTGTGTTCACTTCAAAGCTCTAAATAGACGAAGAAAGTAAGGCCTAGAAGTGTAAAATTTGGCTTTCAGTAAAACAAGCAAGTACACCTGCGGTTAGAAACTTCCCAAGGAGCCTTGATGCAAAAACCTCCACCTTGCTATGTTCATCTCATAAGCTCAAAATTTGAGACGAAAATAAGGCTTTAAGTGTATATTGACAAGGATCAAGTAATCCTAGTAGTACGACAAGCAATCCCCACGTTTTCCTGAGTGGATTACAACCCTCCGAAATGCCTTGTTGCGTTCCACATCGTCCAGCTTGCTATGTCCACCTCACCAGCTCAAAATAGATGGAAAAAGTAAAGAATCAAAGCGTAAATATAAAGCCTCCCAATTAGCCTTGAAGCAATCAACAGCTCGCTTGAGATGTCACGTCATATCGTCAAATGTTCAAAATAGGCGAAGACCTGTAAAAGTATTAGCATAGGGCAAGCAATGCACATTTACCTAAGCGGTATGAAACTTCTCAAAACGCCTTGTTTAGAACAACAGCTCTCAGCTTGATCTTTTCACGACATCTGTGCAAAATTTCAAGAAATGTAAATTAAAAGGATCTTGTCTGATAGTAGGCGATGCACATAAACCTAAGCAGTTTCAAGTCTCCAACAAGCCTTGTTTCGACCAACAACATCCATCTTCCAGTTATCACGTCACAAAATAGGCCGATACCGTAACAATAAATGTTTAAATGATCAACGTTTGATACGCAATGTACGCTCATCTAAGCTAGACCAACAGCGTCCAATTGGCTGCGTCCACGTCATCAAAAACTCAAAACAAGAGATAACGAGAGACGAAGGCCCTTAAAGACAAATGACGGATATATAGCGCCTAGTTTAAAAATAGAACAAAAGATGTCTGAGTGACCTCATTGTCCAGTACATTTGATAATCTCTCGAGGTCATCAAATACAATGGAATACAATAGGCTATATTTGAATTGCACAGGCTCCTGATTTAAGTCGTCTTATATCTCCGTCATTTGTCTTTAAGAGCAAGCTTAAGAAGATTTGGCGTTGAGTAGGCATGGCAAATAATGAGAAAAAACTAGCTCTACTCGTATTGGATTGTTTGTAGAACATCTTAAGTCTACCAAGGATCCTTAATTAAGACGAATGCAGTGCAGGTGATATGTCACGTGACAGTATGCGAGAACAAAAAGAATAGAATGTCGGCTCGTTTCGGGGAAGATTCTGCTTGTTTGGAAATATTCTGAAAATAATTCTTTGCAGGTGCCGTGAGTTAAAAATGGTTCAAAATGGGGGAAAGAAAGTCATGGAAATATCATGGATTCTACTCTTATTGGGTTTCATTCTAATAGGTTTTTATCGAAGAGATCTCCTTGAGCTGCATTTATCAACTATTCCGACAAACATTTTCTTGCACGTGATAAAAAACAATTATTCTATTTTTCTTTCACATCAAATAATCTAAACAGTAGGAAAACTCAATTAGTAAGACCAGATCAACTAAAGTAAAATCCGGAGGGCCCCTTGAAAAACAGCTTCTGCTGAAGGGCAACCCCTTCCCTAAAGGAATGAAATATGAAACATGAAATATGAAACATTACCCATTTTCTCAAACCAATTTACTTCCCAAATTTGTTCTCAGGTGGCATCCTCGTGACTTTTTGTTTCTTTACTTACCTGTATTAACAATCAACGAGGATCTTTCGCCACCTCTTCTATCTTACGAAACTAGGATTGTTTTCTTCCTTCTACTTTGCTTTCTTCCTTCTACTTCCTTTTCCTCTGGAGCAATTTCTTTTCCTTCCCCATGAGCACTAGGATACTGTGTGTTTCTCGCTTTCTGTGTCTTTGTTCCCCTGTGTTTTCATAGCGGCGATAGCAGACGCAGGCGACACAGCTTCCTGATGAAAATGCAGCGCAGCGTCGGTACGAAAAGGCAGGAACAAACACAATCTAGCCAGCGTGCAGACTTTGTTGGTCAGTGACCAACAAAGTTTGCACGCAGGCTAACACAATCAAACCGAAAACAAAAAAGAAGCATCCTATCCAGAAAAGCGAGGTAACTATAGCAACGAATATCTACGTGAAAATGCGGTAATTCAATTCAATTTTTGTCACGATATGCAACAGGCCTAAACTAGGAAACTAACTAGACTCAATACATGTCGCAGTTTCGCTCTTTGACTGAACTGATAACGCTACATCTACAACGCAGATGCTCACTGCAGCGACAACAACAACAGCAATTCAATTCAATGAGATGAGCGTAAGTTGAGGGCCTTATGCAGTGAGGCTAGAAACTAACATAGCAGCTTTGCGAAGATGTCAAAGAAGATGCCAAAAGACTACAAAGCTGCAAGAAAGTTTTTCAAGCAGCGGGAACGCGTTTAGGAGTTAATAGATACGTCTTTCTTCTTGTCTCCATGGTAGAAAGACAGTTAAATCAAAATGCGAGAATCAATGTTCTTCTCTAAGATCTATGTTTATCTACCTTATGCAAACAACTACCGGGTGAGTCAGAAAAAATGTCATGTGTTTACTAATTTCAAGATTCCTAAAATAGGCCTTGCATGCAGGTGTGAACTTTTAGACAAAGACAAACATACTATTTTTCTTTGAAACAAGGCATTAATTGTGACACACAAGGAAAAACTATTGTTATCTATTTTGTATCTTCAGTGGACTATTCATTCAATTGTCATTGTTAGGAAGCAGAAAGTTCTTACGAAAACGCTATTTTTTTTCACCAAAATGGCTATATCATCATAAAATTGCAAATTAATATGGAAAGGAATGACTGATTTCGACAAACTAAATTTCTTTAACTAATTTAATCTTTCTTTTGAATTATGAAACTTTAACAAACACAATCTGAGTTGTTTTTCGCCACAACATGGCTTGTTAAACGCCCCAAGTTTTTTCTGACTCATCCGGTGGTTGAAAACAATCGTAAACCTCGACAAAAACGCCGACAATTTGTTTAACTCAACTAGCAGTAGCTCTGAAAGAATGTAAGACGTACAAGTACCAAATACCCAACTCTGATTGAAATCTATAAAAATCTCCATTACATGAGAATTACCATTTAAGAGGTTGTCTTAAGTCAAATATTCCAGTCCCTGCTTTGACAACACGCCCTACAACTATCCGCGAAGAAGGCGAGTCCAACGTATCTACACGACCAAACGCAGATGCCTCGCGTAAGAAGTGCGTGGTTGTTTCAAATGTCATTTTTTGTAGAGGGTATGGATTACTTTCAATACCTTGTCTGTTGAATGGCTTGTAGCTACCTTCAAATGTCATGTAATCACCAACCAAAGAAAGATGGCGACGATCAATCTGAATACCATATACTTTGAAGACGTTCGTGATTTCCTGTGGAAAGCAAAAGAAATCTTGCCTGAAACTGTCGTGTGGTATAAAACATACAAACTGCGTTAATAGCGTTAAGTAAATAAGTTTATTTTCGCCATCAAAAAATAAAATTTACAGGAACTGAACTGAAAACATTCAATTCACAAAGGAATCAATAACAACAAGGTTTCATTTAATTATATTATACAGGTTGAAATACTAAAATTATGGTATAGATATATACAATTGAATTCAAAATTTGAAAAATGAAAATAAAAACACTCCTAGATTAAGATGGCAGGGATAAAATTAAAAGGTAAAAAATAGATCTTTTTTCCATAATGTTCCCTCCAGAGGAACGGTACATAAAATAAAGGTACATAAAAAGATAGAGCCATCTACAATACAACAAATTTTCAGGCAAAATCCACAAAGTAGAACAGCTTAGAAGTTGTCCCCTTATCAGAATAAGCCAATTGGAAGGCCCAATTTTACGAATACCCAACGAGAGATGCTTTTGAAATTGCTTTTCTTAGTTTGATTTCTGTCAACTTTACCGATCTTCAAATTCCATGGCTTGGAAATCAACAAACACACAAATGCATAAAGTGACGGTGCAAAAATGCAAAATTGCCCAGAAGCTTACACTATGACTCCACATATAAGGGCAAGCCCCTATTTGAGCATGATCGATATAAGGGTCTCCCCTTAAATATCGCTGGACATTTCCACACATCTGTGCATCAAAGATAAAAAAGCCATGAGATATACGAAAAACACGACAGTTTTATTTTTAGCAAATTTTTCATAACAATAAAAAAATCACGTAGGGTATGGAGAGATCTGTTGTTCGTTGTATTGGGAAGCCTCAACATCGGACAAAAATGCAACGACGAGTTTTCATTCTCAACAATAAAAGTATTTCGGGATTATAACCCTGCCAGCTATTCGATTATGTAGAACTGGAACTTATTTCAAATGTTTTGTTAGTATGATATACTCCTTTTTCCATCCTTTAATCGAAACGATTTTCATTTCTTTTTGAGATGACAGGAGGCTGGAATCATAAACTAACAGAATCCACGAGGTAAAAGTTGAGTGTCCCCATTATTTAATTTGATCACTTACTTTGATGATGATTTGTCTAGCAGCCTCGATACCATATGTCCTTGCCATGGCATGAATATCATTGGAATATAAGTTTTTCAACTCGAGAATTTCAGGATATTGCCACAGTTCCTAGAACGATGCGGAAATGATTTCAATTTAGGCCTAAAGTTGTATCATCTGTATCACTGATTGGCAAGCGATAATAAGAAATCAAGACGATTTGCTCATCCTTGCAGAAGAAAATTGTTTCTAACAGAGGCAGCACTATTCGGCATACTTCCAGGGGATAGAAACACGTTAAAATATACCTCTTTATTCGTTACATATCATACTTCTCACCAAACATTTATTTTAAGGCGTATAGTGAAATAAACCCTTACATAAATCGTTCAATTTTGTGACAGTACATAACAATGAAATTGGTAGTTGACTCGACTTGGTAATGATATGTGCAATTCCCATAAGAAAGTCGATAACCATACCTTCCAACTGGGAAAGGTACGGTTTATAATTCAATGCACTTTATTAGTTCCACATATTGGGTGATGATATCTCAATAGATAAATGGATAAAGTGTGCGTCATACTCCTTAACACAGATAGAAAGACAAATGAATAAGAAACACCAACTTACAATAATGCTAACACCTTCTGTTTTGATTCTGTGTCTTCCTTCTTCACCTCTGTCACTGCTTTCTGAGAAGAATGCTCGTTTGATTCCGGGGGCTTCGTTTACGACGGCCTATTGGTACGAAACAATATTATGGTAAATTCTAATACAACGGGGGCTACAAGCTAAACTTCGGAGGGAAGGTAGGCAAATACCACTAGTTTCAAGGGAAATATCACTCCAACAATCTTAAATCTGTTCAGTCACTCATTCTCAAGGCCATTGTTGTACCATTGCTAAGAAATACAGTACCAAAATGGGAAAACCCTCCTGATGAAGAGAAATCACCCAAACATGGGGTTCGCTAAAAGGCTTCAACTATGAAATGTGTATAATTTTGAAACCAGTTCAGTTTCAACACTAGGCAATAATTAATCATTTATCAGAAACGCCATATAAGCGAATATGGATAGCAGTGATGTNCCACTAGTTTCAAGGGAAATATCACTCCAACAATCTTAAATCTGTTCAGTCACTCATTCTCAAGGCCATTGTTGTACCATTGCTAAGAAATACAGTACCAAAATGGGAAAACCCTCCTGATGAAGAGAAATCACCCAAACATGGGGTTCGCTAAAAGGCTTCAACTATGAAATGTGTATAATTTTGAAACCAGTTCAGTTTCAACACTAGGCAATAATTAATCATTTATCAGAAACGCCATATAAGCGAATATGGATAGCAGTGATGTCAAATGGATCTTACCTTTTCTGCAAGCTTCTCAATGAGCGAGAGTAACATGATCTTCGAACCAGTTACTGGAAACTAAAAAGAATAATATTTTAACAGCAAAGTTGCGAAGAAAGAAGTCTTAATTATGTTCGTGTTATCTATGTTCGCGTTCGCGTCCATGTTAAGCACAATAATTCATAAATTATAAAAATAAATTACAGCTTCTTCTGGGGCTAAACATAGGGCTCAAATCTTTCAAAACTTTAAAAAGGTGAGGGTAAAATTACTTTACATTTTTCTTTTAATAAAAGACTTCAAAGGAACTTACGGTACTTTCCTGTAAATCTGCCATGGAAATTTTGTGATATCTTGATTATTTTCAAAATGGCGGCACTTATTATATTTGAGGCTGTGACGTCATCAAATTTCTAAATCGTAAACCAGAAGAGCGACAGATTTCTGCTTGCCACCATATTGTAGACCTTCATAAACTATGGTTTTCTTGAAGATTGTGTCACTTTTCATATATTGGTTTAGGATTTACGATAATTTCAATTTTTTCAAAATTCTCCATGAATTTTTTCGAAAAAAATTCAAATACCGCCATTTTGAAAATAATGAAGATATCAAAAAATTTCCACGGCAGATTTACAGGAAAGTACCGTAAGTTCCTTTCAAGCCATATAATTCAAAGAAAAATGTAAAAGAATTTTGCACACACCATTTTAAAGTTTTGAAAGATTTGAGCCCTATGAAACAAGAAATGAAGGCATCACTTCCAACGTTGTTGTCTTTTAATATTACGTCTGGCGGTATTTAAAACTTCAAAAATTTTGAAACTCAAATGTCTTCTCGAAATCTTAAACATAAACTATGTATAAGTAAACAATAAACAAGTACCAGGAATACAGAAAAATGTGTCTGTTTAAAATTATTACTGCAAAAACATTGAATGCTATTTTATGTGATTTTCAATTCTTTTCTTTCCGAACCTTCGCTGATCTTTAGCGATTTGACTCTAAATCTAAATTATTTCTCTACATTGTTACGCTTTACTACGCTGCTAGGCGAAAGCTCGTAAACTTTCAGGCAACGGCAAATGTTAGATTAAAAACAGTTCACTAAAGATCGAAACTAAATTCTAAAAATTGCGTTAATAACTGAGACTACGTTCACACGATGCCGGCACAAAAATTTGAAAACGGCAAAAAATGTGACGGTACCAATCTCTTTGAAATACCTGCAACAAAGAAGCTGGATTTTGAAGACAAAGAAATTTATCTAGGCCTAAAGAATCAATCAGCCTCGTTTCGAAAGCGTCGAAACATGTTCCGCTTTCATCGTTTTCGAGTGTTCACACGATGCCGTTTTCAAATTGTGCCGGTTAGACTTCCGTTTTCAAATCCTGCCGTTTTCAAATTGTGCCGTCAAAAAAAGTGCCGTCTTCTTGTCAACGGGAGGCCCATCCGTAACATTTTCAGGCCGTTTTCAAATTGTGCCAGTATCGTGTGAACGCAGTCTTAGTCAATCAAACTTTCTGTAGATCTTCAAGTTAGTTTTTCCAATTGTATTTTCAACTGTGTGCCGATTTGTGACATTTTTTTGTGGCATTACGTGGTGATTTGTATCATCACCGATGATTAGTCAATAGGACGGATCGTCACGCCTAGATAAACATTTTTTGTGCCTTGGTGAAAAGGCCAAAATAACAAAGAAACTCTTCAGAGTGCCTGGATGAAAACATGTGCTTTGTCTTTTTTTATAAATGCCTGGTGTTGTGGCGCAGTGGTGTAATCCTCTGACTTTGCAACCAGAACAGTCAGGCTGACAGGGTTCGATCCCAGGTAGAGCCCCACCATTTGAGCGTCATGACAAGGGGTCGCGGACTCAATTAGGTCTTCTCTACTTCTGCGATCCCAGCGCTTGGCGCTAAAAAACGCAACTTCACCTTCACCTGGTTCCCATCTTCCTGGGATTTTTCGAGACATGTTGGTCGTGAAGGAATTTGAACAAACTATAAAAAGAGTAGTAGCTAATGCTTACCTGCATTGATACTTCACACCATAAATTTTTCTTCACATCATATTTGTATTCAACGATACTAGGAATGTTGACAACACTCTAAAATTCAAAACAGATAACACTCACAACACAGGTACACTTTTGAATCCCTTCTTTACTACATTTTTGATCGCTTCTGATCGGACAAAAATATAATGGGTGCGCCAAAAGAACTTCACATGTTTGAAAATTCGTTATGCGGAGAATACTTGATGTATTGGAAAGAATGACAGTTTGGTTGGTAACCGACAGGCTGAGGTATTCCTTTACTTCAGAATCCTTGCAAAATATATATAAAAATACAGTTCATTTCCCTCAAAGGCGTAAAAGTGATTTTTTGTGAATCAAATTTTATCTGTATTTCCAATGCTCAGGAAAATAGAATAAAAATCGCAAAAATTTCAGATTAGTTTAGAAATCAATTAATGACAACTGAACAGTTGAAGGTGACCTGAAGTGAAAATTATTATTTACGCAATTGAATATCACTGTTGAATAGTAAAAAATACCGTTTAAATTTGTTTGATATCTTATCACATTTTCGCATTATCCACTGATTTTATGTATCGGCTGATGGCATCATTTTATTTGGAAATCTTCAGGATGATAAATACAATTATGGCTTTACTTCATCTTGGAAAGGTTATAGTTTTCAGAAACTTTGCGGCTTAGCTACATAAATGTAATACAACATTTTTTCCAACATATTATGATGTTTAGAATGGCATGTTCATTTAAAAGAAAATTTGTGAAGATATTTTGTTGTGGAACCATAGTCAATCTTGAGTACTATTTTATTTTGTGTAAACAAAATGACGTCATCAGCCAATCTCATAAAGCAGTAGATAGCTCGAACATTAATTGAAACACCGAAACATTTTAAACGGCATTTTTGTATAGTTCATTTGCATCAACATGTGCTATTCATGTGCTATTCATTTGCATCAACAATAATCTTTTCTTCAGGTCACCTTTAAGCAAAGAACTGAGTTGCTCTATTAACTATGGTTGCATGTCTGTGTTTTAGGTTAGTCTTCTGGGGTTGGGAAAATTAACTTTCCTCTCCAAGGGCTGTCAAAGAGGCAAATAGCTTTGAAAAATCTTGTTAGTCATAGCTTTTAGCACACCCAGTATAAATTTCCGCAAAATACACTTTTTCAATCAACAGCCTCGTTTTGGAGATTTTCGAAAACTTCTTTATATGAAATGTTTGAGCCTAGATTCAGATTTAGCACCTAAACTTTAGTTTAGATACAAATTTCATAATCCTAGTGTTCGTGACTTCGATCTATGAAGACAATAAATTTGAAAATATATAAGGGATTCGACCGCGAAAATTTGACCGCGAAAATCGTTCTGGGTGTAATTTTACACGCTCAGTCACAATTCACAGTCAAATCCCTTCTAAATTCTCAAACTGATAATAATCGTTATACAATCAAAATCACGAACACTAGAATAGGCAATAACGCTAAAGATGGCGGCTCCAAAGACTCTGTTGTGTTTTGCTGCAAAGCATGCTGGTAAAAAGCTCCCTAACGACCACCTAACGACATAAAAATTTCGGCCTGTCGTCGAATTGAAGTTTTAATTAAAGATTCGCGTTCTAATTAAAAAATTTTCCTATTTGTATACATTGATTACTTGTTCCGAACTTTACCACAGCTAGCTAGTCGAAACGACACACCAGCATTTTTATGTCGTTAGGTGGTCGTCAGGAAGCTTTTTACCAGCATGCTTCGCGCGGCCGCCATCTTTAGCATCATTGTCTATTATCAAAACTCGTATCTTGATTATAGTTTGGGTTCTAGATTCGAATCTGGGGCCAGAAACTTCTTATGTAAAAATTTGAAGAACTTTTGAATATTCACAAAATGAAATCGTTTACTTGGAAAGGTGTAAAGTTCAAGAGTTAAAAAAACGAGAAAGTCATACCGTTATTCTCGTGTCTCTTTCCTCGTTATTAGCTTCTTCTGCAGCAGATGAAATGGGTTGTTGATCGTCCACTATTTCTATGTCGTCCATAACACCTGATGTAGATAAAATGGTTATAGAATATGATATTATAGAATTACTGCAATAAGGACAATAAGGGAAGGAACGGAAGGGTCTCAAATTCGAGAAAGTTTCAAACTGCAGTCCTTTGCAAAATCTTTACTGATGAGTAGAGTCAGCTGAAGAACTTTCTACGGCATACTATTAAGTTCCAAAAGCTTTCTGTGGGTCGCAATCTAGAGAGCGAAACCCTTAATTAATGGCATCACTAAAATACTCATGCGAATCAACACTACCGAAATATACATTGAATACCTACTTTCAGTCATTTCTCCCTTTTGTTTTTGAGCTAAGTCTTCATCATCTGAATCACCTGAAAGATAACGACAGCCTTGTAGAAGGTGTTGTGGCGCAGCGGTGTAATCCTCTGACTTTGCAGCCAGAACAGTCAGGCGGACAAGGTTCGATCCCAGGTAGAGCCCCACCATTTGAGCGTCATGACAAGGGGTCGCGGACTCGATTAGGTCTTCTCTACTTCTGCGATCCCCGATCCCAGCGCTTGTCGCTAAAAACCGCAACTTCACCTTCATTTTCACCTCACTTTACAACGTTATGAGTAGATCCACAGCCACTGCCAAAGAGAAATTGGCATTTTTCTCAAAGATTTGGCAAAGAGCATCATTCCAACTGAAGAAAATTAGAATTCTGGAATCCAGTTTTGACTGGAGTTTGCCTCCTTATATAGCCGAACAGAACAACCCAGTATATGAACTATTGGTTTTAACGCATCTTTGGAACAGCCTTGAACCTGAGGTTAAGCAAGTACCCTCTTTATATGCTTTTGAACATCGACTATGAAGTATGACCACAATGTATCTATTTCTAGATTTTAGTTTTGTAATTAGCTTATATATTTTTGGTTTCATATGAATTTAATTGTAAATTGTAAATTTTTGTCACGGCCCCCTGAAAAGCAGCCTTAGCTGACGGGGTTACCGTGGTTAAAGAATATAAAATGAAATGAAATGAAACGCCTTTAAATTTCATTCCATGATTTAAACTTTGCGTTAAACTATACTTTAGTTGGTTAAACTATACTTTATTCTATTAAATCACAAATACCTTCATCCTCATCTTGCGTTTGTTCATCTTCATCAGGCTCTTCATACGATGTAAACTGGAGAAAAAAACAATCATTTCAACTATTGGGTATCCCAAAAACTAGACCCGCTTGAAAAATTACCAAACTTCTATCATTAAATTTGCCATCAAAATTTCATTTTAACCAATTTTTTCACGACCAAATTATTTTTTGAAGTGATAAAAATATGTGTTCTCAATGCTTAAAGGGTATAAAATAACAAATTAAAAAACGTTATCTTGAACTATACTCTGTAAAGAACATGGTAAATCTGGACACACAGCAGAAGTTGGCAATTTCTCATCGTACGGACCGAGCTTGCTTTCCTGTACAACAACAAGATTGGTTAGCTATGAAATTTATTACAAGCTTCTAATTTGGCCTCAAATCACTTAATTTAACGTATTTTCTTACTGCTTCGTCGCTTAACTTTATCGTAAATCTAGCAGGCCGAAAGCAGTTGCTATGACAATAAAATATGTCCTTGCATCATGTTATACAAGGCTATGGAAAAACCACGAGAAATTTGCGATAAGCAAATAGGAGTGGCGGGATTCCTGTACACCTTTTTTTGGAAATTTCAGTAAAGTAAGAAGATGGGCTATAATACCTGCATCTGTCTGCTCTTGTTCTTACTATCCGCTGCATCTCCGTCTCCAACCAATTCATCATCAGAAATATCAGCAATATCGTCATTTTCGTCCTCAGCCATGAAAGCATCTTGATCGCCACCTAACAAATTAAATATAAAATATTACCAGTGATTTTCAGATATTGTTATTCGGCTTGGGGTAGCTGTGGCTCTGGTAAGCTACAAGTGATGCAAAAGTTGCAAAATAGAGCGGCTAGGATTGTTACAAATAGCTATTATGATACCTCTGCTGCCCCATTGCTTGCTAAACTATATTGGTTCACGATCTCTAAAATGATTCAATTACCAACGTGCACAATGGTATTTAAGTCCTTGAATAAGCTGGCTCCTTCGTATCTAGAGAGTATGTTTTCTAAATTGTCTGATACGAACTCAAGTTCCCTTCGCAGCACAGAGACCAACCTGAGAGTCGCTTTAATGGAAGCCCCAAATGGTCAAACAGCTTTTTCATATCAAAGTGCAAAGCTTTGGAACGAAATTCGTGATCAGTCGAAGCAGGCAGCCTCACTGGGAGCATTTAAAAAATCATTATAGAGGGAGTTATTGTCATTATAGGGAAATCGATTGTGCATATATATATATGTAACAGGCTGTTTTAATCTGAACTATTTTTGTAATTAAGTTTGCATCTTTAAGTTTTCTTTGTAATTTTCAGCATGGCCCCCTGAAAACCAGTGCTTCCACTGATGGGATCTCCATGTATAAATAATTGAAAACTGAAAATCTCACTGACCCAGCATAAGGTGGCCAGAACTCCGATCGGTAAAATCCAATGCAGTGATTAAATCGCCTAGATAACTATTGTTCTTATAAAAATTACATAACAAAACTAACATTTACAATATAGTTAGAATACCACGGGAGTACAAAACTAGATCAACCCCGTGGCCTCACAGCAAGACAAATACGTACATTTAAGATATAACAAATTACAAATTCAATTCAAAGCTTTGAAAAAATAGTTACAATACACATACAGAAACAACAAATTACAAATAAGATATTTGACATAACAAATAAAACATTACTGCCGGTAGATAAATATCAGGCTGTCAACAACTCTGACGTTTGAAATATCATTACAATTCAATTTGAAAGCCACGTCGAATAACGAAACCATTTCCAAACAAATTTTATCTGACACCAGACACAGCAAATCATCGGGTAAGATTCGAAAGATCTTTGCACGTTTTCCAATAACCAAATGAACTTTAAGTGGGCTCGTTGATTGGCTAATTTCAAATTAATGCACAGTGCTTATTCTTGTTTCTTCTTGATTGATGCAATGTAAAAAAATGACAAATTGATTACCTTCAGCTTCTTCATTAGAAACATTGGGTTGTTTCTCATCCAATGTCTTCACTTGCCTAAAAATCAAATCAGGGTCAATGTTTGAAGCATGAAATGCAAAAGTAAAATCATGAAATGTGAAAGTCAAATCCAGCAAAACAACTTCGATGGCTCCTAGTCACGACTGTAAATCACTATCAATTAATCTAAAAATTATTTGGCATTTTAAAGGGTATTTTACCTTTTGTGGACAGTCAAAAAAGCAAAGAACGTTTGGGCACATCCTGTAGTAGCACTAGTTACGAGGATCATTATAAAAAATATACAGGGTGTCAAAAATTGATTATAGCACAGTTCAGCACACAACAATACAACATTATGGGACACCCCACCCAGACTTGGTATTACAAGGTGACGCCCTCGTAAGGAAATTTAGGGTCTTTAATTCTGCAATTTACTACCTCTTAGGGTAGCAAAAATGCCAAATTTCTACCACTTTGGGTTATGTTTTGTTTTGATTAGGATTTGAAGGTATTCGATTGGTTCATAATATGATGAATGCCTTTTCAAGGTAAATTAAAGTCTTTTTCTTACCATGCAGACGTAAAAAAGTTATTTGATCATCATCATACAATCATGGAAATGCAAGTTGACAATTTAATTGTTTGATGAATGCTATACAAGAGCACTACTGTTTCTGAAACAATCAGCCTATTGTTTTTTGCCGCTTTAAGCAAAAGTTACTACCGCTTAGGCTGAAAGCTACTACCGCTAAGGATTAGGGTTTCTTGGCATTTTCCAATGGGTACGTCACCTTGTACTACTAAGTCCCTCCCTCTGGGTGGGACACCAGGTATGATAACGCAGACAGCTACATCAAATTTCTTCTACTTTCAAGTAAGCTCATGTAAAATGGAAGACTTTTCGTTAAATTAATGAAAAACGTAAATAAAAATAAAACAGGGAATCATACTTTTCGCCTGTTTTGATTTTGCACAATTTCTTGACGGCAGCCAATATCCTCCGCACAAACGCCTGCTCAACATAGAGCAGGATATCTTTTGGGGTCGTAGTGTATTCATCCTTAAACAAAAACAAGACATTAGCCTACGTTGAATTTAAACGAAGAGACGCAAGCAGGCGCAGCTACAGTGGTTGGTTATTATTCTTGGATCGGTTCAAGGGCACTCGCAAAAACTTGGACACGGATGCTCGTGTTATTGTTTGGGGTAGAAATGTGGACTTATGTTATTTTTGGGTTCCTGACATTTGGCGTTATTTTTTGGGTTCTGATAAAGTTGATGTTATTTTTAGCGGGTTTTGAGAACATTTATTCTATTTTTGGGGGGTCAAGAAAACTACCTTATTATTTTTTGGGTGCGTGAATCTTCATATTATTTTTTCGATAGAAGTCAAATTAGCTCAAATGCGCATCAATTTCCATGATTTCACCAAGTACACCCATGGGACCTCGGTACACAAAGGTATTGGCCAACGCTCATAGCTACAGCCTGCGGGAATTTCACAGATATGGAAATTTGGGCAAAATGCATTATTTTCAATCACAGAATGATGTACATGTATAAAAAGCTGAGATCCTCAGCTTCCAATGATTTTTAAATTTTGTGTTTATCTGTTGTAAACGGAAAACGTAAGAAAAATATTTTTCTCAAAGATGATTTCTCAAAGATGCTGAAAATGGTTAATCCGCGCAACATCTTGGAACAATCTATCAATCTAAATCTAAGTCAGCCTTTCATCTACCGACGAAGTAAATAATCTTTGAGATTGGTCTATTAGCTTAATTTCTACAATTTTCCAAGTTGTGTTTTAGGCACCCTGTGGTTCTAGAAAAATTTGGAGAAGTGAAAGTCTGATCTTACCTTGTAAACAGACCTATGCAAAAATTCCATCCTAATTTTGAACTGTCTACATCTTCGACGGCCACTGCAACGATAAAATATCCCTGGTGAGTCCCAATATTGTATCTACTGTTTAAAACATCGTCTGCAAAGACCATCCAATAAATATAAACATGTCTTTTTCATTTGCAAAACCGTAGATCTAAATTAATTTTCAAAAACTTTTCGTAATTTCTAGTGCATTGTCTTGCTCCCAAATAAAAAATTTCCTGAAATTAGACCATAATAGTCAATGGTTCTCGTCAACAACAAAACTACGGTGCCATGAACGCAATTATTGCAGAAAAAACAAACACGTGTACTTACCTACTTATTTGCCCGGCTTTTAGAGTTTCGAATACCTCCATCTTTTCGATAACCTTGAGAATATAAATTCACTATCATTTAATAGCTCTAATTTAGCAACAATAAGTCAACAAGACAATCTGAAACAATAACGGAACTCCAAACAGGGACTTTGTTACCCTTAGATCATTTAGGCCTCATAAAGGGGATAGTTGTATCGACTTTAAGTCGAAGAATTGGTCAAATTTGTGAGCATCGTTTTGGTAAAAAATGGCGTAAGTTATCATATCATTCAACAAATTTTAGATTCAAATTTATTATACCATTGCCAAAACGCTTGAAAACCTCGGTTTCCAGGACCAAGAGACGAGAAAGCTGGCTAGCAATACTGAGATATGTGTTAATTTATATAGGTACGAATTTTAAAAATTGACCTGCCCTTCAATAATATCTTTTGAAGACTCCTTGGAAAAGCGAAACCATCATTTGAAAGATTTTTCGTCGGACACTGATCAGAGTATGAAACGTCGGATAAAAACCGAAAGGTGAAATCAGAATTTTTTACCAAGCGGTTTTTCTTTTCATTTTTTCATTTTATAATATTCAGACACGTTAAAAAAGTTTCAGTATACATACTGTTTTTCAAACTGACGTGTTAAAAACAAATTAATAGATATGATAAAATGTATAGCAAAATAAAGGTGATCAAAACTTCATGTATTGAAATAAGCCAATCAGAAACATCCAAGGCAAGACTCGTTTTGTGTTTCGAACACCAATCAAAGCAGATTAACTACTGAGATCTTCCTCCTCGATTGGGTTAACTTTTCTTTGTTTCATGTTGGTATATTGTATTGATTTCCGGTATTAATGTATTAATTTTTCGTTATATTGTCTTATATTCTTGTAGTTTAGTTATTTGCTTGTATAAATAATTTTAATTAATTGTATGTAGTGGAATTTTAAAATATGATAACTGAACTGAACTGACGCCGCGTAAAACTGGAGTGGACCACTGAGGATTACTTTAAGAGGGCCTTCACATGAGAAATTTCAGCCCGTGCTGAGTTGACCATGTGCTGAGTTTTAACAGCATTGCTTATGTTTCTTTGCGTTTACATGGTATCTCAACACGGGTTGAGATAAGGTCACATGATATGAATGCGGTCACAAACAATAGAAGCAGGAATGCGAGCCCCATTCAAAAATTTGATTGATTGCGGAAATAGATTCCATTTCCTTTGTTCAAATTCTAATCTTTGATTTCAACACGCCCCAAGCTGAAACTATTTGCGTTTACATGGATATACGCTCTAATCTCAACCCGTGCTGAAATGTCAGCACGGGTTGAGCAGGCGAGTTGAGTTTAGCCCCTGTTGAGTTTCAACTCGCCCTCCTTCATGTAAACGCGATGAAGGCTTAGACTGTCAACCAGTTGAAACTCAACACGTGTTCAACTCAGCACGGGCTGAAATTTCTCATGTAAAGGCCCTCTAAGAGTTCGAAGAAGAAAACGAACCCTATTTGTCTACACGGCACTGGTTTTATGGTTTTTAATGGCCTTCTCCTCGCTATTCAAAGCAATCTTCCAATGTTGCACCGCAAGAAGACTTTTCAATAATCTCTTTCCTTCAGTTAGGTAATCAAAGCCGTTATTCGCAAATTGCTTCCCTCCGAACGGTGGTTCAAAAATTGTGTAAGGCTTGCTCCCTTGTGTGACAGTAAAACGATGACCCAATCTATTGACTACATAGTACAGTATACCCGTAAGACAACTCATTTTTAATATGCTGTGTTACATTTATATGGCCTCGTAGACTAACAGGAAAACAAACGATCCTTATCATGAATAACTTTAAACCAAAATAAATAGGTGGCTACAATATCTTTAAAGAAATCCAATTTTATCCAAATCTACAGACGGCTTTTTGCAATTCATGACGTAATTAGCCAAGTAAGCATCGCATAATGAAATATGTAAAATCACTCACATTTGAAAGGGTCACTCTATTGAGTTGTTTCTGCAATTTTTCAGCTTTTTTCAAAGGCACAGATCCCTCTTTGACAAGCACATCCATCGTTGGTGTTTTAATATTGCTACTGGCAGTCATAAGGACCTCCCTGTTCATCAAAAAGAATAAAAATATGTATACTAGATGGTTCTCGCAGGAAGACATGTTGAGCTAGGAGATACAGACACTGTATAAAATTTCGGTATACAGTGCAGTTTTCACTATGAAATCTTATTGTCACAAAATGCCATATCTTGCCTATGAAGACATATCTCAACTTTTCCAAAATTAAAAATTTTCGATAACGGTAAGACAGATCATAAGGAAAGAAAGTTCAGATCTAAGGTATTTCACATCTAGGCTTTCCTTATAAATCAGTTGTTTAATTCACGAAGATTGACTGACAAGGAATTCATGAGTATACGATTCAGCAAAGTCTTACTACCTCAAAGTCTTACTACTCATGATTTTTAGGCCCTGATTATTTTACAGGGGAACCACTTTTCGAAACCGTGAACCAAGTACTATTGTAGAAATCAAAACATACCTGAGTCGGGGTATTCCCAAAGTGACGTTCATTTCACCACGGCCAGCAAAATGAAAGGTATTCAAGGTCATCTGAGTGGATGGTTCACCAATCGACTGCAAAAGTAAAAGCCTCAGGAGTAATGATGCGAAAAGAGCAAACGTTTGACACAAAAAAGTAACCGGAAAAAAATTTGCACAGGGTGTCCCAAAAAAAAACTGTCCCGTTTTCAACACTATTAACCCATTTACTAATGTAGAACAAATTTGAATACAATGCTAGAACTCTTTCTTTCAAAAATTACTTAATTGTGACATTGCTGGAGAACGAAGAAAGTGCTGTAATTTTGAAGCGACCACATATTTTGATTTTGCTGAGCCATAAATCAGCAACCGCTTGTCATATTGACTCAAACAAGGTCTCAAACTCGAAGTAGACACCTATCCTATGTAACTGTGTAAAAAACGGGACAATTGAAGTTACAGCTCCTCCACAGCAGCCATGCAAACGGGACACAAGTTTTTGGGGCACACAGTATAATTTACCAACAGGAGTGATTCAAAACTTTGATTTTTGTAGCTGAAAGAACAACCTTCAGCACAATTAAATTTTGCTACTTTTTGGGGACCTTTGAAACCTCTTGAGGATTTCAATGAGAATTTGTGACACAAGGGAAATCTAAAATTCTTAGAAAGTCGTCAACAGATGTCTATAAACATGATCGGTAATTTGTTCTTCCGCTCTGCTGATAAACCTCGCTTCAACTACGACTCAACGTCAAATCGTAGTGATCGGTATTACTTGAGTAATGTCTAGAAAGAGACATGATATCATAAAGTTCGCTGTGAAATGTTCACGAAGATCCCATGTCCATGTAAATAACAAGAAATCAAGACAACTTTTAAGAAATCCGTACGAAACTTTTAGAACTATCATACTGAGAAATTGTTAACAATCTAAGAGTATAAAATTTAAGAAATTTTGATCTTTCAGTACTAGGTCAAATTCTCAGTTTCATATTCAAAAAAGAAGTTTCAAACGTGTTAAAGTTAAAATTACCTGTCCCGCTAGAAGACCGACAGCTTCACCCGGCTCTACCAATGCCCTTGAATACTTAAACGTCATCAAGGGTGAGAACTGGTTGCTTTTTAGTACTTTACTGTGGAAAAAACAAGACACAACAATAAAAACTAAGTCCTTCGTTTGCAGTTCAAGACTAAATGTTTATCCGTGCAGACGACACGTCACGTGACTTTATCAATTCACGTTCAAAAATGAAGAGTTGGGGAAAATGAGCCCATTGCAAAACAACTTCAGAATTTGATAAATATAATCCGCAAGGCAGATGCTTAGATATATCCTTCTTCTTTCGATAGATACTCTTGACTTCACTTAAAAACCCCTTTCCGCTTGCACAACGCGACAGTTAGCCAAACTAGTTTCAGGGCATCTTTTGTGGCTTCCTTTGTTCTTAACTTGTTGCTTTAGAGAATTCTCTTTGTCTTTGATCGCTAATCGCTTTGGAATGGTGTGTTATCTAAAAGCAACTGATGCAATTGTTACAAAGTTACTGTTGGTTGAATTTAATGAATTAGAAAATAATGATCATTTGCTTAATACTTGTTTGAAGGAGAAATAAAACATCAAAACTTGAGAGAAAAAACTCTCCAGATTCAAGTTGAAGCCTCAGTTACATGTTGATAATAAAATTTAGCAACTTGGCTTTGATGATTTTACTGGATGATTTTTAAAAAGTGTATATTTTACTGACTCAACCGGTACACAGATTTTACCTTGCATTATCATCCCCAAGGAGTCCATCTGGGTTCAAAGATGCATAGTCAAAGACTTTCGCCAGAAATGCTTCCGATACAGATCCCAAATACCTGTCTGGACTCAGCACTGAAACAACCGGATCCGGGCATGGCATACAATTTGATTCATAACTAAAACAGAAAAAGAAAACGTTGAAAAAAGTTGAATGAGCATTGGTAGTTAGACACTGCAGGCGTGCTTCTATGGAGGAGCGCCGCAGCTTGTATGCTTCTGCGGACGAACAATAGTTCTGCGGAGGAGATAGCGAACGCACAACTATAAAAAAATTCCTCCGCAAAAGCATACAAGCTGCGGCGCTCCTCCATAGAAGCACACTTACGGTATCTAACTACCCATGATCTGAGCCACATTTTGAAGATTCTGAGCCACATTCTGATAGCTTAGGATCTTTACTTCCTGCTGATATAAGTCAGATTTTGTTACGTAATACAAGAGGGTGCAACATAGCACTTTGGAGGAGGTACACTCTTTAAGCAACAAAGTTGCCTGGAAAATACAATTTTACAATCTTTGCCAATTATTTTGATATGGTTGGAATCCCTACATTCTTACGCATCGAACGATGTATAGGTTAACCAGATTCCACTAATAGTTTGGCTTTTGGGGAGAGAAACCCAATCTTGTGCTACACAAGTTTACAGTAACCTTAAGAAAGCATCTCTGTCATACAGCTCATTCAGTTTCAGCTTAAAGGCCCTGAATTTTCCCCAGGATGAAATTTACCGTAAAAGCTCTATTAAGCGCCCCTCCTCTCGAGCCAAAATATTACAAAAGCCCCCTTTCTATCAAGCCCCATCCGTTTCTATCAGATAAAAGTTGCTTATAAAGATTGTCCATTTTCTTCACTGAAACAAGTTGAATGTTAATTTTTATATTGTTGGAGTTAAAGACTACATTTCGAGTCCCCGCCCTGCCAAACCTGTCAATCAAGCAAGTTCAAAATTTACTGGATTTTAACATTTTTGGACAACAAAGGAAGTGCTGCTTTTGAAGTAACCTCTTATTTTGCCTTTCCTGTGCCATAAATCAGCAACCACTTGTCAGATTGACTCAAACAATGTCTCAAACACTAAGTTGAAGCCTAACCTATGCAACTGTGTAAAAAACGGGACAATTGAAGTTACAACACCTCCACAGCAGCTACACAAACGGGACACAACTTTTTTGGGACACCCCGTATAAGAGAGATATAAATTACTTCATAGAGTGTGTTCCAAATCTTTAAAAAATTTGGTGTAAAATACTGACCTATTTCTTTGAATTGAATGGCTTGAAAGAAACTTTAGCTCCTTTGCTAGAATTCTACCGCTGGAATTTTCTGAAGTCTTCAATATTTTCAGGATTAGAGGATTTTTCTTTTCTTTTTAAGAATTCGAGAACAGTTTTGAAAAAAATTAAAACCATCGCATTTTTTGAGGAAAATGGCATAATTTTCGAGAAATCGATAGTTTACGAATGTCTACAATATGGTATCAAGCACAAGTCTTTCACTCTTCTGGTTTACGATTTAGAAATATGATTACGTAACATCCTCAAAAGTCCAACGGTACAATTATAGTAAAGTAGCTAAAATCTCTTTCAAGTCATTCAATTCAAAGAAATAGGTCATAGAATTTTACACTAACCCTTTTAAAGATACCCATGCTCTATTTCGTATTTTTTTTAATACCTGTGCTTCACCTGTCCACTCAGCTTCCTCCAAATCTTGAAGAGCTCTTCGGAAGCCTGAAAATGATACGTTACGTTAACATAGGAAACTGTGCTGTTTAGTTCAAACTTCGCTTGGTTTAAGTTTTCAAAAATGTTTTGCTTCATTATAAATCATGTTGTAAACAAGGACACATTTTCTGCACGACACAATTTTATTCGCTCTTTGTGTTAATTTCCTTTAAAGGACAAACATTATTGGCATGAT
This sequence comes from Aurelia aurita, assembly GCA_004194415.1. Classification (NCBI taxonomy): domain Eukaryota; kingdom Metazoa; phylum Cnidaria; class Scyphozoa; order Semaeostomeae; family Ulmaridae; genus Aurelia; species Aurelia aurita. Next base: position 792,583 of record REGM01000040.1, read on the forward strand.
TTATGGTTGGCATGATTTATGATAGCTACGTATCATGTTAGATACCCAATCTGTGGTATATATGCTTTGCATAGCCTATAGTTGCGGCTCTCGCCCTTCCAACAACTAATCTGGTTTTTAAAAATAGGCAGGGTGCTTGCTTGTTTTACTAAATTTGGTAAAGTCGGCCAAAGTCTGTTTCCAAGGAAAGATATAGTCTCAGTTCCAAAGTTCGTTGTGTGCACCTTTGGGAAGCTGCGAGTCCTTACCATGTCTTAGACTTTAACCAATCTTCCGCTCAGTGAAAATATCCTTCATAAAAAGTGGATTTAAGTCAATATTGTTTTAAAAATTTCGGTCAGAAAGCAACTGTAGATTCCTCAAGTGGATGGATACCAAATTCTAGAAAAGACTCTCAAAATCTGTTTGATAGTCTTTGTACGCAAAACGCAATGCTCTTTCATGGATATGACTATAGTATACAAAAAGGAGAAAAGTACCTTTGTTCGTCCATTTTTCAGATCTTTGTCCGGATACTTTGATTTGAATGTGTCACCGTGGTCTCTTTCAAAGAGCAAATAAGGAGAGCGTTTCGTGTGGGATAATTTTGATGATGTAGGTTTTCCATACTTTGCTTTCCATTTCTTTATCTGAAAAGATTCATCATCGTCATAAGTAGGATGGAAAGATTATTATATTACAGCCAATTTAGGCCTCCTATGAGCAGTGCATGCCGCATCAAATACCAAGCTTAAGTTCAGTTACCTAACGGGAACTGTACAAGCCGCTCGGCCACTCACCCCACAAGACTGATTATCTAAGACCAATGGGTCGAAAAGGGATTTCTTTCAATTGACCAGGTACTACCAGGTAAAAGAATCTAACTGTAAAGTGTGACGCATGGGCAAGCCAACAAGGCTCACCAATCAGAAATCAGCATTTAACGACTAGCGGCGTGCTCTGATTGACTAATAAAGACCCAACTGAGGCCGATGTACTTTGACTCTTGCAGCTTTGAGTAAATTTACTGAAACCACTTTGTCTCCAGATAGAATTATTGCATGACAGTTTAAGTTTTTAATATTCTTCATTAAAGAAATATTAGTCCTAGAAAGCAAATTTAAAAGCATTTTTGCATAGGCGTTTTTTTGGGTAAATTCTTCTTTTGAGATGCACTAACAAAATGCACTCAAATTACGAACATAAGCGGCAAATCTTTAAAAGGGATTTTACGAATGGTTATTGCATCTTCCTTTTGGTTTAATGGCTTAAAAGGAACTTCAGGTGCTTTGCTATTATTGTTCATTGGCAAATTTTGATATCTTGATTACTTTCAGAATTACAGCGTTTTTCTTCTTATTGTAAAAATCGAAAAAATTCATGAGAACTTTTGAAAATAATTAAAATCATCGTAAATCCTAAAGTAAAGGAGGAAAAGTGCTACAATCTTCAAGAAAACCATAGTTTACGAGGGTCTATAATATGGCGGAAAGCAGAAATCTGTAGCTTTCTGGTTTACGATTTAGCAGTTGGATGACGTCACAACCACAAAACTGGTTGAAACATAGAAAGACGCTGTAATTCTGAAGATATCAAAACTTGCCAATGAACAATAATAGCAAAGTACCTGAAGTTCCCTTAAAGCCATTAAACCAAAAGAAAGATGCAATAACCGTTTGTGCAATCCTTTCTAAAGATTTGGCGCCAATGCTAACATTACGAATAAAATCACACAAAGTTAAGGAAAAGCCTCAGGGGCAATCCAGTTGGATATTCTCTGCAGTATAAATTTGCATACAATGGATACAATTTCTTACTCATGTAAATTTTATCTTGGAAATTAATACCTACCCTTTTTTCTTTTTTAGTTGCTTCCTTTAAATCCAGAACTTTCATTGCGCGGTGTGGCTTAAGCTGACGCATGTAGCCCTGGCAACAAAGCAAACAAAACAATCATCACAATCGAAACTAATGAGTTGTCAAAAAGATTAATTTCGTTAAAGACGATTAACAAATTTTGTCTTCAACTTTATCTTGGCATTTTATGCAAAAACAGTTTTTGTTTTCTGTTGGCATTGGTGGTCTTGTATGCCAGCCCTTCTCTATTACAAGACATTGGTTAGGTTATTCATATCAACATAAAATTTGTGTTTTTACATCTACGCTATTTTATGGTACTTTAATCATTTATTTATTATATTGTCCTCATAAGATGAACTTAGAATAAATAAATATTCATCTATTTTTAAGGATTATGGAGGGAATGAACACATGTTAATTTCTCCAACTTGGATTTGCACTTATAACGAAGATAAAGAAAAGGCATGGCTGCATGAGTGTTTGAATTTTTTCTTCATCTACAACGTTTACTTAGTAGTAACTAAGTAATCCCTTAGGTAATTCTCGCTTCTCATTGGTCCATGCCGATTTTACGAGGCTCTGATTGGTATTCAAAACACAGCTGAGAATAGATTCAAGTTTAATCTTTAAATTGCTAAATGTGTATTGTTCATTGAAAAGCACTGATTTCAATAAATGAGCATGGGCAACGCAGACACTGCTTTGTTAGAAAGTATGATTTTACTCACCCAAATACTGTGTGCTTCTCCTTCACTTCTTTAGGCCCTCAATTTTCGAATCATGAAGTTTCAAGTTTCAATTTCATTTTGAACAACAATTCTTATCTACTACATATTTGTTAACTATGAATAAACCGTTACCGACAATATTCCGCCTCCCAAGCTAACTCAAAACGAAAATTCCCTTCTTTCCTTCCTTCGTTTCTCAGGGAGAATTTTGTATGAGTTAAGGCCAGTTTCCAGTCAGTGGAATTTTCCGAGCGGGCGGAATTTTACACAATCTAAAGTCGTTCAACCCTAAATTTCTATTCAAATACAAAGTAACATTTTCTTTAGTAAACAATAGAATTTCCGCCCGCTCGGAAAATCCCACTGACTGGAAACCAACCCTTAAGGTTGATTTCCAGTCAGTTGAATTTTCCGAGCGGGCGGAATTTTACACAATAAAAGGCTACCCAGGCGTAACTTTCTATTCAAATTCAACGTGAAATTTTCTCTCGTAAATAATACAATTTCCGCCTGCTCGGAAAATTCCACTGACTGGAAACTGGCCTTTAGATTGGGAGACGGAATTTTGATGTTAGCGGTTTCTTTGATTCCAAAGTTGAGGGCCTAAAGAACTGAAGGAGAAGCACACAACATTTGGGTCAGGAAAATTCTACTTTCTTGCCCGCATTGCCCATGAATTGCGAGGTATTTATCGAACATGAATCTTTATCCATCCTATAACTGAGTGCTTGTGCTTCGAATCTTTATGCACCCTATGCATGTATATAAGTAGACTGATTACATGAGTCTCCGTTTTCCGCATTGAATTGGATGATATTATGGCTTCAAACTGAGACTTGTATGAGAGAAAATGAAAACATCAGATTAAAAAAATTGAAAGAATACAAGGAATCACGTCGTAAGTCTAGAATATAAGTGCGAAGCATAACATAACACAAACAAGCTAAATTCGGTATTCCTACCGTGTGATTCCTAGCAATGAATTGAAATTGTTTCTCTTCCAAGAACTGTGCTTTTAAAACATCCACACCATCATCACCATAAAGAAATTGCACAACAGATCCATCACTGTCCCTCACACTCAAATCATATTGCACCATAAGGCCTTCTAAGTGTTTGATCAGACATCGTTGCAGATAACCAGATCTGCTGGTCTTTACAGCTGTATCTACTAGGCCCTACGATACAAAATAACAAGGCTTGATCGATCATTTTTAGTTCTAAAGTTAGCCCCCCCCCCCCNAAGGAATCACGTCGTAAGTCTAGAATATAAGTGCGAAGCATAACATAACACAAACAAGCTAAATTCGGTATTCCTACCGTGTGATTCCTAGCAATGAATTGAAATTGTTTCTCTTCCAAGAACTGTGCTTTTAAAACATCCACACCATCATCACCATAAAGAAATTGCACAACAGATCCATCACTGTCCCTCACACTCAAATCATATTGCACCATAAGGCCTTCTAAGTGTTTGATCAGACATCGTTGCAGATAACCAGATCTGCTGGTCTTTACAGCTGTATCTACTAGGCCCTACGATACAAAATAACAAGGCTTGATCGATCATTTTTAGTTCAAAAGTTAGCCCCCCCCCCCCCACAGTTAAACAGTGAACAAAGATTCAAGGCCTTCCTTAAAATGCTCGAAAAGACGTCAAGAATATAATAAGACTTACTTAAAAGCTTGCCACTGAAAACTGAGTCTTGAAAAACTTCAGACGGATTTGGACATGATCAGGTTATTATATACTAAATTTTCAATGAAAAATGAACAATACATGTTTGCTGAAACAAAATTATTTCCGATGCAGTAAGTAAACATTTCAAGATTTTTCCAAGATGGTTAAAAGTTCAGACTCTGTGTTCTTTAAACAATGGTTTCTGGCGCCTTTTTTACGATTTCCATATAAACAGCAAACTACAGTATTTTGAAAATAACCTCTTCACAGAATTGGTCTCTCTTAGCGCAGCTCCTGAATAAAGGACATTTGAAATCCCAGGATACTATCTTTTCATAACTAGCGCTTTCACCAACGTTCGTGTTGCTACAAAGCCTAAACACGCGAGACAACTGCGATTAAGCGGCCTGGCCTACGACGCTTACAGTAGGGTTAAAATATGAAAAGAACATACCTCTCTCCCAGCCATACAATGGAAAAAATATTCCTGCGGTCTTATCCCAGTCAAAAATCTGCCATCGACAAAACCCCCTGCTCTTGGACTGGTATCATAAGCAACGAACGATGGCAATGAACGACCTGATAACATCAATGGGGGTCTGCGTCCTTCTAATTCAATCTGCCCAAGTAAACTAGATATCTGCATGCAGTTGACTGAAGAGCCCTTCGCTCCAGATTGTACCATAAGTTGAAGTGAGTTGTCCGGAAATTGTCTGCATAAGCCATGTGGCACACAGGCCCTAGAAAGCAAATACAATTGATTAACTGTTACCACTGATACCCCATTCACAATTTAAAAAGAAGTTAAAGCACTGTAAATCTACTTCACTAAAAACGCATACATACCTCGGTTAAACGGGGTCTATCTATTGGAATTTTGGCTTAACCTGGTTTAGTTTAATACCATATTTCACACGTGCATTTTAAACCGGTTTAAATAAAACCAGGTTACGGTCTGGGTGCAACCAGGTAAGGTCAGAATTTCGGCTAGTCTGCATTTTAGCGGACCAGCTTTCAATATTGGCACGTTATGTGTCATGGGGTAAGGGTTAAGTTTTGGAAAAGGGGTTTTAGTTAGGGTTAGTTAGGGCTTAAGTTATGGTTAGTTATGGTTAGTTAGGGTTAGTTAGGGTTAGTTAGGGTTTAGTTAGGGTAAGGCAGGGTTTAGTTAGGGTTAGTAGGGTATTTGGTCAAATTTGCTCCTGAGAGATATGACATAACATCTGGTCCGCTAAAGTGCAGTCGTCCCCAGAATGTCAATAGATACTTTAACGTTACTAGACGGATATAAGTGACCAGGGTTTAAATAACTCTTCAAGTGATACAAAGCGTGACAAGAGTTTTGAATACCGAGACCGCTAGTTGATTTTTTTGTGAATAAAGGATTCACAAAAATGCCTCCGCTCCGTTGAATAACAACTAATTGAAACTTGAAAGAGACTTATCAATTACTAAGAAACTATCGATAACATTTTACACTGTGCAGTCACAGACAGTATCCAAGCAACACGTTATGTAAGAGATCTCCTAGATCATTTTGAACAAGTACATAACATAGCTTTACTTACATGACGTTTTAAACTGGCCTAAAAGCTTTGTTGGATACCAGGTAGGTAGAAGAAGATATTATATTATTAATATTATATTGTCGTTATTATATTGAGGTAGAAGAAGAAGTTAAGATAAACACTGAAGCAAAAGAGGAAAGTTAACTCACGAATTGATCTTATTATTATAAAGGTCAGTCTGTTTCTTCATAGCCAAGTCTAGCTGCTTTAAGTCCACACCTTGATTTGAATGTTGTGCTTTCTGTAACCTCTCGAACAGCTCCTCGCTGCAAACAAAAATTAAAATAAACATTCTGAGAATGATTCCGTTAAGAAAATTTGGTGAACAGGGCTCGACAGAATTGTTTCCTGCAAAGTACAAGCTAGTACTATTGTCCATAGCATCTCAAAACTTTAAGATGCATGAGAATTTTAGAATTTTTAGAATTTTAGAATTTACATCGCTGATTGTACAAAAATCAGCGCACTTTCACTTTTACAAACCGAAATCTTCAATACCAGTGTTCGCATCACATTCACCCTAATTGTGTTTATCTATGTACTGTTCCTGTGTTGGCTGCAGAGGAGATGTGCCCGAACACACCCTCTGTGGTATCGTCCTGTCTTCTTCTATGTCCTTGTAGTAATGCTGTAACATCGTAATATCGTAGTATTGTAGTAATTCAGTATTGTAGCATTTGTAATATTGTAGTCTCTTTTCCTGTATTTTAGTATCGTATAGTGTAGGTAATGTAGTATTTGGTATTGGTTTATAAAAAAATAAAAAATGTTCGACAGTTATTATATCTGTTTTCGATGCTTATCTGATTACAAAATCTGCCCGTTGAGTTACCTGGCTAGACTGATTACAACGTCAAGTTATCGCTATTGATAAACCTGTCAGAAGTTCTAACTACGACTCATAATCATACATACACAGAAATCGGACTAAATATGCGACTGTTTACGCCGCCATTTTTATAGTAATGGCGGATGGCCTAAGTAGAACCTTGATAAAAAAACGGCTCAAAATTAATGTTTCCAGTGCTGAAAGATGGGAAAACAAACTATAAGTGGAAAGATTAATGTTTCTTTTAGCTATACAATGGAAAACCTTTCACTTTAACTTGTTGAATACTGTGCAGTGCTTGCCGCGACAGAAAACCAAAACAGATCAGAGAATTAGTCCAGTTTTGGTCCATGTAAAATTATGAGTCCTAGTTTAGGAGTTAAGGTAGTAGCAGCGATAACTAGGACAAAATTGCAAGTCTATTACCCGGTGTGAAGAAAAGTTTAGTACCTACCCTTGGCAGTCCTCAGGTAGACCAAGCGCAGATGCAGCAGCCTCGTTTCCACAAAGCCTTCCTGCGTCGATTAATTTTGATCGTCTAGAGTTAGCTTTTGGAGTGACTAGGATATCCTCAACACCCAAACTGAAGCCATGAACGCGCAAGAAATTTGTAAACAATCTTGCAAGAGCAGACAATAATTTTCCAGATGTTTGGCCACCATACAGCTGGAGAAGCAAAGATGTTGAGTTCAAGTATATTTCAAAATTCTTTGCACTTAGAAAAATGTTTACGAAAAATAGACTCAAATTTCTCAAAAGACTAACATTGAAGGCTGGTTCCCACTGCACGATGAACTATCGTCGCTTTACTCGTCGCCAATTTTTCAAATGCGAAAAATTGGCGAAAAATAGGTGTAAGGAATCTAACAAAATTGCGCGTAAGGTTTAGTTTCTTATGTTGCCAATGTGATATCTGGAGTTCCACAGGGCTCTGTATTTAAAACATCCACACCATCATCACCATAAAGAAATTGCACAACAGATCCATCACTGTCCCTCACACTCAAATCATATTGCACCATAAGGCCTTCTAAGTGTTTGATCAGACATCGTTGCAGATAACCAGATCTGCTGGTCTTTACAGCTGTATCTACCAGGCCCTACGATACAAAATAACAAGGCTTGATCGATCATTTTTAGTTCTAAAGTTAGCCCCCCCCCCCCACAGTTAAACAGTGAACAAAGATTCAAGGCCTTCCTTAAAATGCTCGAAAAGACGTCAAGAATATAACAAGACTTACTTTAAAGCCTGCGACTGAAAATTGAGTCGTGACAAACTCTATGGGAACTTGGAGATGATCAGGTGATTAGTACAAATTTTTCAATGAAAAATCAACAATACATGTTTGCTGAAACAAAATTATTTCTGATGCAGGAAGTAAACATTCCACGATTGTTTCAAGAAGGTTAAAAATTCAGACTCTGTGGCCTTTAAACAATGGTTACTTGCGCCTTTTTTACGATTTCCATATGTAAACAGCAAACGACAGTATTTTGAAAATAACCTCTTCACAGAATTGGTCTCTCTTAGCGCAGCTCCTGAATAAAGGACATTTGAAATCCCAGGATACTATCTTTTCATAACTAGCGCTTTCACCAACGTTCGTGTTGCTACAAAGCCTAAAAACGGGAGACAACTGCGATTAAGCGGCCTGGCCTACGACGCTTACAGTAGGGTTAAAATATGAAAAGAACATACCTCTCTCCCAGCCATACAATGGAAAAAATATTCCTGCGGTCTTATCCCAGTCAAAAATCTGCCATCGACAAAACCCCCTGCTCTTGGGCTGGTATCATACGCAACGAACGACGGCAATGAACGACCTGATAACATCAACGGGGGTCTGCGTCCTTCTAACTCAATTTGCCCAAGTAAACTAGATATCTGCATGCAGTTGACTGAAGAACCTTTCGCCCCGGATTGAACCATAAGTTGAAGTGAGTTGTCCGGAAATTGTCTGCATAAGCCATGTGGCACGCAGGCCCTAGAAAGCAAATAAAATTGATTAACTGTTACTACTGATACCCCATTCACAATTAAAAAGAAAGTTAAAGTACTGTAAATCAACTTCACTAAAAACGCATACACACCTCGGTTAAACCGGGTTTTTTCTATCGGAATTTTGGCCTAACCTGGTTTGGTTTAATACCATATTTCACACGTGCATTTTAAACCGGTTTAAATAAAACCAGGTTACGGTCTGGGTTAAATGCAACCAGGTAAGGTCAGAATTTCGGCTAGTCTGCACTTTAGCGGACCAGCTTTCAATATTGGCACGTTATGTGTCATGGGGTAAGGGTTAAGTTTTGGAAAAGGGGTTTTAGTTAGGGTTAGTTAGGGCTTAAGTTATGGTTAGTTATGGTTAGTTAGGGTTAGTTAGGATTAGTTAGGGTTTAGTTAGGGTAAGGCAGGGTTTAGTTAGGGTTAGTAGGGTATTTGGTCAAATTCGCTCCTGAGAGATATGACATAAAATCTGGTCCGTTAAAGTGCAGTCGTCCCCAGAATGTCAATAGATAAAATTAGTATAATCTATGTGTGAACGCTAATTTAGTACAGCCGATTTCACCTAAACCACTTTATGACTGGGTTAATTTTCAGTGTGAATGGGGTATGATAGCTTTAATGTTACTAGACGGATATAAGTGAGCAGGGTTTAAATAACTCTTCAAGATTATACAAAGCGTGACAAGAGTTTTGAATACCGAGACCACTAGTTTATTTTTTTGTGAATAAAGGATTCACAAAAATACCTCCGTTCCGTTGAATAAAAACTAATTGAAACCTGAAAGAGACTTATCAATTATTAAGAAACTATCGATAACATATTACCCTGTACAGTTACAGACAGTATCCAAGCAACACGTTCTGTAAGATATCTCCTGGACCATTTTGAACAAGTACATAACATAGCTTTACTTGCATGACGTTTAAACTGGTCTAAAAGCTTTGTTGGATACCAGGTAGGTAGAAGAAGATATTATATCATTAATATTATATTGTCGTTATTATATTGAGGTAGAAGAAGAAGTTAAGATAAACACTGAAGCAAAAGAGGAAAGTTAACTCACGAATTGATTTTATTATTATAAAGGTCAGTCTGTTTCTTCATAGCCAAGTCTAGCTGCTTTAGGTCCACACCTTGATTTGAATGTTGTGCTTTCTGTAACCTCTCGAACAGTTCCTCGCTGCAAACAAAAATTAAAATAAACATTCTGAGAATGATTCCGTTAAGAAAATTTGGTGAAACAGGGCTCGACAGAATTGCTTCCTGCAAAGTACAAGCTAGTACTATTGTCCATAGCATCTCAAAACTTTATGACGCATGAGAATTTTAGACAGTTATCATATCTGTTTTCGGTGTAAAACCGTGAAATAACGATCTTGGCAATGATCATCATAACTGTAATGTGCGATAGAAAATCACAAAAAAATTTCTGTGCATTCTGTAAGCAACTAATTTACTTCCAAAAATTGGTCTATGGTTGCAGTAAGACTTTACACATGAATGATACAAAATCTGCCCAATGGGTTAACTGGTTAGACTGATTACAACGTCAAGTTATCGCTATTGATAAACCTGTCAGAAGTTCTAACTACGACTCATAATCATACATACACAGAAATCGGACTAAATATGCGACTGTTTACTCCACCATTTTTATAGTAATTTGGCAAATGGCCTAAGTAAAACCTTGATAAAAAAACGGCTCAAAATTAATGTTTCCAGTGCTGAAAGATGGGAAAACAAACCATAAGTGGAAAGATTAATGTTTTTTTAGCTATACAATGGAAAATCTTTCACTTTAACTTGTTGAATACTGTGCAGTGCTTGCCGCGACAGAAAACCAAAACAGATCGGAGAATTAGTTCAGTTTTGGTCCATGTAAAATTATGAGTCCTAGTTTGGGAGATGGGTACGAGATAAGGTAGTAGCACTGATAACTAGGACAAAATTGCAAGTCTATTACCCAGTGTGGAGAAAAGTTTAGTACCTACCCTTGGCAGTCCTCAGGTAGACCAAGCGCAGATGCAGCAGCCTCGTTTCCACAAAGCCTTCCTGCGTCGATTAATTTTGATCGTCTTGAGTTAGCTTTTGGTGTGACTAGGATATCCTCAACACCCAAACTGAAGCCATGAACGCGCAAGAAATGTGTAAACAATCTTGCAAGGGCAGACAATAATTTTCCAGATGTTTGGCCACCATACAGCTGGAGAAGCAAAGATGTTGAGTTCAAGTATATTTCAAAATTCTTTGCACTTAGAAAAATGTTTACGAAAAATAGACTCAAATTTCTCAAAAGACTAACATTGAAGGCTGGTTCCCACTGCACGATGAACTATCGTCGCTTTACTCGTCGCCAATTTTTCAAATGCGAAAAATTGGCGAAAAATAGGTGTAAGGAATCTAACAAAATTGCGCGTAAGGTTTAGTTTCTTATGCTGCCAATGTGATATCTGGAGTTCCACAGGGCTCTGTCTTGGGCCCCTGCCTGTTCCTGCTGTATATAAATGATTTACCAGAAGCCTTGAGCTCCAGGGTACGGTTATTTGCGGATGATACAATAGCATATCTAGCAGTGACATCAGAGAGAGATGCGCAAGAGCTCCAGAAAGATCTTGACAAAATGGGCAAATGGGAGGAAGATTGGCAGATGGAATTTCATCCTGATAAGTGCAAGGTGCTGACAGTAACAAGGAAGAGGAATCCTGTACAGTATACCTACACACTGCATGGTACTGAACTGGAAAGAGTCACATCATCAAAATATCTTGGTCTTACCCTGACAAACCAGCTTGACTGGAATGCGCATATTAACAACATCACTAATAAAGCTAACAAAAGTTTAGGTTTTCTAAAGCGAAATGTCCGGATTAAGAATGTGCAGTTAAAATCTATTGCTTACAACAGTCTTGTACGTCCTCACCTTGAATATGCAGTACCTATTTGGTACCCATATACGAAAAAGAATATTGATAAATTGGAAATGATACAAAGGAGAGCTGCAAGATATGTACTAAATCGATATCATTACTCTGCAAGTGTAACTGAAATGTTAAACGAGCTTGGATGGAAGAGCCTAGAGGAGCGAGGAAGGAATATGAGACTTACAATGATGTACAAGATAACTAACTCTTTGGTTGCAATTAATGGTGCACTATATCTAAGACCGCGTCTCA
>REGM01000040.1:804613-845999 GCA_004194415.1 Aurelia aurita
GAGAGTCTCTATCAGAGAAGGTGGTACAGACGCTTATGCCACTTCTTCAATTTGAGAAAATCTGCATCTCCATCATATTTGTTTGAATTAATTCCTTCTGAGCGAGCAGTAACATACAATTTTAGGTCTTCACGCACTTATGATCAAAACTCCGGCCGGACAACTCGTTTTTCTAACACGTATTTCTCAAACACACTTTCTGAATGGAACTTGCTTGGTAATGAGATAACAAGTGCAAATTCGATTTCGGAGTTCAAACGTAAGCTGCTTGCTGTTATTAGACCCCCAAAGAAATTGACTTATAATTTACATGACATTGTAGGTGTAAGGAATCTAACAAAATTGCGCGTAAGGTTTAGTGCATTGAATGAACATAGATTTCGGCATAACTTTGACTGCCTGAGTCCAATTTGCGACTGCGGTTACGGGGAAGAGGAAAACGAGCATTTTCTCCTGCACTGCCCTTTGTTTGCAAATGAGCGAAAAGATCTCTTTGATCAGCTTGCTGAAATACCTGGATTGAATATATCAGGTCTTGATTCTGACGTTCTTTGTTCAACACTTTTGTTTGGTAGTTCTGACTTGAATGTTATTGAAAATAGAATAGTATTAGATGCAACAATTTCTTTCATAAACAGGACCGGACGATTTTAAGTTAGTGTACTCTTGCTCGTTCCATATGAAGTCAACAATTCACACAACTAAATGATATCTCATAGCTTGCTGGTGCTTGGAGCTCCAAGTTTCATTGAGGCTTTTAACATGATTTTAGTTACTGCGTTGACTTCATGTGGAGTGACCCTTCAGAGTGCTTGTGCGGCGGTTTTCGCTACATAGGCACTTATACTGCGGCGATCACACATTTGCCTTTATTTTTCTTTATTCTCCTTTATTTTATTAAGAAAGCTGTATTTTGTAGAATTGTTAGCACCATTCGCAGTAGGAACTCGATGACTTTATGTCTTTTCCCGCTGGGAATGGTGCAGTAAGTTGTATTAGTTGGTTTTAATGAATATATAAAAAAAAAATGCGATGAAAGTTTATCTTGCACCGGGAACAACCTTTGACTGTAAAACTTGATTCACACTGGTCGTAAAATCAGGCTTTACAGTCAACTGTCGTTCCCAGCCCAAGATCAACTATCATCGCTTTTAAAAAATTGGTGATGAAGAAAGCGATGATAGTTCATCGCGCAGTGGGAACCAGCCTTAAATTGACATTAACACTTGCCCTGAAGGCAAAGGCCTAGTGGAAATGCAGCATAGAAAATAGAAAAACAAAACAAAACGAAGTGCATCATGAAAAATTACAAAAATAGCCAGCAAACCTCATAAACACAATGAACCAAGCCAAACTGCGATGAACCATATTGACTCTTATCAAGAATTCCAGTTAGAACTTCGCCGTCTCGAATGACTACCTGTAAATGAGCATTCAAATCCGTTAGTTTAGCCTATGAACAGGCTGGGAGAAGCTGGGGAGTTTCTACTTCTACAAGCCTAATTGACAGCTTCTCAAAGAAGGTTATGTCAATGAAGGAGAAGAAGAAGGAGAAAAGGAGAAGAAGAAGGAGAAAAGGAGAAGAAGGAGAAAAGGAGAAGAAGAAGAAGAGAGCCTGGAGGAATTGGCCACATCTTCCAGGGCCGTAGGAAGCAGCTGCAGATTGGGGGGGGGCTTTAGTTCTCAAAACAATAGAGAACAATAGATCTAATTCATATTTGTGACGTAGCACCATTGTTTTCAAAATTATTGAGGGGGCACGAGCTACCTACGGACCTGCATCTTCGAATTCCATGCACATATTATACATTGTTACATCCTCGAAATTTTAATCCCATACGTGATGCAATTGATTTAATTGAGAATTTTTTGGCGTTATTGTTAAACTGTACCCCCATGGGCCTTTTCAATTTCTATTTCAAGAAACAATGACAATGAAAGCCATATCCACCTCAAATTAAGCACAAGCAATTGGAATTCGAAAATGTAGACCTTTTCTTTTCCTCTTCCCCCTTCCCATCTGCCTACCGCTAGTTATAGCGAGTTACAGCCTACCGGGGTAAAATTGGTAATCCAGGGTAAAGTTGCTTGTCAATAAAACATAAAAATGCAAAATAAATAAATCGTTTTGAACCAAAATGATTATTTGTAATCCTTGAAAAATTTCACGACGTCTTGAGTATGAAATCGTTATCAAGTCAATCTTAATCTTCAACACTCTGGATAAAAGGGAATTTGGAAAATTCAAAAGTTGAAAAGAAGAAGGAAATTTGTTTATTATAATTCTGAATTTTCCAAAACAACTTTCTAAAAATACAGGACGTACAACTTTACACGAATCTCGCAGGAGTCAAGAATGCAACACAGAAGTACTTACAAACATTTCATTGAGATTTGGATCTTTTGCGACCCTTTGCATGTCTGCATTAAGTGGAGTATTGCGCTTCGTGGCTTTTGGCCAATTCTGAAAAAAAAATCGAGAAACGAATAATGACAAAATACAAATTTTCTGTTTCCTCGAATGAGCTCACGGCCGCCCATTTGATGAGCGATAACTATGACACTTCGTAATTGGTTGGTTNTTGAAAAGAAGAAGGAAATTTGTTTATTATAATTCTGAATTTTCCAAAACAACTCTCTAAAAATACAGGACGTACAACTTTACACGAATCTCGCAGGAGTCAAGAATGCAACACAGAAGTACTTACAAACATTTCATTGAGATTTGGATCTTTTGCGACCCTTTGCATGTCTGCATTAAGTGGAGTATTGCGCTTCGTGGCTTTTGGCCAATTCTGAAAAAAAAAATCGAGAAACGAATAATGACAAAATACAAATTTTCTGTTTCCTCGAATGAGCTCACGGCCGCCCATTTGATGAGCGATAACTAGGACACTTCGTAATTGGTCTACAGGGTGTCCCAAATAAATTGTGCGTCGCTTGAATGGCGGCTGCTGCTGCGGAGGAGCTGTAATTTCAGTTGTCTCGTTTTTGAAACTGTTGTATAGGAAAGGCTTCAACTTATACCGCATTCACACTGACACAGTTAAACCAGCTTTATCTAAGTCAGGTTAAATTTCAAACAACCAAATACATTCGACTTGTTGGATTGACCAATCAGAAGGCTCCATTCGATAACCAGGTTTAGTTTTAACTTACAAGGATGAGTGGGGTATTAGATTTGATACCTTGTTTGAGTGAATCGGACAAGTAATTGCAGTGTTACAGTACAAGAAAATTAAAATTAGAAGTTGCTGCCAAACCGCAGGATCCAATATTCACCATCAATACAAAAAGAAGTAAATGCTGTAACAGAGCATTCTAGCGTAGCTTTACATTTTTAAAGCAACGTCTGATTACGACTTTCTTTTATCATAACGCTGCAATTCTTCTCTGATTTACTCAAACAAGGTCTCAAACTCTAAGTTGAAGCATTTCCTATACACAGTTTCAAAAAATGAGACAACGAAAATCACAGTTCCTCCACAGCAGCCGTACAAATAGCGCACAAGTTTTTTTGTGACACCATGTATATGAAAATCATATGCATACGAAGTATCTATGATTGATATACATGTATATCTTAAGACATTAACGACTATCTAAACTATACATGAAAATCAGTCAAAGAGGAAATTTCCATCCCCAGTAGTTACTATTAAAGGTCAAATCCCTGGCAAAGTTTCAAACTTTTTATTGTCATAAAATCAATCTCACAAACACGAAGAGCGTGAATATTTATAACTAAATTAAAGTGTGGGATCAAAATCTAACTCTTGGTCCAAAAATATATCATTTAAGCACATTTACATATTGATGGCCGTAAATTGAGAAGTTGTATTCGAATACTAGACTGATTATAACATCGTAGTTACAGCTATTAATGGGCCTGCCGGACGCAAACTACGACTCATTATCATACAAACGACTGTTACGTAGCAGCGATAACTAGGACGAAAATCATAAGTCTATTCCAACACAATCTGGTAAAATAATGTAAACGTCTTTGTCAAGCAATGTTTAGCGACCTGGCCAAACAGACAAACACTTCGCAAGCAACTCTCTGATGCTGCTCCTTTGGCTAGGACTTCGTAGAAACAACCCATTTATAGATATTTCATAGAAACGATTCATTTATAAATTGCTCAAAGAGCTGAATCTGAACATTCTCACCATGTCGTTGATTTTAGCTTTGCTGTTGAGATTCAGGCTACTTTTCTCGGGAATACTGTTGATGAGTACGGTCGACAGAAGCTGAAGATATAAACAATATGGTATTAGTATTCCTACATTGCGGAAAATTAATTGCCTGATTCTACCGACGCGCAAACGAAAAAGCCAGTTGCAGCCAACAAGGGTGTATTTTGTAATAACAGCATACGTTAGCATAGGCACCAAATCTTTAAAAAAAGATTGCACCAATGACTAATGCATCTTTCGCTTGATCTAATGGCTTGAAAGGGACTTCAGGTATTTTGCTGTAATTTTTTATCAGCATTCTTTGATATCTTGATAATTTTCAGAATTGTAGCATTTTTCTTCTCATTGAAAAAATTCACGAAAAGCGTTGAAAAAAAGTAATATCATAGTAAATCCTAAATTAATGGAGGAAAAACCGTACAATCTTTAAAAAACCCATAGTTTATGAAGGTCTACAATATGGCGGTAATCAGAAATGTGTAGCTTTTCTGGTTTACGATTAAGCAATTTGATGATGTCACAACCTCATAACTGGTCGAAAACAAAAAAGGTGTAACGCTGAAATTAATCAAATAACAAAAATTGCCACTAAACAATAATAGCAAAGTACCTGAAGTTCCTTTTAAGCCATTACACCAGAACGAAGATGCATTAACCATTCGTGCAATCTTTTTTCAAAATTTGACACATGCTATGTTGGTAACTCACTCGAGCTTACTGCGGAAAGGGGATATCAACGGAAAATTTGAGCATACACTCACTTTTTTTAAGAAACTTGGCTCTGGACTTTGTAGTAGGGTTTCTTAACTTTGGGGCCCAATTCTTATACGTAGTAAAAGTTTCTTGTAGAGTTTCTTAGAAAATCGTAAAATTGAATTTCACAATTTATCACAATTCATTGGGATCGCTAATATCCCTTCTTGAGCCTAGAGAATTGCAAGAAAGAACCAAATCATAAACAAAAAATTATACTTTTTAGTATTATAAGAGTTTGTAATAATACACTTTCTGCTCAAAAACACTCAGCAACTCAGAGCCAAAACTTCTAAGAAACTTTTAAGAAACTTTGAGTACTCAAATAACGCGAATTTAAGAAACTGTCAGCACTATGGGTCAAATTCTAAGTTTCGTATAAAGAAAATATGTAGCATTTCCAATCAACACGATAAACAATATTCTAAAGTCTGTCTCAAATTAGATGTCACGTGAAAATGTCCGCGAATAAAACAATTGAAGTGTTTTGCATGAGTAATTTTGCGTTATCGCAAATCTCACGTGACATATAATTTGAGATAGACTTTAGTTACCTGTTTTCCTGACCAAAGTGGTTCTGGCTTTAAAATGCATGGTCGTAATAACAAAACTTTGCCTGGTTTGTCAGTCAAGGCGCCAAATACGATCTGCTGATAATCCTCCCTGCAATTGACATTGAGATTTTAAAAGCGCACACAGACGAGCATAAGCGTCGAATCTTTGCAAAACTTCCAAATTAATCGTGTAAAATAAAATTGCCCTTTATTTTCAAAAGAATTGCTCGAAGTAAACTTTAGGTAACTTGCTATAATTCCAGAGAGAGCAGCTTTGATATCTTTTTCTCCTTGGATTAGTTGATGGGCAGATTAGCGTCTGCCGGGTCAACAAACAAGTGGCTACAAAATAACACGAGGCCGCTCTGAAAACATCGCGGCTAATTTAATCTTAATACCCGCAACCTATGACCACAACATTTTTCAAAAAGCAATCCAAATGTCTCCTACCACCCATGGCGAACCTACGGTTGGCTACCAGATGCCGGTATGGAGTGGCCCGCCACTTTTATAGAAGCTGCACAAGGGAATGCGATGCAAAAGCAAAGAGTAGTTTAGCTTTCGCTTTGTGAAGAGGATTCCGGCGAGCAGCGACTATAAAAGCAGACTTGTACAACAAGGAACTATAATATTGCTGCACGTCACAAATAGTAGTTCGTATTGAGAACTGAAGTAAACAAACTGTTGACAACTGCAATTTATTATCTGAAAAGTGTTCCGAGATCCGAAGGAATTTCATGCCGCAGCTAGCAGTGTTTCTTTCTACTGAGAACGGGCGTCATGCTTTTGTTTTCCTTCACAAAATTTACCAGATTTGAACGCTCGATCCAAACCTCTTTTCTGGCAAGTAAAAAGGTCTATTAGAGTATCACAAAGGAATTGCCCTATCGAAGCACTGCATTGTGGTCAAAAGCAGCATTGCATTACGGTCGAACATAAACAATAGCAAATCACATGCAACTTACTTTTTCAGCATGACACCTCGACTTGTCATTGTCACACCAGAGACAACATGGTCTTGGATCAATCCACTTAACGGCTTTCCATCTTTCGGTGAAAGGTACTGAAAGTTTGTGCTCACTAAAATAGAAAACAACCCCGTAAATAAAACATTTTTGAAAAAAAATTTAATTAGTACCGGGTGTCCCGAAAAAAGTTAACAGATTTCATAAAGGCTAGCGATGAAAATTTAGCTCAATTCGCAATAATTTTCAAGTTAGTCCTAAAAAGTTAAATTGAACATAGATACCTTGTTTATTGATATTTGTGCTTTCAAAGTTGAAATATTAATCTTGAAAGTTCAAATTTGCCTTCACCCCCCAACCCCTGGCATAGCGAATATTTCAACAATAGCCTCAATAAAATTTGAAACAAAAATTAGATTATCTTATATCGTATTTGCTAGAGCTCACCTATTGTGCAGTTTTAAGTTTTCCTTAATTTTGATTTTAAATTTCGCTGATGAAAGTACGTAACGGTCAGCGGGTATCCTCATATCACGGTGCTGGAGTTTGGACGAGTTTGGAACCTTCTAGGCAGGGCATGAAAAAATATTTTCCTTCCTGTGACCGGGAAAAAAATCATGCTTAAATTTCCTGCAAGAATAGAAAAATGAAAATATCCAGCTTTCTTAAAAAGAAGTAGTAATAACGGGTTCCAAGGGTAGTAATAACGTGTAACCGGTTTATGTCATTGCAGTAAGAGTATCCAGAAAGATAAATTTGGATAAAGTTGGGGCTAATGAAGATGGGACACCACAAAAAAATCATTTATGATTTCTAAAAGGCAACAGGGAAAATCCAATTCTCTGCTGATCTCGTTTTTTGTATATAATATGAATATTTTAGGTAACTTTTGCTTGACTTTGTTGATTGTTTTCCTAATTATAAAAAAAAAATGAGAAACAGAGCATGACGTATGAAAAAGAACATATTTTGAAAATTTCCTGCTGGAATTTATGAATTGAAAATTTCCTGCGACCGTCCAGTCGCATGGTTGGGGGGGGGGGTTTCATGCCTTGCTTCTGGGTTCGGAAGTCAAACAGTCATCATCTCAGGCATCCAAGTGTTTATAGACGCTTACCGTAGAAGCATGAGCATATGCTGCACTTGTTTCCATATATNTTTGGACGAGTTTGGAACCTTCTAGGCAGGGCATGAAAAAATATTTTCCTTCCTGTGCCCGGGAAAAAAATCATGCTTAAATTTCCTGCAAGAACAGAAAAATGAAAATATCCAGCTTTCTTAAAAAGAGGTAGTAATAACGGGTTCCAAGGGTAGTAATAACGTGTAACCGGTTTGTGTCAATGCAGTAAGAGTATCCAGAAAGATAAATTTGGACAAAGTTGGGGCTAATGAAGTTGGGACACCACAAAAAAATTATTTATGATTTCTAAAAGGCAACAGGGAAAATCCAATTCTCTACTGATCTGGTTTTTTGTATATAATATGAATATTTTAGGTAACTTTTGCTTGACTTTGTTGATTGTTTTCCTTATTATAAAAAAAAAATGAGAAACAGAGCATGACGCATGAAAAAGAACATATTTTGAAAATTTCCTGCTGGAATTTATGAATTGAAAATTTCCTGCGACCGTCCAGTCGCATGGTTGGGGGGGGGGGGTTTCATGCCTTGCTTCTGGGTTCGGAAGTCAAACAGTCATCATCTCAGGCATCCAAGTGTTTAAGACGCTTACCGTAGAAGCATGAGCATATGCTGCACTTGTTTCCATATATTCAATTTTATATGTACTTCTTCTTCTTGCAATTAGATAGAACATAATTTTATTTTTTACTTTGATTTGCAAGTTTTTACGCAAGGCCCCTAAAAAGCAGTCCTTTTTTACTGACGGGGCAATGGAGGTTAAATGATTAAACAGAATGTAAAAAATGGAATGAATGAAGAAAAACAATACCAACAAACAAATCGATACTGGGTTTCAACACAGCATAGGTTTAAAATCTTTAAAAAGGTTGGTGTAAAATTCTATGACCTATTTCTTTTAATTGAATGGCTTGAAAGGAACTTTAGCTACTTTGCTATAATTCTACCGTTGGAATTTTTTCAGAAATCTTCAATGTTTTGAGAATTAGAGGGCTTTTCTTCTTTTTAAGAATTCAAGAAATATTTGGAAGAAAAAAACTTAAAAACATCGTAACTTCTAAACATTTTGAGAAAACATTTTCTGGGAAATCATAGTCTATGAGCGTCTACAATATGGTATTAAGCAGAAGTCTTTTACTCTTCTGGTCCACGACTTAGAAATCTGATCACGTCACATCCTTGAAATGAAACATAAAATACGCTGTAATTTCGAAAAATATTCTAGATTTCAGAAAGTCCAAAGGTAGAATAGCAACGTCGCTAAGTTTCTTTCAAGCCATTCAATTCAAAGAAATAGGCCATGGAATTTTTACACCGACCTTTTTAAAGTTTTTTAAAGATTTGGAACCTATGCTGGTGGACACCCTTTGCCAAACCTTGATCAAATCTAAACATTGGCTGGAAATCGCAGCTTTACAATGAACTAGTATTAGAACTAGTATTGCAACAAGTTTGTTAGCATTAAATTTCGTACCGTTTTCGGATTGTGCCGGTATCGTGTGAACGCTAGCTAAAATTTTGCTACCGTCACATTTTTCACCGTTTTCAAAATGTGCCGGCATCGTGTGAACGTAGTCTAATTTAGCCTTTCTGCTACAAAATGAGTGGCAGTTGATTGCAATCAGTTACTATTTCTTGTTTGTAAAATTCGGCAAACGCTGATACATCATTTTGGAACACCCGGTAGAACATACCTAAATTATATGCTTCTGCTCTTCCGAGCTCATTCTGCGGGAAATGTGCGTTCATCTCGTCCCCATCAAAATCAGCATTGTATGCTTTGCAGTTGGCGTAATGCAAACGAATAGTTCTTTCATTGGGTAGAACCCTCGCCTATGAGAGACAAAATAATTGTGATCGGTGAAAACAGCAAAGGCGACAAATCACTTTTGGCTGACAAAATATAGATTTTCAAAATAGTTTCAGTACTGAAGCAATTGTTGGATTCATATATTTATGAATATATAAATTTATATTATATTTATGATCAGCCCCATAATGACAATTTCCGCTTTTTAGTATTACAGTTTCTTAATTTGTTTGTTATTTCTGGGTGCAAGAATTATGCAGTCCCTACAATTACTATTGATAAGTTTCTTGAAATATAAAACAAATGTTGACAAGAAAAAGAGTTATCTTAAGTTCAAAATATAGAATAATTGATCTTTCTTCGTGACTCTCACACATTGTACTGGAGCTTCATAAACTTGTGGCTTTCGTAATTACTACTACTTTCTTATGAACGGGTTTCTTATGAACTCCAGCGGGGTCCACCGGTCTATATTCGTTCAATATAGGACAAAGAAAAAACCTATTCACGCCATTGTTTCTTTGGCTTTGTTTCGTTAGTACACGCGCCGAAATTATCAAATACATTAGGCTATCTATAGACCTATGAAATCTCATATTTATATCACGCAATTCACTTCAACCCCCCGAAAAAATTAAAACTCATCATTGCAGTTACCAATATCGTAAGCCTATTCAAGAATAGTCATTGAAAACCTCACCGCCTCTATAGCTCAGGGGTTAGAGCACTGGTCTTGTAAACCAGGGGTCGAGAGTTCAAATCTCTCTAGGGGCTTACATTTTGCTTTTTCTCAGTTTTTTTCATTTGTTTTCAGAAAGGAAAGTGTAAATACATTTTTATTTTCCCTTCACTCTCATTGAGTTTGCAGTAATTTCTTAAAAGTAGCATCAGATAGTAAATTTTAATTTTTTTTAATTTTAAAATGTACTGTAATGTTCAATTTTAGGTCTGTTGTGGTTAAACTTTCAAATATTATTTCGTCCGTCTTCATGTATTTATTTTTGCACATATTTTATTTAAATGTTTATGAAAAGGTATCAAGCGCAAATGGAGTGGAAAAAAAACAATGGCAAGTAGACCTGCTTTGAATTTTGTAAATAGCTTAGGATATAACACTCGGGATCAAATAAGAATTCTTTCGAATTCGATACAAACCAGATATTTAAATTACTTTCCTGAAAGTTATTTACATGTATTTTATAATTATTAAAAGTCTTTATTTTTCACTGTAATACCTAAAGTTTCCTATTGTTGATATTGTTTTTTATATGTTCATATTTTTCTTTTATGTTGTCATTGTCATGTTTTCACGTTGTTGATATTTTGCTTGATTTTCATAATGCCATTCTTGCAAAATTTGCCTGGATCTTAACATTCTAAATTTCTTTATTGAAGTGTCCTGTTATTCGGATCTTTTATAGTTATTTTCATTTTTTAGTTTAATTTAAACCAATTTTAGTGTAATGGAATATCTTTTTCACAATCAGTGATAATTATTTGTTTAATAATTCTCATTTTTACTTATTAATTTAAAACTGTGAAATTGTACCAGTTTACTTGTTAGTTGTATCATTTATTTTTTTTATTTTTTTATTCATTTCAAAAGTTTCGCCCTCTGAAATATTTAAAACTTTGATGAACTTTCCTTCCGTCGTCATTGACAACATTTTTTAGAAATTTCACAAAAAAATTAACAATTGAACTTATCAAGTAAAAATTATTAGATTCTTTCGTTATGAAGAAACTTCCACTGAAAGAGAATTTGTTTTTGATTTATTATTTTAGTTTATGCCTGTGTCTTATTTTCAGATTGTATCATGTTACCGTATCTAGCGGTAAATTTATTTGAATAAGATTCCAAGAAAAATCATTTATACAAAATAAATAAACGACGTACAATACATCTAGTTTCTAAATTAGACTTTGAAATGATAATACCGCAATAATGACACCATCACGATTTTTAAGAATATTAAAGTGTAAAATAAAGAATTATTAAATTATTACTAAAAAATCTAAGGAAGCAATTATGGCGTGTTATTTGCGTCAAAATTGCATATATTATCTTTTGTTTCCTTCCTTTAATTTTCCTTCCTTTACATATAATTATTCAATTATTTCTTTCGAATTTATCTTCAATTTATCTACTTTCTATTTCCAATTATCGTTCTGCTATCAATCATGATAATTAACAATTTTAATTATAAAGATATAAAGATCGAGTAGAGAGGATAGAATAAAAAAAGTAAAAAGAAATCATACCAAAGAAGTATCTAATTTTAAAAAAATTACCAAACGTTCAATATGCACAAACTTTTACATGTGCGGTATGAAATTACGGAGAACCAGAAAAGGCTCCAAATCTTTAACTCCAAATGTTTAAATCAGCGTGTAAATGGTTATTTTATCTATCTTGAATTGAATGCAATGGCTTCAAAGGGATTTTTAGGTAAATTACTGTAATTCTGTATTCCTCTTGTGATGATTTCTTATATCTCGTATATTTTCAAAGTTCACCGTGTTTCTTTTTGTGGAAAGAAGCCATGCAAAGTTTTAGGAAAAAAATTGAAACCGTGCGTGGTAACTTCTAAATTTAATGAAGCAAAATTGTAGAATTTTGAAAGAAACCCTAGTTTATAAAGTCTGCAATATGGTGGTAAGCAGAAACATGTCACTTTTCTAATTTACGATTTAGCAATTTGAGGACGTCACAACCACTACACTAATGTTGTTGTGATTTTTGATGTCTTGACCCGGGGGGGTAACTTCAATAGGGAGATGACGGGGGTGTGCCATTTTGACATGTGAAATCACACCCTAAAATTTGAAGATTTTCCAAAAACCATACCCCAAAATTTACAGGATATGCAAAATGCATACCCTAAAATTTAATATTATGGGTCAAAAATCCCAAAGTCTACCCCCAAAAATTATTTTTGAACATGAAACCCTAAAATTTATGGTCATACCAAAATTGATACCCCAAAATTTATAGTTTCTTATGATCTTATTAAAAATGACACCCTAAAATTTATTTCCTGCCTGAAAAAAGGCACCCCAAAAAATGGCACACCCCGTACCAGTATTTATGGAAGTGACCCCCCCGGGTGTCTTGATTATTTTCAAATTTACACCTGTTTTTATGTTTCAATAGGCGATTACGGAAAAGATGGCGTCGGGGGGCATTTGACCAAGATGCATTGCGTTCTATAATGGAATCAACAGTGATTCTATAGAGATTCGACCATCAAACGCAATGCATCTTGGTCAAATGCCCACCGACGCCATCTTTTCCGTAATCGCCTATTGAAACATAAAAACAGGTGTAAATTTGAAAATAATCAAGACATCAAAAATCACAACAACACCATCCAAAGAAAGATGTAATAACCAATGACACGATCTTTTTAAAGATTTGACGCCTATGCTTGGAAACCTGAGAAATTCTGTAATAAGACTTACAAACCTTTTTTCTTTCTTTTTTTTCTATATTGCTACCTAGCATCCGAAGGTAGTTTTTTAGGACACTGAGAAGCTAAGCTTATCGAAGCAATGTCCTGGTCCTTCCTCTCGATGTGACCACACCTCGCGATTCCTTTAGCCTAGAATTACAGAGAGTTGGCGACTCTCCTCACTCTACGTAGCAGGTTCGGCAGGGCGGGGACTCGAGCCACCAACCCTCAGGTTGGTAGTCAAGAGCGCTACCATTGCGCCATCCCCGCTTATAACCCTTGTGACCCCCGCTTATAACCCTTATTACAAACCTTGTGAGCCATTATACTTGGCCTATGCAATGTCGGTTGTCTGTTGAGCAATAGAACATCTCCATTGATCAAGTGTCTATAAACCTGTGAATACAAGAAAATTTACTAAAGTTCTTACAATGATGACGAATACGTTAGAATTTTTAAACAGAACTTTAACCGGCACAATTTGAAAACGGAGTCGTGTGAACACTCAAAAACCATGAAACAGGGACATTTTTCGACCCTTTCCGAGCGAGGTTGATTGATTCTCTAAGCCTAGATAAATCCCCTGCCGTCAAAGTCCAGCCTCTTTGTCGCAGAGATTGCAACAAGATTGGTGCCGTCAAATTTTCTATTGTTTCGAATTGTGCCGGCATCGCGTGAACACTAGCTAAAATTCTGGTACCGTCACATTGTTACTGTGTTCAAGTTGTGCCAGCATCGCGTGAACGTTGTCTCAGTTGATTCATCCAAGATAGTTCCGAAGAAAATATTGCATCAGAAACGTGTTACATTTAGATACAAATGTCCTAAGTCCGCATATAAGATACAGACATATAAGAAACTGCAGCCTGCCAGTATAGAGAATATTTTCTCTTTAGACTGCCTAATTTTTTTCAATTACTTATAAATGATGAAAAAAATCAAACAATTTTTAAATGTTTCCAATCTTTCATATTTGATATTTTTACACTTGAACTGATTCATAATTCTTTATATATTTAGACCTTTAATTCTTTAGACCTTCCTTAGATTGGGATATTCTCAACTACATTGAATTCACCATAATCAGCATGGTCCTGGAATATGAAAAGACAGCTTTCTATTGGATATATAAGAAAACTATCAGCCTCTCTTAAAGATATCTTCTTACATATAAGAAACTAGACAGGCTGATCTAAAAACTTTGATTTTCTATTATGCAGGGACTTCCTGTATTATATTTTATTGTGTCAAACCATACAGTGGTGCTGCAGTCAATGGAAACTTTCGTTGAAAATTTAACTTCCTGCTCCTAAGATAACTCTATCCTACGCTCTACTGAGCATGGAAAGCCGCTTTCAGAAATGTTTGCCTCCAGAACTTCTCGAAAGATAGCAAAACCATTTCAAACATGCCTGAAAACGCTTTACCAGTTCTTTGGAATTTGCGAAGCCATAATCGACTGACCAGTTTTCGTATTTCTTAAAGAGTAAGCTACCAACATTTAGAATCTTATAACGAAAAATTCATCTTCAAATTTGGCATATATTGGTCCATGGTCCATGAACATATAGTGTCTTTGGCAAAAACTTTGAGAAAATTCTCTTGGTTAGTGGCTGAGTAGTTACAACGTTTGTGAAACCTATGGAATAATTCAAAATGCGATTTCTGCAAAACTGGCAAATCAAAACATTGCGTTTATCATGCCTTTCGATTGGCAAGAATAAGTAATATCAAGCCTTTTACCGAATTTCAAAAGAAATGTTTCAGAGTAACTAATACATTGCTGGAAGCAAAGATTTCTAAAAACTGGCTTTCCGTGCTAAGTGGAGCGGAGGATGTTTCTTTTTCAACTTACCTTTTTACAACCAAGCACCGGCTTTTGATTTGTTGATGGAGTAAGCAGTCTCTTTGCAATGGCTTCTCTTTGGGTAGCATTTGAGGCGTTGAGTATGACTTTTCTTCCATCTTCATGCTCAATCATCACAGCTCTAACAAAACAATTATTCAGGGATCAGAAACATCATAAAACTCATAAAAATCATAGGAATCATAAAAATCTTTAAAATCCTAAAAAAAAATAGAAACATATATGTATCAGATCAGAATAGCTAGAGAAAATACCGGCTGCTCCAAAAAGAACTGTCATAAGTTTGACAATTTGAAAATTCACTATACTGAGAATACTTGATAAATTAATCAAACTTTAGTTGATAAACCGAAAGGGCTAATGTCTTTTTTATGATTTTACTTCTATTTTTCTGAGCATTGGAAAAATTAAAAAAATCAATTTACGAATAATCCGTGACTTTGAAATGCGTGGACATGGGCCTAAAACCCTTGATCAAATTATAAGAAATCTCCTCACTCAAAAATATTTCATCTTCCTCAAGAGTTGTTAATCGAATCTTTATAAAATTATGAAATCAGTATTATGTATGATATGATGCTTTGTAAAAATCAGTTTTTAACCCTTGGGGGAAAAGAACTCTATTTGCATATTGATCTGATTGAGTAGATTCTCTATAATTTGATCGAAGGTTTGACGCCCATTCTACGCATTTCAAAGCAACGAAATTTTTGTAAATTCAGTTTTACCTATATTTCCAATGCACAAAAAATAGAAGAACAATGAGAAAAAGTACTTAGCCTTTCGACTATCTACCAAATTTTGGTTCATTCCAATTTATCAAGTATTCTCGGTATAATGAATTTTCAAACGCATGAAGTTATTTTTGGCGCACCTGGTACCATGTCTACGGGTGTCACTTTTAGTTTAAGACTGCGTTCACACGATACCAGCAAAACTTGAAAACGGTGAAAAACGTGATGGATAGGCCTCTCTCTAACACGAATACAGCACATTTTTGCCAGCATATTTTGAAAATGGTAGATTTTGAACACTCGAAAACGATGAAAACGGAACATTTTTCGACGCTTTCAAAACGAGGCTGGTCGATTCTTAAGGTGCAGTTACATTTCCTTGGCATCAGATTCTTGGGGAGATTTCAACAAGTTTGTTACTGTACCGTCAAATTTCCTACCGTTTCCAAATTGTGCCGATATCGTGTGAACGCTAGCTAAAATTTTGCTACCGTCACATTTTTCACCGTTTTCAAAATGTGCCAGCATCGTGTGAACGTAGTTTAAGTTCCACATCCCAGGCTGTAACAAAATACGGGTTATCTATTGATAAAAAAAATACTAAATGTATGTAAACATCGAACAACGGGCCATGCAACAGATCATAATTAATCCATTTCTAAATTCCCCAGCAGCTTTGAAGATTTTTCTCATTGTCTACCTCAGCCCTAAGAAAAATTAATCGATTTTGCCCTACCGATTTCGGCTGACCCTTGACTACAAATTTTCAAGAAATCGCTAGAAGCAGGCGGCCAAAAGTCGAAAGAATCAAGATATCTTATATTTTCACATTTTTATTTTTTCATATTTAATTATTTTAAGGATGGTTGCCCTTCAGCAGAAGCTAGTTTTCAAGAGGCCCTCATATCAAACATATCAAACAAATGGTAGCCAAAAAATGTAATGCAATACCCCGGATGAACATTAGGCCCATTTATGACTGCTCTCCTCAGCTGCTGACAATTCCATGGCGTAACTGGCTGTGGGTATGTCAACTTCTTTGCAAAGACCTTTAGAAAGGAAAAAATAAAAAAATAATCCACTGATGCTATATAATTCATCACAAAAGCAAGGACTGTCTTAGTGAACTTTGAGGGACGAGACTCTCTCCACAAAGATTAAATAGTATAATAAACCACGTGGTCCCAAATAATATCATTGGTTTATTGACCTACAGTGTAAATGAGTTCGTTACTATGTCTTACAAAGCGAAAAATTTTCGGACAATATCCCCTGTCTACTTATCACAAATTCTCCTTTCGTAAATTTCCTTCTTTTTTGTAGTTCTTTCTTTCTCGTAGTAGCTACGTGTAGTTGTATGTACTTTTACTCTTTTATGTAATGGTCGCGGGGTACAAATAGTATTTTGCTCCCCGTGGTATCGTCTCTGTGGTATTGTGCGTATTGTAGCGTATTGTATTGTGGTATTGTCACCTGATGAATAGTTAAGCTCGAAACATTGTGTTCAATCAATGCACTTGTACATTGTCGTATTTTTAAATAATTATTATTTTACGTATTGT
The DNA here is from genome assembly GCA_004194415.1 of Aurelia aurita. Taxonomy (NCBI): domain Eukaryota; kingdom Metazoa; phylum Cnidaria; class Scyphozoa; order Semaeostomeae; family Ulmaridae; genus Aurelia; species Aurelia aurita. The sequence goes on from REGM01000040.1 coordinate 821,649, forward strand.
AGCGTAGTTTGTAGGTATCGCAATTAGTAACAAGCGTTGTAAATTTTTAATAGAATACAAAAAGCGACAAATTAAGTCGGAAAGGCTACCCTAGTTAGGCCACTTAGACTGAGAGATATCACACAAAAATCTAGAAATACTTAAGGTATTGATAATCTGCTTGAAAAGATGCAATTAATTCCGGTTCCCATTTTCTCGGTAAAAACTATCTGCTGGCTTGAAATCAATTTCCAAATACCCTCAAGCGATTTGCTTTTTGAGAATTCCTTTCCATCTTCCTGAAAAAGAACGGTTTTAAGTTCTACCGTGCTCTTCCAATTTCCTTAATACAATAGCAAAACTTCTCTCTTGAAAATATTAATGTTTGAACGAAAGAATTTTATTTTAGCTAGGAATAAAAATGTAAATGTTTTTTCCTACCTCTGGAATTCCAATTTCATCTGTGTTCAAGTATGGATCAGGTGAAATAACTGATCGAGCAGCATAATTTACACGTTTACCCATCATGTGTTTACGGAACAGTCCTTCTTTCTTCTCAAGAAGCTGGAGGAGAGTGAAAAAAGAGTAACAAGACTAGAGTGGTGTCGCCCAATCAGTCGCCCTATACTGATCAGTCGCCCTATACTGATCAGTCGCCCTGTCCCATCATTTGCACTTGCAACAGTTGCTAGAAGGGCAGTTCTGTGTGGGCTTTTTAAAGTCTTGACTTCCTGAAAATTTGGTTGCAAACAAGAAATGATTGAAAGGGCAATACAGCACAAGTCAAAACAAAATCTCTTCAGAAAAATTACAGTGCGAAGATCGTTGAAATTAGTTCGCCCCTGGACACCGCCTTGTGTAATACCGGGTAATTCGCCTCGGAGAATGAAATGCGAGGCATGAANAAGTAACAAGACTAGAGTGGTGTCGCCCAATCAGTCGCCCTATACTGATCAGTCGCCCTGTCCCATCATTTGCACTTGCAACAGTTGCTAGAAGGGCAGTTCTGTGTGGGCTTTTTAAAGTCTTGACTTCCTGAAAATTTGGTTGCAAACAAGAAATGATTGAAAGGGCAATACAGCACAAGTCAAAACAAAATCTCTTCAGAAAAATTACAGTGCGAAGATCGTTGAAATTAGTTCGCCCCTGGACACCGCCTTGTGTAATACCGGGTAATTCGCCTCGGAGAATGAAATGCGAGGCATGAACAGTACACCTCTCTCGGGATGATCACTTCTTTGTTCCACGAAATGATAACAAGTGCTATGCAGAAACGTTCAGGTATTTAAACTCCTTGCATCAAGGAAACATTCTTTTAAGTACTACTACCTAGTATTCCCATGTTCAAGTGCCGGAACCTCGAATTTTGAAGCGTTTTAGCATCGGTATTTTCGATGAAATAGCTTAGGCCATGAGGTGGTCGTCTCAACTGACAGTTAGACATGAGTCGTAGTTGTAGCGATGTATCAGTTCAGGCAAGGAGCGAAACTACGACGATGTATAAGTCTAGAGTGAATGTAGCGAAAATAACGAATCAGGTCATAAGTCTAATCGATAACTAAACAAAGCAATCCAATCAAAATACCTGTCTGATTCCAGGACTTCTCTCCAGTGATATCTTGTCCAAATCACTATCCATAAAGCAATTGATGTCAATTTGTAGTTTTATCCATGCATTTTGCAGCCTCTCTGCTGGCGTTTTACCAGACACGGCAATCGGTGCACTGTTACGCTAGACAAAACAAAGCAGCCTTGATATTAACCGTTTTCGATTAAAACAGAGCATAGGTTCCAAATCTTTAAAAACTTTTAAAAGGTCAGTGAAAAATTATATGACCTATCTGTTTGAAGTGAATGGCTCGAAAGAAACTTTAGCTACGTTGCTATAATTCTACAGTTGGATTTTTCTGAAATCTTGAATCTTTTCGAAATTAGCGCGTATTTAACATGTCAACACTTTTTGGGATGTGACGTCATCAAATTTCTAAATCGAAAACCAGAAGAGTGAAAGACTTGTGCTTGATACCCTATTCTATTGTAGACATTCATAAACTATGATTTTCTTGAAAATTGTTCTATGTTTTCTAAAATAGTTTAGAAATTACGATTGCTTTCAGTTGTTTTCAAAATTTTTCTTGAATTCTTAAAAAAAGAAGATATTGAAGATTTCTGAAAAGTCCAACGATAGAACTATAGCAAAGTAGCAAGAGTTCCGTTCGAGCAATTCAATTAAAAGAAATATGTTATAAAATTTTACACCGACCTTTTAAAGGTTTGGAAGCTATGCTGCAACAGACTCGTGTCGGAAATTGTTCAACATTTCTTCGTATTCAATTCACATTTACTCATAGAAATACATCCTAATACAAAATTATCAGTAAAAAATGTGTATTCTATACGACACAGGAGAAGCATAGCTTATCGAGCATGGGCCGTTAACTTAAAATGAAAAGAGATAAAATAAAAAATGAATACAATAGGACTAGTACAATGCAGCTGTTTCAAAATTCAACAAAGAGGCTAAATATATGTAGGATAAACATTGTGTGGTTATAACGGAACAGTATGTTAGTAATCGCAATCTAAGTTAATTTAGTAGTTTTTTATTATTCTGTGTTTAAAATGTTTTGCAAATGGTTTTACTTGTGTGACATTTTTGACCCAAAATTTGAAATTAGGGAGCGGTCATAGAGTGGAGTGGAGGGTAAGTCGCTGGAGTGGAGGGTAACGACTTCCAGCCTGGGGTATGAAATTTGTGTAGCATTTTTATCATAGAGCTTTAAAGATTCGTACAGACCGCATGACGCCATAAAAGCACTGAAAACACGACGCCATCTTGTTTTGGGGTAAATTTCACAGAAATTTCAATAGCTTTGTGGGAAATTTGCAAAAAATCGCTTATATATGTTCCTTCGAAAATATTGAGGAAAGAAAGGACAGATAGCCATTTTCAATCAGACCTCTGTTGTTTATGGAGTTGGTCAGCTAACACGCTGTTTTTCCCTATGATATATTTCTCTCAGTGATTTCTCTCCCACCTCTCTTTTTCAAGAACAAATTGATAAAGTCACGTGACATGTAGTCCAGGCGAAAAAGTACGGAGCTGTCTTTTCAATGCAGATTGTCTTACCTTTCTTTTCGCTAGTTTCAGCACAGTTGTTCCTGTGTCTTCAACTCCATCATCTTTTCTTTGTGTTTCCTCCAGGCATTTGTAGATTAATTTGCAATCGACCAGAACTTTGTTAAGATTTGCTGTTTGTGGATTTTCAAATCTTTTTTCTCCCAAAGTCGATATCTAAAACAGAATATCAATTCGCAAATTTCATCCAATTGCAAAAAATTGTATCTTGTTCAAATGCAAACCAGCCACGATCCTTTTGAACCGATTAAACATGTCTACACAAAGATATACCGGGTGAGTCAATAAAAACAATCCCCGTTTGAAAGGCCACTGCTCCCTGGATATCAAGGCAATAATATTGGCAAATATATCATTTAGTTATGGACAAGTTCAAATATATTTTAAAATTTACCTCACTGAAATCGGCCACACCATTCTGAAATTGTGAGGGATTTTCTCAAGAAAGCCTCTTCAAGAAACCTTCAAAAATGGCATAAAATCACGAGCAAATTTCCTGATACTTGTACCTGCTTTAGCACGTGCTATCTCTTTGGGAGGGCGAAAATGCCGTCCTAAGGTGCACAATAAATTTATTCCAGGTGACTTAATCCTCCCAAGAGGATAACACATGCTAGAACGTGTTCCTCCAGTCATTGCTGTAAGGCAGAAATATTGGGGAAATTTGCTCGTGATTTTAGGCCTGTTTTGAAGGTTTCTTGAAGAGGCTTTCCCTCATAAGTTCAGAACAGAGTGGTCGATTTCAGTCAGGTAAGTTTTAAAATATATTTGAACATGTCCACTATTAAATAATATATTTGCCAATGTAATTGCCTTATCCAGGGAGCAGTGGCCTTTCAAGCAGGGATTGTTTTTATTGACACACCCAGTAGCTGTTTTAGTTCTCAAAAGTGTAACTTGATGACGTCATTAAAAATTAGATTTCCGGTCAACACTCAAAATGGAACATGACAAACTTTGAATTTCAATAGTCAGTTTGGTATAAATGAAGCTCAAAATCAATAGTTAGGAGGATGTTTAGATGGTTAGAGAATTTCCCCCATCAAAATTGTTAGAAAATAAAGAATGAGAAAGTTTCTGCAAGGTAGATTAATTACATGAGATGCTCTTTTGATATGTAGTTAGTTGCTAGAACTTGTTGTCGCTGCATATCAAGTAAATGGAAACATAAGAATCAGGTAGTAAGTCTAACATTAAAGGAAGCAATGCTCTTTAGAAAATATGCAATTTGCTGTGTTGGATTTGTGATGACCATTTCAGAATACGGCCTATCTGAAACAGCTGATGTTTGTGACACACGCACGATAAAATCCAAACGTTTTGGACGGAAAAGCTTCAGCCAGAAAACTTGGGATAACAAGTTCCTGACACTTTTTAAAAAATTGAAAAATTTTTCCTTTTTACAGCTCACTGATCAAATCTTTTGCTTGAACTAAGTTAAACTTGCATAGAATTAACTCAATTTTAAGCAATGATTTGCTTTGCACATAATTGGTGTTCCGAAAAAAGCACTAGACTTCAATCATAGAATGACAGATATCATGTGTGGACAAAATTTAGCATATATTCTAATAGTGTTCGAACAATCTTCTCTTCATAGTTTATCATTCCTCCACCATATAACATCAGCGGTGACAAAAATCAACCCATCCAAAATGAGACAAAACACTTACTGGCCTAAACCTCGAAGGAGGTACTGCAATGACAGCAAGAAAGAACATCTCAATAGAATTGAAATCTGTGTTGAGTGAATCACCAAACAAAGCTTTTAGCATAGGTTTGCTTTTCTGGAAAACTTGCTGCAAATGTGCTCTTGCTTCCACAGGGTTGATGAATTTCTGCTTTGATAAAGTTCGGCCATCAACATCTTCTTCTTCTTCCTCTTGTTTCAAATTGTTATCTTATTGAGAGAAAAAACAAAATTTACAGTCTTTCATATGGATCAAGAGTCTCAGTTTTTATCATTGAATTGAATGATAGCTATGGCTTCAAACTGCGACTTATGACAGTACAGCTTCAAAACAGAGAATACTTAGGCCAAATGCGCCGCATTTAGGGCGCATCCAATCAAATCTCAACTTTCTTAATAACGTTAGACCACGTGCCTATTCTTAGCGTTTGATTGGCTGACTAGATCAAAGTTCGACTTTCCAAAGCAAAGTGACGTTCGAAGCAACATTCGAAACAACATTTAACTTTTCTTTCAACGTTCGAAGGATAGAAGACGTTCGATTTTGCTTCAAATGTTAGTCTCTGTTTAGAATCTGTTTGGTCATGAGTCCTTGTATGAGAGAAAATGAAAACATCAAATTAAAAACATTGAACAAATGCAAGGAATCAGGCCGTCAGTCTATACTGTAGATATAAGTTAGAAACATTCAAATTTCAAAGTAAAAAGTTGTAGAATGCAGTCTTTTGCTAAAGTTGAAGGCAAGGAACTTCTGACATTTAATGCAGGGCACTCTTTAAAGGCTGGTTTCACTTGGTTCCCACTGCGGGATGAACTATATATAATCCTCTTCTTCATCACCAATTTTTCAAGGGTGGTGAAATTGATCACGCAATGGGATCAAGAATGACTCATCACTTTTCTATTGTTTGATTTAATCATGAAAGTAATGCTGCTTCCAAATAACGGAACTTTCTTTCTTGAAGTTTGAGCTGGACAAAAGCGATGAATTTTTAAGGGAACGGGTGGGCAACAAGGCTAAGGTGATGAGAACAATGATGAACATTATAGCGCAATGAAGCCTCATTGCCAGACCACAACTTTTTAAGATACAAAATGAGAAAAACAAAATATATAAAAGACTTATGATCATTTTACCATCATCTTGTACTCTTGACCCATTGACATCATCTCCATTTGCAACTGTTTTACTGGCTTTTTGCATTGCTGCATACCTCTTGGCATCATTGCTTGACAGTGCTTTGAGGTAGAGTCGAGAATTATACTCTGCTCTAAAGTAACGTACCGGGGCTTTACATCTAGGGCAAATCTTCACTTTCGAAGTGCCAAAAAAACCTTTGATCNAAATGATGAACATTATAGCGCAATGAAGCCTCATTGCCAGACAACAACTTTTTACGATACAAAATGAGAAAAAATCATTTTACCATCATCTTGTACTCCAGACCCATTGACATCATCTCCATTTGCAACTGTTTTACCGGCTTTTTGCATTGCTGCATACCTCTTGGCATCATTGCTTGACAGTGCTTTGAGGTAGAGTCGAGAATTATACTCTGCTCTAAAGTAACGTACCGGGGCTTTACATCTAGGGCAAATCTTCACTTTAGAAGTGCCAAAAAAACCTTTGATCAGCACTTGTCGGTATTTTGTTGCATTTTTTGAGACTTTTGCATCAGCTTGTTCAGCGTCTCTGGCTGAATTAAACAATGAGTCAATCCTGTTAATGATATTGTCATCCATGTCATTACCACCCATCTTCTGGAAGTCATCATCTGCAAGTGCAGCATTGAAACAGTCCTCTAAGTCTCCTATACAACTTGGTTGCCCATTGTCAAGAGCCAAGAGCTGTCTGTGCAAATAAAAAATTAAATACAAAGTAAATATCTAAGCTTCTTGTGATTCGTACATTAAATGCAAAATATTTCCACCTCCAAGGTCCACAAATTTTAATGTCCAAATCACTTTGCATGTATACAATGTATTACATATTATTAGCCTATAGTTTTTTGCAAACTGCATAAAATATTTGGCTTTAACAAAACAAGAAAATAAAAAATTGGTCATTTACACAAGAGATCTCATTGAAAAATGCTGTGGCATATTCTGCATACTGCGTCATTCCAAAACACAACTGGGAAGCAGCACAAAGTCCTAGGTCAGGAAGTGAACTGTTTCTTGAATTGGAAACAGGAGCTGCATTTAACAGGAATAGTTTTCAGTTGAGAAATGTGCAAAGAACTTGGGAATGGAATCGTTTTACCAAATTTTTTAAACTCAAAAGTTGAATGCACTAGTGAAATTTCAATAGACAATAACGCTAAAGATGGCAGCTCCAAAGACTGTGTTGTATTTTGCTGCAAAGGATGCTGGTAAAAAGCTCCCTGATGACCACCTAACGACGTAAAAATTTTGGTCTGCCGTTTCAACTAGCTAGCTTGAATTCGAATCGACCTTAAATTCGAATACAACATGGTTCAAGGAAACCTGTCCAAAGCAGAAAAAGTAAAATTTTGATTCGAATATTCGAACTGAAGTTTTAATTAAAGATTTGCCTTTGAATTACAAAGCTTTCCTATTTGTTTACATTCATTATTTGTTTCGAACTTTACCAGCTAGCCAGTCGAAAGGGCAGACCAAAATTTTTAAGTTGTTAGGTGGTCGTCAGGGAGCTTTATACCAGCATGCTTTGCGCGGCCGCCATCTTTAGCGTTATTGTCTATTGTATCAGCCAGAATATTTCATTTTTATGCTGAACCGATTCGTCATGGAGGAGAGGCCTGAAACCACTCAGAATTTGCTGCACATGATTCCAAATGATTGAGGCAAATTTGTAATTTGTTTCCCATTTGGAAAATGTTCCCAACTAACACCTTGTGCTGACTGCTGCATAAATCTGTGCTGTATCTTTCTGAAAGCGGACCTTTCTAATACTTACTTCAAAAATAGATGTTCTTTTGCTCTTGAAATCAGCAAGCTGTGGCAACCATAGCACGAAAGATTCAGAAACTGGCAAAAAATTTTGAAGTATATTGGATGATAAACTGGCAGTGGCAATTCAATGTGCCCCAGATGTCCTGGACAATGGACATAATTCATACCACAGGAATGACATAGATCTGAGCGATCTGTAGGCCCTAATGCCCCATCATACAGCCCCCCTGCGTTTGGGTGAAGTAGGTCATCGAAAGTCTCTGGGTTTGTTATTTCTTTCACACTTTGTTTCTTGATATCTTCTGACGCAAATGTCTGGAAAGAAACACCCTGCATGCGGCTAGACAGCATTGTATCTAGATTCGTTTGGCTTCCTAAGCCAATGGCTCAGTAGCTGCACGTTTCTTACAATGAATATCAGGCTTCTGTTAGCAACTTCTTCAGCTTTTCAATCAAATCTTGCAGCTATTCTCGTTGGTCTTGACAGTTTGTAAGAGTTGCGATTCTCCCGCCATGCTTTTCAGCTGATCGAACAATCTTAGGCCATAACGACAACGAGGCACAGCAAATATGGCACACAGTCATCAGACTTATTACAATTCGTCCCAGTTTCGATTGCAATTACGAAAACATTTTTACCTATATCTATTGAATTGAATCACAGCAGGGGTGTCAGGACACCTATTATGTAATTAATAAATAAATTTCTATTTACTGTGATTGTTGTTGTCTTCTTTGTTTTGTCTCTCCAAACATTGGTTTATGAGCAACATTTCAACGAACCTTGGCCCAAACTGGGCCAACCGCTTTTTGAACCTAACTCCCTTGTATTCCTGTGTGTTTTTTTTNCCAGAATACTGCCCAACATTTAGTCGATATCCATCAACTTCGCTGTCAATCTCAAATGTGTCGTACTTTGCATAGAACTGTTTGTTACCAAACCTAACAGGTATAATGGGTGAGTAAAAAAATGTATAGACGTTTGAAAGCCTGTAGCTCTCAAAATTGTTTTAGATTCCTATAAACTGACAGTACCTTAGTAGCTAACATATCAACTTAGATAAGAAAATTTGGTTTGTGAAAATCGGTCGTATCCTTCTCAAATTACAAGCGATTTTATGAAATTGATTCTTCTCTTTAAACCAGGCCTATAAAATTTTTGATCAAATTTGCTAGCAATCCAGCCTCGTGATAATAGAATAGAGATAAAACAGCCGAGTGACAGTCAAAAGTAGATACGATTATGCAGCAGCCTCTTTATATACCTGGTAAACGTTTGTCCGACAAGATAGACAGATAGAATTTGATTATGATAGCCGTGGGGCTAAAGTGCTAGCAAATGTGATCAAGGATTTATTCCTGTTTGGAAGGATTTCGAGATGAAGCATTTCTATAAAATCGCTTGTAATATGAGAACGATACGATCGATGTTGACAAACTAAATTTTTTTACCTATGTTGATATGTTAGCTACAAAATAACCTTTTATGGGAATCTGGTAAATTGTTTGAGACAACAGGCTTGCAAATCTATACATTTTTTTAATCACTCGATAAAAATCTGCGACAATGACAAAAAAGAAGTTTTATATATGCAACTTCTACCGGGTGAGTCAGAAAAAAACAATCCGTGTTTGAAATGCCACTGCTCCCTGGATATCAAGACGATAATATTTGCAAATATATTATTTAATAACGGACATGTTCAAATACATTTTGATATTCACCTGACTGGAATTAAAGTTTTTCTCTTTAGATTAAAGTCGATGGGCAGATTAGCGTCTGCCGGGTCAACCGTAAGTAGCTACAAAACAACAGGAAGCCGCTCTGAAAACATCGCGGCTAATTTAATATTAATAATCCCAACCTATGACCACAATATTTTTCAAAAAGCAATCCACGCGTCTCCTACCGCCCATGCTCTAACCAGCACAAGTTGAAAACTAGGTCGTGTAAAAACCAGACTCGGTTTCCTTTCGTTTCTCGTTTCTCCTTCGCAGCGTCCTCGTCACGATTTACACCCCCGCAGAAGTTATATGTTTATTGAGCGCCGATAGACCATAGACCACGGAACAGACTTGGAGCAAGTCTATGTAAAAACTTAAATACTATGAAAATGGAACATTTTTTGACACTTTCGAAACGAGACTGATTGATTCTCTAGGCGTAGATAGACTTCTTTGTCCTCAAAATCCAGTCACTTTATGGCGGAGGTTTCGAAGAGTTCGGTACTTTCTCGATCTTTCATTTTCAAATTTGCTGGTATCGTTTTTAACTCTAGCTAAATTTGGGTACTTTCACTTTTTTTGCTGTGTTCAATTAAATCGTGCCGGAATCGTGTCAACGTAGTCTAATATCCCATTCACACGACACAATTAAGCCAGCTTTATATAAGCCAGGTTAAATCCCTATACCAATCAAATGAATTTATGTACCCCATTCACACTTGCAAGTTAAACCAGCTAAACTAAACCAGGTTACCGAATGGGGCCTTCTAATTGGTCAATAAAAAAATCGAATGAATTTGATTGGTTTAAATTTAACCTGGTTTAGATAACGCCGGTTTAACTGTGTCAGTGTGAATGCGGTATTAGATTGACAAATTAGAACGCAACATTTGCCTCACATTTGATAACATTGTTTAGTTTGGCTGGTCAAACTTGCAAGTGTAAATGGGGTATAAATTAACTCGTCGCTGAACAATAGTGATTTTCCATACCTTAGATGCTTCATGTCAACACGGAGAACAGCACCTGAACCAGGGCCTGCTAGCATATGCATGACTTCTAGGCCATACCATAGGTTTCCAGTAAGAGAACCAAAGCCGTGCTTGTAGGCATCCCAGTCACGATCAAAATTAGTGGAACCATTAACATGGCGTTGAACCACCATCCACCCACCTCCGTCTGTTTCCATGTCACAGAACACCTCCAGCACAGTGTTTGAAAAAGCCTGGATGAGATATATGCCATTTTTTCTGTGGCCAAATTCATAGTGGTCCTTGCAGCCTATGGGTTAAAAAGAAGCGAAGCTACAGACCTTGGGTACCATTAATCCACGGGGGAAGGGGTTCTTGGCCAAATTTCGGATAGGGATGTGCCGCGAGCATCTTCAAAATGGTACCAACTTTTGTGATACCCTTGGCTAGACTAATCTCTAGACCAAAAGTGCCATAATTTGCCGTTTTCTAGGCACAAATTACCAAAATTTCGCCTTTTCTATACCAAAATCGCCAAAGTTTGGGGTTTCTAGACACAAATTAAGAAAAATTGGCCTTTCCTGAACGAAAATTGCCAAAAATCATACCCTGGCCTAGACTAAAATTGCCAAAAAGCATACTCTTGGCTAGACTAGAAGTCCGAAAAAGTATACCCTTGAGCGCGGCACATCCCCAGGTACCTTTACTATGGAAGAACCCCCCCCCCGTGCATTAATCCTTTGCCGACATGCAAAATTTGGTTCTGGCCAAGCCCTCGTGGCATTTTGTTATCAATATATAGAGAATTATTGTATAAAGAATTAGTGTTTCTCGTGTTATACCTATATGACAAAGTTCTGTGATTCCACAGCTGCAACAACATGGCGCCTGTTTGCACAATAATAGGATCCCATTGTTTCTAGGAGCCAATCACCTGCGTGACAGTATGCCTTTAGTGGCCATTTAATGGATTGTACAGCGTAGTTCGTGCAAGCTGTAGGTAGAATATAGTTCGCATGCTACTTGGTGAAATTTACCCATGTTCATAAACCAAAAACTCGTTTAAAGTCGGCATAACATACGTAAAACAAAACAACCACTTATATTGCATAGAATGAATACTTGGTTGGTAGCTCAAAAATAGGCATGATAATTGTAGAGCTCTATAGCAAATGTCAAAATACAAGCCTCTTTGTCAAGATTCTGCTTAATTAAAGTTACTTCAGCAATTCAATTTTGTTTTCTTGATAACAGTTATAATAACAGGTTCTTGTGTTTTTACGGCAGTATAAAAATATACCCTTTTTTCAAAAAATTTCCTGAGGCGTAAATATCTTGCCAAAAATTTCCTGGGAACGGCTTCCCCTGTTCTCCCACACTTTATCGGCCTCTGGCGTGACGTAATAGAGGTAGGTTCAAGGTGTTGAAAGAGAATCGACCATCATATGAGTAAACAGTAGATATAGAAATACTGTACCGTAGAACACTGGTAACAAAAGCCAAACAGATGCCGTCAGTTGAACTCGAGACGTCGCATGATTTGATTCATTATTCACTTAAACTATCGAAAAACATTTTCCCGATAAATTTAACCAATATTAGGAACATTATGTATCATGCTTCAAAAACACTTAAGCAATATCATCATCGCTAAGCGTAATCAAATTCGTAGCTTCTTATTTGAGATACCCGGTAAAATTCCAGTTCTGCAGAGTCTTTTGTATTCAGAAGATATCAGATCACTTTAATAGCTCCAAGATTAAATTCTTACTTTCGGCAGTTGGCAGCTTTTCCCAGGAATCAGCTTCATCGCCATCTTCCTCAGCTGTACTTTGTTTAGTTAACTTCCCATTTGCAACGTTGTTGCAAGAATCTTTTCCTCCACATGCGAAAATCTCTGTCATCAAAAATGGCTCATTTTCATCTTCTTTCTCAAGGTTATCACCGATATGTTGATGATCTTCTCGCCTGAAGAAGTTCCCGATTGTGGCAATAGTTTGGCCTCCATGTAAAAACTGGGTCGATACGATTTTCAGCAAGAAGCAGATCACGAGAAACTTCATCTTGTCAGGACGTTGCGGCTCGTTGTTGAAATCATGTGTGATGCTGTTACAATGAATATATGATCATATTTACATAATGTCTGTATCAGAATACTATGAGATAGTTGAACTCTCTTTGAATTGAGCTGAATCTCGTGAATTCATTCTAGATTCTCTTCCCAGGCCATAACAAGCAACCATAGACCAGGGGGACCTCGTCCTCATTGTAACACACAACATAGAAAAGGACTATGATGTGGACCATTGCTTTCGTCATAATTATTCGGGAGCCACAGGCGCACAGACCCCCGCTACCCGACCTAGCTACTCAGGGTGTAGATTTCAAGATACCACAGAAAGAACGCAATTACAGGTGACCTGCAAGACTAAGACATCTTCGGTAAATCTACCTGTAGACTTGTAGATTGGATATTCATTAAATTTAAATCCCGTTCACGAACTAGCAATTTTTTGCCAAGGTGGGTTGATCAATCTGAAAAGGCCTGTAAGGCTTAGCAAGGTCTTTAACAGGTGACATCATTTGGTAATCCTTTTAGCACCTTTGGCTCGCTAAACTTGGAGTTAATTAATGTACATGATATATTTTATGAGATATGAGTTTTCATCCAATCTAAAGCGTCGCAAAAAGTCAGTTCGCATTAACAACACTTACAGCTCTTATCAGACTATCTTGCCAGGCGTACTTCAAGGCTCTGTTCTTGGTCCTATTATGTTTAACGTGTACTTAAATGACCTTTTTTATTTATTAAACACACAACACTGCACAACTATGCTGACGATAACACACTGGCTTACTTTTCAAAGACTTTACCAAATTTGATTAGGGTACTGGAAGAGGAAGCAGGTCTTGCTCTGACTTGGTTGAAAGGAAATTAAATGATTGCAAATTCCGACAAATTTCATGCTCTTATGATAAAGAAAGATACTTGTGGGACAAAATACTTGTGGAATAAATCTGAATATTCAGGAAAAAACAAGCAAATAGAAAGAACAAAATTTTGAACCACATATTTCTGACTTTGCAGAAAGTTGCAACACAGCTCAGTGTTTAAAAAAGACTTTAGTCGTTTATCGGTTTCAAAGAAAGGGAAGTTCTTGGTCAAAGTTTTGTATACTCAAATTTTAATTGTAACTGTCCCTAGGTTTGGTGTCTTTCATCAGCTGCGTCTTTGCAGAAATTGAAAAGGTACAAGGGGTACAAGAAAGTGCTTTGATATTTTTATATCATGATCATTCTTGTTCATCTAGTGAGTATAATCAAGGATTAATTTAAGGTGCAGTGATGACCAATTTGTGCAGTGATGAATCGAAAATGTGCAGTGATGAATCAAGTTTTGTGCAGTGATGAATTATTTCACTTCTTAATTTGAAATACTTGAAATACAGCAGTTTTAGATGTTTTCAGAATAAAGACACTTCTTGAAACTAATAGTCATCTTGCTGGGCACCCCCTTTTTGACAAAAAAATTGCCCCTCTCCTTGAAACTAACTCACCTCTTTTTAGAGTATTCAAACATAATGTTGGGAAAAAAATATACAATTCAGGCGTTGTTTAGTAAAATAAATACTGCAGAAATCACATGTTCGAAAAATTTAATCTTGCTTCTCGCCTCCAACCTCTTACTACTTGCTTCAAAGCGAGCAAGGTGCTTGACAATATGATTCTGGTCAGTTTTCTTGAAATATAGCTCTTACATTCAGGTGCTATTTAGTAGGATGACTGAAGAATTTCCATAACCAATACCCAAAGAATTTTGGCGCCTTAGGCGCGCTTCCAGATTCTGCTATATCTGTGGCACCCCTTTTGCGAGTTCCGCCTTTCAATTTCTGGCTAGAGTCACCTCTGCAGTGCAAATCTAAGAATTCTGGGTGGCTGTCAGTTTCTACAACAGAACTTCACGGATTGATATTAAATCAAATTTTGCCCACATGTCAGCAAATTAGTTGTATGACAAACTCCCTTGCTTCAAAAAGAGAAGAATTAGCTGCATTCTAGGCCATTCTAGAGGTCATATTTACAAAATTTTCCAGGGGAGCATCCCTGGACCACTTAGATGTATGCACTTCCCGCGCATGCAGCTGGCTTCCCCCTGGCTTCACAGTGCATAATAACTAACTAATGGTGCACAGAAATTTATGACAATTATGCTGTCCGGTGCACAGAAATCTTACATTCCATACTTGTCTCTGCTCACAAGGAAACTTGCCAAACCTATTGTCACACCCTTTTGCCACACCCTTTTGACCTGGAAAACTGCGATTTACGTTGTTTTGTGCAGTGATGAAAATTCCTTAAATTAATGCCTGAGTATAATGATGTGTGTGTACAAAGAGACTAGAGCCCAGACTCCATATGTTATGTAATATAGTTTGATAGATATTCGTGTTATGTTATGTTCCGAACTGTGTGTCTTCTCTGCTGTGTGTCCTTCCTAAAGGGGTAGGATATTATAGATGGCGACGAAGTAAAAAAGCGACAAATCGTGCAAACATGGCCAACTCATTACCAATTCAGCCAATGCCTGAATTTTGCCCTGATGCAGACATCGGAGCTAGTCTTGCCGCGAGATGGAAGACCTGGCTCACTGAATTCGAGATGTTCCTCACGGCAAGTGGTATCACCGATGCAAAGCGACAGAGAGCGTTGCTGCTTTATCAAGCCGGAGCCAGAGTAAGAGAAATTTTTAATCAATTGCCCGAGAATGGAGAAGACAATGATTATAAAACGGCCAAGGAGAAGCTGACAGCCTTCTTCGAACCGCAGAAAAACCGAAGGTATGAGGTTTATTGTTTTCGTCAGGCCGCCCAAGAAAAGACTGAAACACTCGATCAGTTTCACACACGCCTGAGAACACTGTCGAAAAATTGCGAATTCAAGGAATTAGAATTTGAAGTAGAACAACAGATCATAATTGGGGGGAAATCTTCAAAAATCAGGAAACGTGCCCTTCGTGACCCAAAATATGATTTAGCTGCTATGCTGTTAGATGGGCGACGTGACGAAATAAGCAAATATCAGTCAAAAGATATCGAAGCTAGGGAATCCCCTCACGCTGAGGCAAACCAAATAACAAAGAAACGCGAAACCAGTAAGTTTCAAGCACAGACACGCCCTAAATCGTCTTGTTGGAATTGTGGTGGAATTTTTCCTCACAGAGGCCAGTGCCCAGCCAAAGGGAAAACATGCAATAACTGTGGGCAACAAAATCATTTTTCCAAAGTTTGTAAAGGGAAACGCCAAAAAGAACCGACAAATAATGCTAAGCCCAATTTCCGCAGGGGTAAGAAAGCAGTGAACCCCCTAAAGCTCGCAGAATCATCAGATTCGGACAGCTCAGATTCAGATGGTTATTTATACGCTGTGGGACCAAAATCGAAGTCGAAAACCCCAAAAGCTTTTATAGCTGTCCAAGGTCATAAATTTCCGATCACAGTTGACACTGGTGCCTCTATCAATGTTTTAGATCAAGAAACATTCCACAAAATGAAAGGGGTAAAATTAGAGCGCACCAAAACAAAAGCGTTTGCATACAATACCGATACGCCTGTCGAGTTTATTGGAAAATTTGAAACGCTTGTTGAAACGAAGAAACACTACACCATAGCAACGTTCTACGTAACAAAAGACCAAGACAGTGGTTGCTTGCTGAGTGCAGAATCTGCCCAAGACCTGAAATTAATTAGCTTGCATTTGAATAAAGTCACCACCCCGGGAAAACAGGAAATGCAAATTGTGAACGTCGACACAAAAGATGAAAAGATTCGTGATATTGTCAACAAACACTCGATAGTATTCACTGGAATAGGAAAATTCAAAGATCATTGTGTAACCCTCAACATTGACAAAGAGGTCATTCCCGTAGCCCAGCCACAAAGGAGAATACCCTACCACATCCGGGGGAAAGTTGAAAAGGCTGTAGAAAAGTTAAAGGCTCAAGGACTCATTGAAAAAGTCCCAGCAGATCAGCCAACGGACTGGATTAGCCCAATAGTTGCAGTTCCAAAACCAAATGACACTGTACGACTATGCGTGGATATGAGGGTAGCCAATACAGCGATTAAAAGAGTCAGATATCTTATTCCAACCGTGGAAGACATCAGCCTCGATTTGAACGGAGCGAAATATTTTTCAAAATTAGATTTGAATGAGGCTTACCACCAGTTAGAGCTCAACCCTGACAGTAGGGGAATCACCACATTCAGTACCCATGTTGGACTTTACAGATATACTCGACTTAATTATGGCACCAACGCAGCGGCTGAAATTTTCCAGCATACATTACAGAAAAGTTTACAGGGAATAAAGGGAGTTAAAAATTTGGCTGATGACATCATCGTTTTCGGAAGCACCAGGGAGGAGCACGACCACGCCCTAACAGAGTGTCTTTCCAGACTTGCTGAAAAGAAACTGACGCTGAATCCTGGAAAATGCAAGTTTTTGGAGAAATCATTGAATTTCTTTGGTCAAATCTTTTCGGAAAGAGGTACAACTCCAGATCCAAAGCGCATTTCTGCCCTTGAAAACACAAAGAAGCCAACATCAGCCCAAGAGATTAGAAGCTTCCTTGGCATGGTGAATTACAGTTCCAAGTATATCAAGGACTATGCCACTATCTCAGCACCACTTCGTGAGCTGACGAAGAAAAATGTTGTTTTCAAATGGGAACAAAAACATCAAGATTCTTTTGAAACGTTGAAGAAAGCATTGACATCAGCGCCTGTTATGGCCTATTTTGATAAAAGCAAAGAGAGTATAGTCACAGTAGACGCAAGTCCTGTTGGAATATCAGCAATTCTAGCACAAAGATCACCAGAAACAGGGACACAGAGTACCATAGCTTATGCAAGTCGCGGATTAACAGATGTCGAACAGCGCTACTCACAGACCGAAAAAGAAGGACTCAGTATAGTATGGGCTGTGGAACATTTTCATCTTTTTCTGTTTGGATCTCATTTCACGTTAGTCACAGATCACAAACCGTTAGAGATTATATACGGAAGTCCACGATCGAAACCATCAGCGAGAATAGAACGATGGGTTTTGAGACTCCAGCCATACAATTTTTCAGTCAAATACAAACCGGGTGCAGAAAATCCAGCTGACTATCTGTCTAGATATTCTGAAAGTCAACCAGTCAAGACTCAAGAGAAGCTAACTGAAGAGTACGTCAATTTCATATCTCGTTATGCAGTCCCGAAAGCCATGACACTCAAGGAAATAAAAGATGCTACAGATACAGACAGAGCATTGAAAGCAGTGCGAGCAGCAATCAGAACGAATCAATGGAATATTGACCTCGTTCAACCATTTAAGAGCATAAAGGATGAATTAACAATCAATTCAGAGAACATAATTTTAAGAGGACACCGAATTGTTATACCTAGTACACTACAGCAAAGAGCCGTAGACTTAGCTCATGATGCTCACCAAGGACTTGTCAAAACTAAATCATTGCTTCGCGAGAAGGTATGGTTTCCAGGGATTGATAAAATCACTCAAAACACAATAGAAAGATGTATACCTTGTCAAGCAACGGGGAAAGCAAACCCCCCAGAACCCTTGAAAATGACAAGTATGCCAGAGAGACCCTGGGATATGGTTCACATCGATTTTTTTGGACCAGTTCCCACGGGAGAGTATTTACTAGTGATTATAGATCGCTACTCAAGATTTCCAGAGGTAGAAGTAGTGAAATCTACCAAGACATCATCAGTTATTCCACGTCTGGACAGAGTATTTTCAGTCCATGGAATTCCTCGAGAAATCAAGACGGACAATGGACCACCGTTTAATGGAGAAGAATTTGAGAATTATGTGAAAGCGTTAGGCATCAAGTATGACCCAGGCACACCATTGTGGCCACAGAGTAACGCAGAGGTGGAGAGGTTTATGCAACCCCTCAAAAAAGCATTGCAAACAGCTCGATTAGAAGGAAGAGTGTGGAAACAAGAGCTGAATAGATTTTTATTGCAATACCGCACCACACCGCACTCAACAACAAAAGTACCACCTTGTGAACTCCTGTTCAATCGTACCGTTCAAGGCAAACTTCCAACCTTACTGAAGGAGAAAGTTAAAGACAGACATAAGGAAGCACGTGACAACGAATTAGCCAATCAGAAATATCAGAAATCGTATGCAGATAAGAGACGTAACGCGAAACAATCGAACTTACGCGTTGGAGACTTCGTACTTGTGAAGCAAGAGAAACGAAATAAGTTTACGAGTAGATTTAATGATGCACCATATAAGATCATAGAGTGCAAGGGTACCAGAATAACAGCTGAAAATGACAGACATCGTATTACCCGTAATGCTTCATTTTTCAAGTCGATACCGAAACCTAATCTCCCAGAAGACTCTGATAGCGACACTGATTCAGACTTTGATTATGATACACGCGCCAAACACTCTGAAAATAATAATCAAACAGTATCGAGACGATCAGGAAGAAATCGAAAAACACCAGAACGATACGGAGCAGAAATTCCTTCCTCGCTCACTTGACTATCGAAAAAGGGGAAGTGATATAATGATGTGTGTGTACAAAGAGACTAGAGCCCAGACTCCATATGTTATGTAATATAGTTTGATAGATATTCGTGTTATGTTATGTTCCGAACTGTGTGTCTTCTCTGCTGTGTGTCCTTCCTAAAGGGGTAGGATATTATAGTGAGTTACTCTCTAAGTCAGGTAGGTGTGCAATGAATATTTTCCGCCTGAAGATCCTATGCGTTGAAATTTTCAAAACGCTTAAGAGTCTAAATCCTTCATTTATTCAGGACATCTTTAGATTAAAATCCTCAAGCTACTTGTCGCTAAATCCTTTCGACTTGCAGCATCACAGGCCAAACCAAGTAACATTTGGCTCTAATAGTCTAACGTCCCTAGGGCCTCAAACTTGGAACGGATTACCAAGGGTGTATTTGATTGCTAATTCCAAACCTACCAAATTCTGAAAACAGTAGACTTCGCAGAGACGGAAATATAGTTCCCAATCAAACACAAACATCTTAAAAACAGCAGGTTTTGGATTCACCATTGCGATTCGCTAATGAAAACCGATGAAAACGAGGATCTCTCCAAAGTCTGCCAAACCTTCTGCCTTTTGGAGCAGAAGGTTCAGAAGGTCTTCCAAACCTACAAAACCAAACCTACCGTTTTAAGAATTTCGGAGTCAATCAAATACAAATTCCGAGTCTACCAAGTCTACCGTTTTTCAGAATAGACCATTTTGACATTTAGAAAAGGGTCTGGGGAGAGCAATATTTTTCTGGTAAATGGCAGACACAAAGAAATAGAAATAGCTCCGTACCAACCAAACACACCCCAAATGACATCAAGACAGCAGATAAACTGAATATTTTCAAAAGAATGATTAGAAATTGGATGGTCTGAATTGGCAATGTAGTGTCTGCAAGTTGAAATGAATCGTTTGTCTCATATGGTGTATAGCGTTTGTAAAAATACAAAACAAGTTGTTCTTTTTCATTTAATACTTCGTAATTTATTTCGATTAGGTTGTTTGCAATCGATTTAGATTAGTTTTCTTTGTATATTTGTAAATAGAAAGCTACATATTTTGTCAATTTAAAATAAGATAACAACTGGCGGTTTCCTGGTGACTTTAAAACATTACAAAGTATGTAAACACCAAAACATAAGTTGGAACAATAAAAAGCCATTTCTTTCATAGACTTGCTCCAAGTCTATTTCTTTTCTTCGAATTCATAAGGAAATGCGAAAAATTTGTAGGGAAATGCGATATGCGAAGGAGAAAAACTCGGACACGAGGCTTCTTCCCGAGTTTTTCTCCTTCGCATTTCCCTACAAATCGTTCGCATTTCCCTATAAATTTGAAGAAAATAAATAGACTTGGAGCAAGTCTATGAAAGAAAGGTGGATTGAAATAAGATGACAAAAAACAAAGCGAGCAAAAGTGGGACTGATGGCTTGCAAAATAGAATTGATGCAGAGGAGAGTGGTTGCGGTGATGAAGAAGATGGTCGTAAAAATCCTTGCGGAGGCGCGTATCACAGGGAATATGGAGCGTCGAGGCGTCAAGGTCAACCGCATAGATGAACTTCCTGTTGTGATTTGTAACGGCGCGAATCGAACGAACAAGGCACATGAGAAAATCAAGGTTGTAAAGATCAACACGGGAGACCAAGTTAATCATATCCAAGCCTTCAAAGGAGAGGAGCATATTATTGATCAAGTCAAGGTGAGATTTGCATTTCATAATTCTTCTTACCGGCAATCCGGATCTTTACAAGAAAATTATAACAATAGATAGGCCTAGACTAGCTCTTTTTGTTTTGGCCTACGTACGTAGGTGCTCCTACGCGAAGGCCTAACTTCCGTGTCGGTGCGTAATTGTTTTTTTTCGTGGATCAGAATTAATCGGAGGCCAGGAGATTCATGTGTTGATGGTCAGTATCACACCTAGGAAGCCTGATTTGGATTTTTATTTCTTCCATTCGAAACGTTGCCAAACATTCATGCCAAACATTCGAAACGGTGCAAAATCTTGGAACAATATTCCTACCGTGATCAAACAGGCATATTCTTCAGTTAACTTTCGTCGTCAAGTTAAACTGCATTTGTTTTCCATCAACTACCAGTCGTAAGATTTTCGTGTTTTCAAATGATGACTTTCCGCAATTTGATTCTTCACATATTTTTCCAAATATAAACTATGTTTTTTAAACTAAGGGGGTGCTCTCTCCTCGATTAGTCTATCTATTGAGAGAGCTCCTCCTGTAAGAAATTCCCTACATGCAAATCCCCCCCCCCTCTTTTTGTATTGTGTTCTTTAATTGTATTTCATTAATATTGTAAAGCCTTTTTGTAGTTTAATTTTGAGTATTTTATGTGTTTTTTGAGATTTGTATGTAGAGGAATTTTAAAATTAAAGGAACTGAACTGAACTGAACTGAGCTCAGCCAAGAATCAGAATGTCGTCAAAAAGTTCAAAAATAGATTTGTTAGCAGGCTCAAAGAATTTAGATTTAGAATTATTGTCATATTGACCTGATCGATCATACAATATCGACAAATGAATTTCATTTTATATTCTTTAAACACGGTAACCCCGTCAGCTAAGGCTGCTTTTCAGGGGGCCGTGACAAAAATTTACAATTTACAATCTAATTCATATAAAACTAAAAATAAATACGCTAATTACAAAAATAAAATATAGAAGTTAATACATTGTAGTCATACTTTAAAGTAGACGTTTGAAAGCATAAAAGAGGGTGCTAGCTTAACCTCGGGTTCGAGGCTGTTCCAAAGATGCGCACCACGATATGAGAATGATTTCTGCCCATTTAATAGTCGTTTTCAAAAGAGGGACGCGTAAGTCAGTCTCAGAGTTTCTTAACTTGATAGTGTCCCGTCAAGAGTTTTTTGAAAAAATAGTTGAGAGATACGTAGGTGCAAGATCATTTAGGGATTTGTAAACGATCGTCGCTGTCTCTCTTTTGAAAGTTTCAGCTATAGTTGGCCACTTTAGCTTTCGTATCAGGGCATCAGCAGGTGCAATCATAGCCTATCATAGCTGCTATTTGTCACAATTCTGGCAGAATGTAACAAACAAATTTAACAAACAATTTGACAAACAATTTAACAAACAAAGAGGTATTTAGATATTGAGGTCAATCTATTTTTGGGATCACACTTCTAACAAGACATACATATAAATACATCCAGAGTGCTGTAAAAGTTAATTTACAAGAACCATAATAATTGATGGAACTCAATTATGAAAAATGTATAGTGCAAAGCCAAAGAAGTAAGATTGCATATTTCCAAACAATTTAAGAAATGTGATCATTTCAAAAATCCGTGTTTTCTAGTGTCTGGAAAATCTTGAGGAGATGTGCTGGACAGCATCGGTAGACTTCAGAATTTTGTCCTCAGAGCAAAGAACAAAGAAGAATTCAATAATTTTATGTCGCAGCATCTTTTCAAAATTTGTGGATTTGTCACTTGTTTCAGCTTGATAAAATGTTATCATATTTGGGGCTGTACACATATCAATCTTTTCACGCATAACGCTCATTTGACTTTTTCAAAGTACCAGCATCCCTTCATAACAATCCATTGAAATTGATGTAATTTTCCCAGGAAACTATTTAATGCAGTTGTTTAGGTTCTTTTCAAATAGGCGTAATGAAGATCATGATTCATGAAGTTGTCAACAGCACTGTTCTCTGTGACCACGCACTAAAACGAATGAGATTTAATCATTGCAGTCAAATTTCTTTTGTGCTGATAAAATTTATACAGTTAGAGCATGTAGGGCACAGAATCTAGAATTTTGAAAATGTCCTGCAGTGTCCTTTACCCGCTCCCCCAAACGTCCATCGGACATTATTTGAGAAAGAATTTTATCCCCTTAGATCTTTACAATACTAAAAAACTCTTGTGCTCTGTTCTCATAGCATTTTCTAGGAATTCAAACTTGATCAGAACAAATTGTTTTTTGATAAGTCAACTTTATTTTCTCAATCAACAGGTCTGGATTAACGATGATGACCTTTGGCTCACGATTTGAGGCACTGCGGACGCATTCTAGCCTGGTTGTGACAATCTCGGAGGAGAAACTGCTCCATGAATCTAACCTAAAAGTTATTATGGCAAGAGTCAATGGTATGCTTCTACCATAACAGAACTCCTAACCAAGATTTGACTAGAAGTTCTCAATTCTACATGGAAAGTTTGGAAATTCTTACCTAGACAGACTGAGGCCATAAAGTGGGGCCTACTTTACGGAACACTGAAATAGGCAATTTTTTAATGGAAAATGGAAATCAGAGAAAATAAAGGCACAGAAAATGGAAAATGATATTGAAATTGAAAACAAAAAATAACAGTCTGACGCCTTGGAAAACGGAATAATTTGATTTTCAGTACGAATATGGTACATACAAAATAAGACAAGTAACAGACAATTTATGCTCTCAAAGGACAGGATTTTACTATTTCAAAGTCAGAAAACCGAAAAACGTCACAACTTCACACGGAACACGGAAATCAGACCCCCGGACACTCCCCAAAATAAGGAGCTGCCTGTTTTTTTTTTTAGATTTGATGTCTGAAAGCCTTGATGTTTTGGAAACATCCTAAATCACTTTTCATCCAAACAAAAACTTTGTTGAAATAAACCAACTCCAAAGTATATATGTGGGATTTTAGCTAAAGATTAAACTGTCAATCTTCAAAATTGGACTAGTGTACGATTTATATCAGGCCTATCTAAAATGGATAACTTTTTATGGTGCACCTGACCCCGTTTTTTACTAATACCTTATGTTTTTTTGTTTCCTATGTAGCTGCTACATCTCTTCTGAAATGGGCAAAAGGTGAATCCAATCCTGCCTTTCATGACGTGGTAGGGAAACTGTATGATGTTGTTCTTATGTGGTCAACTGTTCAGAAACAATTTGCAGAGCAGGTCAGTACATTTCCTTTCCTTGGAAAAATTACCACAAGAATCACCCTTGAGCAATAGACAATAACGCTAAAGATGGTGGCCACGCAAAGCATGCTGGTAAGAAGCTCCCTAACAACCACCTAACAACATAAAAATTTTGGTCTGCCGTTTTAACTGGCTAACGTGGTAAAGTTCGGAACAAGTAATGATATGTAAACAAACAGGACACTTTTGTAATTCGACCAAAACTATACTTTTCCTGCTCTGGAAAGATTTCATTTTGAACCATGTTGTATTTGAATTCAAGGTTGATTCGACTTCAAGCTAGCTAGTCAAAATGGCAGACCAAAATTTTTATGTCATTTAGGTGGTCGTCAGGGAGCTTTTTACCAGGATGCTTTGCAGCAAACAC
>REGM01000040.1:854397-865497 GCA_004194415.1 Aurelia aurita
TTACGCCCCCGCAGAAGTTATAATGTTTTATTGAGCGCTGATGGACCACAGAATAGACTTGGAGCAAGTCTATTCTCTGATGACTATTTCTATTTAGGTTCGACGAATATATAGATAGCGTAGAGGTCAAACCACAATAGTCCTTGTTTGTGATGACTGATATTTCCTTTCTCGTATTTCTAAAAGTGCTGCCTAAAGCAAAGGATCGTCTATCGGGCGAAACACTGACCAGCCTGTTCCTGTGGCCTGACGAAATCTTTAGAACCGACCCTATATTCCAATCACTTTTATATCACTAAAAAATTTGGCGTAAATACCTATTTTTGCTCTCTAACTTTTAATAAGACTTTCTTCTATAGATAACAGCAAGAACCTTTGCAATCGGTCCATTATATCACTTAGTACACTCATCCAGAAGGTGTATCTTTGTTCTCGCTCTAAGTATCTGTGGCCGTTGACAGTGAACCACTTCAAACTGTTAATTGGAACTGAAATATGAAACTGATGTCGTCAACTCATTAGTGCAAGAAAATAGTAAATGCTCCCAGCTTTTTAGCTAGAAATCTATAGCGTTGTCCTTGTCTTTAAAATGCCCAATATTTCTTTGTAGATTGATGTTTGTAAAAAAAAGAGTGATATGGGTAAATTAGCTGAACTTGAGGATCAGATTTTTAAGGTGAGCTCTTTGAAGTAGTGTTTAGAACAGCAAGTTGTTTTACACATCAATAGAATAGACAATAAAGCTAAAGATGGCGGCCGCGCAAAGCATGCTGGTAAAAAGCTCCCTCGAAACGGCAGACCGAAATTTTTATGTCGTTAGGTGGTCGTCAGGGAGCTTTTTACCAGCATGCGTTGCAGCAAAACACAACAGAGACTTTTGACCCGCCATCTTTAGCGTTATTGTCTATTGAGATTGTCTTTACCCTCACCCTACTAGGCAAGCTGCTGAGGGTGTTTGACGTCTGTAAGAAAAAGATGCCCGTTGGGCATCCGCCGATTCTTTCTAGAAATACTGTTCACTACAGCATAGGTTCCAAATCTTTGAAAAGGTTGATGTAAAATTCTACGACCTATTTCTTTGAATTGACTTTAGCTACTTTGCTATAATTCTACCGTCGGAATTTTCGGAAAGCTTCAATATTTTTAGAATTAGAACGTTTTTCTTCTTTTTTTAAGAATTCAAGAAAAGTTTTGAAGAAAAACCACAGGGGGTTGTTACAACAGCTCGACCACAATGATGACGTAACCAGATATCGAATTACACAGGTTTTGTTTTCATAATCCGGATCACAGGGAAGCAAAGAAACGAAAACTACGGAACTCTCTAGAGGATACGCCTGGACCCCCTGTGGAAAAACTAGAACCATCGCAATTTCTAAACTTTTGAAGAAACATAGAATAATTTTCAAGAAAACCATAGTTTATGAATGTCTACAATATGGGTATCATGCACAAGTCTTTCACTCTTCTGGTTCAAGATTTAGACATTTGATGACGTCACATCATCAAATGAGTTGAAATTTAAAATACACTGTAATTTCGAAAACTATTGAAGATTTCTGAAAAGTTCAACAGTATAATTATAGTAAAACAGCTTTCTTTCAGCTAAAGTTTCTTGTAAGCCATTCATTTCAAAGAAATTGGTCATAGAATTTTACACCAACCTTTTTTAAGATTTGGAACCTATGCTGTGCACTAGAAAATTAGTCGATCAGAGAGCCCATAAATGTTTAATTCGGTCAATGGAAAGGGCAAGGATAATCGCACATTGGAAAATCTTTCAACAAAGGCAAATTTTGTAACAATAGACACGCCAGTATAAACTAATCAGCGTTTGCAAAGAAAGTAATTTCTTCAAACGGCAAATGCAAAAAGGTAGACCGGAATAGATGCCTTGAAACCACTTGAAACCAAAGTAGCAAACTCACTCACTGTGCATGCGAAAGTGCTATCAGGACTAACATCAGCATATGTCGAAAGATACATCTTGGCGTTTGCTGCGAGGATTTCAGTATCAAATTTTGTCTCACGTTAGGTGTTATGTGAGATTTGCGATAACTCAAATTACTCTTGCAAATCAGTTTTATAGTTCTTATTGAGGCTCTCATAGGGGTTTTAGGTGCAAGGTAGCAGGACCTAGTTAGGAGCAAAGGAGCACGCTTTTAAAAAATACGGGAACTAGGGAGCCGGGAAGACAAAAATCTTTAGGGAAGATGAAAAAGCTAGGGAATCTAGTACATTTCGAAGGAAGCATGCTCCTTTTTAAGGGGGTGCAAGGAATCAACAACCCCCACTATCAGAGCCTCATTATTCACGGATGATTTTGCCTGACATATAATTTGAGACACACTTTAATTCTGAGCATTGAATGTTTGAATTGCACACAAATGTATACGAGAATTGCATTGCATACGTAAAACTCAGCCTCTGAATTAGATACTTGAAATCCTAGGAGATTAGATATTGTTATTAAGTAACTATCTTGATTACGAAAATCTGTCCCTAGTGTTCATCTGAAGAGGAAGAGCTCGCTGCTGAACTACAAGTGAAGTTTATCAAAGGAGAAATATTCAAGGTATATGCCAAAAATTGTTGCAAAGTTACGAAGCAAAACAATCAGCAACACAATCAAATAGACAATAAGGCTAAAGATGGCGGCCGCGCAAAGCATGATGGTAAAAAGCTCCCTAACGACCACCTAACGACGTAAAAATTTTGGTCTGCCGTTTCGACTAGCTAGCTGGCTGTGGTAAAGTTCGGAACAAGTAATCAATGTAAACAAATAGGACAATTTTGTAATTCGAACTCGAATCTTTAATTAAAACTTCAATTCGAATCAAAACTTTACTTTTTCTGCTTTGGAAAGGTTTCCTTTCGAACCATTATTTCATTTGTAAAAGCTCTGTGGCAGCCATTTACCAGGTCTGTATCCGCCATTTACCAGAACAAACCGCTCTCCCCAGTCTCCGATTATAATTGTCGAAATGGTCTATTAGTCGATGTAAACAAATAGGACAATTTCGTAATTCGAACGCGAATCTTTAATTAATGCTTCATTTCGAATCAAAATTTTACTTTTTCTGCTTTGGAAAGGTTTCCTTTCGAACCATGTTTCATTCGAACCATGTTGCATTCGAATGCAAGGTCGATTCGAATTCGAGCTAGCTAGTCAAAACGGTAGACTGAAATTTTTATGTCGTTATGTGGTCGTCAGGGACCTTTTTACCAGCATGCTTTGCAGCAAAACACAACAGAGTCTTTGGAGCCGCCTTCTGTAGCTCTTTAGCGTTATTGTCTATTGTGGAGGAGTTGTTTGGGTAGAGTAATTTCTACCTGATATCGCTGATGGGTGTATCAAAAAACATAGACACGTTTTAAAGTCACAAACGATATATTATTATACCGGGTGAGTCAATAAAAACAATCCCCATTTGCAAGGCCACTACTTCCTGAATATCAAGGTAATAATATTGACAAATATATTATTTAATGGTGGACATGTTCAATTCTAAACTTTGAGCCTACACTCGAAATTGTTTGATTGCAAGCTACCTTAACTTGTAGCTTCGTTTTAAAAGTTGTATATTAAATTTTCTTTTTTGTAATAGCAATTACGTGCAGTTTTTATGTAGTTCTTACTGTTCATTCCATGTAATGGCCGCAGGGTAGACAAAGTGTTTTGCTCCCAGTGGCATCGGCTCTGTAGTATTGTAGAGTAGTTTGTAAGTATTGTAATCAGTAAACATGTTTTGTAGATTTTTACTGGAATATAAATTTTTTTGCGATTTTTCATCATCGTTTAAGTGCTGCATGACGGTGTGCACTCCTTTCTGGCATTTAGCACCAAGTAAGATTCTTTTGTGATGGTTATCTGTGCATTTTTTGCAGTATGCTTCAAAACCAGACAGCTGCCAACACAGACATATCTGCAAATTTAAACCCATCAAAAAGATAATCTATGGGTGGAAACATGATTTGGTCCTTCATCTTGTAGCCCACAAACAATTTGAATATTGATGTTTTAATCGAATTTTGGTGAATTTTCAAATGTGTTTTCAAAATCGTCAGTCTGTGTAAAATGAAAATAGTGTAAATTGTAGTCAATCGTCATTCTGCAGGCAATCGTCATGCTGTGTAAAATCAAAAGAGTGTAAATTGTAGTCGATCGTCATTCTACAGGCAATCGTCATGCTGTGTAAAATCAATCATCTTCGTTTCTTCTCATTTCAGACGAAAGTAATAAAAGCTGCTCTACTAGACCTCATGGACGCATATGCTGAGAATGCCGATAAAGTCAAAAGTCTCTGTAATGCCTCGACAACTGTCATCCAATGTTTACCCGATGTTCCAAATCATTTTTCAGCAGACNATTAATCCGGTTTGGCGGGAATTTCAAGGGTCGGGAAAAATCCTTAGGCCACAAGCTTGATTTTATTTCCTCAGTCGCGCTTCAATCGGGGAACAAAAGTGGCAAAATCAATAACAGTAGGCACTATGAAATCTCAGCTTTCACCTAGGCTAATTTTCAAGAAAATTTTTATACTCCAAGTATGTGATACTCGTGCCAGAAGAAGGCGCACCCGAAGATTCGCAGCTCGCGTCCGCCATTATGGTCTCGTCTGCCACCCAAAAATTCCTGTGACGTCACGTATGCATATCATGTATTGTCGAAATGGTCTATTAGTCGATGTAAACAAATAGGACAATTTCGTAATTCGAACGCGAATCTTTAATTAATGCTTCATTTCGAATCAAAATTTTACTTTTTCTGCTTTGGAAAGGTTTCCTTTCGAACCATGTTTCATTCGAACCATGTTGCATTCGAATGCAAGGTCGATTCGAATTCGAGCTAGCTAGTCAAAACGGTAGACTGAAATTTTTATGTCGTTATGTGGTCGTCAGGGACCTTTTTACCAGCATGCTTTGCAGCAAAACACAACAGAGTCTTTGGAGCCGCCTTCTGTAGCTCTTTAGCGTTATTGTCTATTGTGGAGGAGTTGTTTGGGTAGAGTAATTTCTACCTGATATCGCTGATGGGTGTATCAAAAAACATAGACACGTTTTAAAGTCACAAACGATATATTATTATACCGGGTGAGTCAATAAAAACAATCCCCATTTGCAAGGCCACTACTTCCTGAATATCAAGGTAATAATATTGACAAATATATTATTTAATGGTGGACATGTTCAATTCTAAACTTTGAGCCTACACTCGAAATTGTTTGATTGCAAGCTACCTTAACTTGTAGCTTCGTTTTAAAAGTTGTATATTAAATTTTCTTTTTTGTAATAGCAATTACGTGCAGTTTTTATGTAGTTCTTACTGTTCATTCCATGTAATGGCCGCAGGGTAGACAAAGTGTTTTGCTCCCAGTGGCATCGGCTCTGTAGTATTGTAGAGTAGTTTGTAAGTATTGTAATCAGTAAACATGTTTTGTAGATTTTTACTGGAATATAAATTTTTTTGCGATTTTTCATCATCGTTTAAGTGCTGCATGACGGTGTGCACTCCTTTCTGGCATTTAGCACCAAGTAAGATTCTTTTGTGATGGTTATCTGTGCATTTTTTGCAGTATGCTTCAAAACCAGACAGCTGCCAACACAGACATATCTGCAAATTTAAACCCATCAAAAAGATAATCTATGGGTGGAAACATGATTTGGTCCTTCATCTTGTAGCCCACAAACAATTTGAATATTGATGTTTTAATCGAATTTTGGTGAATTTTCAAATGTGTTTTCAAAATCGTCAGTCTGTGTAAAATGAAAATAGTGTAAATTGTAGTCAATCGTCATTCTGCAGGCAATCGTCATGCTGTGTAAAATCAAAAGAGTGTAAATTGTAGTCGATCGTCATTCTACAGGCAATGGTCATGCTGTGTAAAATCAATCATCTTCGTTTCTTCTCATTTCAGACGAAAGTAATAAAAGCTGCTCTACTAGACCTCATGGACGCATATGCTGAGAATGCCGATAAAGTCAAAAGTCTCTGTAATGCCTCGACAACTGTCATCCAATGTTTACCCGATGTTCCAAATCATTTTTCAGCAGACAGAAAAGAAAGTGGTGAGTTTAGTTTTCTTTAAAGATGTGATGTTTTGAAAAATCACCAAGATGTTATTCTTTTACTAAATACTTAGTTATTGTTTTGCGAGATTGTTTTTTGCAGAAAATCAAATTAGTTTTAGAGCTGATAATCATAGGAAACGATGACAACATTTTTGCTAAAAATCTTACTTTCAAATACCATATGTGTCAAAGAGAATTTGGAACGTTTCCCATTTATGTACCGGTTGTCCCAAATAAACGGTAACAGATTTGATCAGGGCTAGCGATGCCAATTTAGGTCGAATCAACTCGCAATAACTTTTAAGCTAATCCGGAAAAGTTAACTTGAACATTGGTAGCTTGTTTATTGATATTGTTGTTTCCAAAGTTGAAATACTATTCTTGGAAGCTCAAATTTGACTCCACCTCGAAACCAGAGCTTTAGCGTTTAGGCCTAAGCAAATTCCTGAAGCGCAGCGAAATTAAGAATCAAAATTAAAGAAAATTAAGAAATGCGTAATAGGTGAGCTCTAGCAAATACCGTATAATGTAATTTAATTTTTGTTCAAATTTTATCAAGGTTATTATTAATTTATTCGCTGTGCTTCAAGAATTTGCTTAGGCCACATCGGCAAGGCTCTGGTGTGGAGATGAAGGCGATTTTAAACTTGCAAGATTAAAATTTCAACTTTGGAAGCATAAATATCGCTTAGCACCTCAGCAAGGTATCTATGTTCAAGTTAACTTCTCAGGATTAGTTTAAAACATAAATTGCGAATTGATTAGAGCTAAATTGGCATCGCTAGCCCTGATAAAATCTACTACCTTTTATTTGGGACACCCGGTAGCTGCTCTGTTATTATAGTTTGCTGCATATGAGAAGGCCCCTTTCATATGAAAATTTACTTGAGACCGAAGTCGGTACTGGTGATAGAGATTTACAAAACATTACATCACGAGAACCCTCTATTTTTGTTAGAGTGATTCCAGAGAAGAGAGGTCAGTTATAATCTCAGAATAAATGATTCCACTTTGGCCTTTGGCATGAATTCGATATATTTTAGGGGTAGTATACTCTGGAACAGTATACCTGATGTGATAAAGAGCAGCGAAACGGTCCCTTTCTTTTGTAAAAAGATCAAAACATGGGCTGGGAAAGGATGCAATTGTAAATTATGCTGTAAATTGTAAATATTATGGTTTTGCTGTGTTTAAATGATGTATGTAAGTTAGTTTTTATTAGCTCACTTTTTTTAGGAGTACGAGCTATCAGAGTACAACTGTAAATAAGAAGTTTATTATCATTATCACCATTCCATTGCTATGAATGATTTTACTGAATAGGTCTGGGACTGGAATCAATTGCCATGCATGTGTAGTGTTCAGAACAATGACAAATTAAATTGTTTATCTACGATAAAGGCCTATCCCTCAATAAAAAATTTATGAGTTTCAAATTTAATGGAAAGAAAACATTGCTTTGTGTAATCCAGGGAGTTAAAACTGTCTACTTCAAGAAAAACAATAATTTCTTGTGATTTCAAAATATATTCACAGGGACCCCTGGAAATGTATAACCCCCCATCCCCGGCAATTATATAGAGTACCTAGTCCCTAGCCTCCTTTGCAATAGCTAAATTATGACGTTTTGCCATAAGCGAGAAATCGAAAGCGAGGCCCGGCTATATAATTGCCGGGGATGGGGGGTTATACATTTTCCAGGGGTCCCTGTGATATATTTCAAACCTCAGTCTAATCCTACTGCTGCCTTAATTTTAGATATTGAATTGAATTGAATTGCCTTAATTTTAGATATCGAAAACACAAATGCCAAATCTCAGCAAGCAGTCTTGAAGGTTGCAACGGACCTTGGTTTAGCAGAGAGTATGCATTCGACTGAAAATCGTCCGCTTGCAGATTTACTCGCAGAACGAAACTCTGCTTCATCGCCTCCTTCTTCTCCAATACATGCCAAGAAGGACATGAAAATTCCACCAGATTTGATAGCACAACCACAACAACAAGTCGAGATGAGGTCACAAAATGAGGTTAAAAGTCAACCAGAGGCTAAGAACCAAAAAGAAGGTAAAGCAAAGAAAAGACTATCAAAATTGCCGTCCGCACTCGCGGCGAATTTCCACATGCCTAAGAAGAAAAACAAGAACAAAATAAAGACGTCGGTTAGTGAAGAGATTTATGATGATCCTGATAATTTTATCATTCTTGCTCTTCCGAACACTTCGCCTCCTCCAGTTCCAGCCACCGAGCTTCAACAGAATTTGAGCAATCAGCCGCCAAGTGTTCCTGCCCCGGAGCCTCCGACCCGCGATCTTCAACCAGATTTGATTTATCAGCCGCCAAGTGTTCCAGCCCCGGAGCCTCCTCGAAATTCCAGCAATCCGCAACCAATCGTTCCAAACCGGGTACATCAACACCAAGATTTGAGCAAATCGTCTCCCCATGTTTCTACTCCGCAGCGCCCTACCGCCCCGCAGCGTCCGAATTATGCCAGAAGAAGTAAGTTGTAGACCTTTCGCCTTTATAGATATAGCATATAGCTTTTTTGTTAAGCACCCAACTTTTTCTAAACGTCCCTGGCATTTAAAGGGGCCTTTGGAACCAGCATACCTTGCACATGCCATCCCTTTGTTGGCGGTGGCCATTTTCGTGGACCATGAAAATGGAGTCAACAAAGAGACTACAAAAGGATGTATTCACAAAGCATGCCGGTTGCAAAAGCGCCTTTAATCCTCAAGATTTTTCTAGAGGATGCCTTCTTTCTAACTTCCTTCAAGCAGACTTTGAGATAGGTTGTTTTATAGAGAAAAAAACAGCAGCGGAATCGGAGTAACTATTAACGTTGTTGTTGTTGTAATTTTAGTTTGATTCGATTGTTCATATAGCTTTACATTATACACTATTTACATATATACCAGTTAACTAATCAAGATTGAATATACTAACATAACAAAATAGATCTTTTTCTAAATTATATAATTAAGTTGGCAGGCACTGCGTTTGCAGTTGGGGACGCCCCATTGTTTCATTAAAATCTTGAAACTTTTATGGACTTAACTCTTAGACGTGAATGTTGTTTGATTGGGCAACGTGGGCTAAGGTATTTGGATCTCTTAATGAATAATTTGAAAACCGTAGTTAAAAAATGCTTTTCATAAATCGCGGGTTCAAATGTTTCAACGCTTTGAATATTTACGGTTTAGCATGTGTGCATTATTCACTATCTTGATGTTAATGTATCTAAGCTTCTAAAATGATTAAATATTGCTTTTCAGGAAGCCAATCGTCTACAAATGTTACCGAGAATTTACAACTTAAACGAGACAAAGAATTAATGGCTTCTGCTCTCGCAGCGGAATCATCAGACAATTCTGAGAATGATTACGAAGATCCTGAATATATCAGACCAAACTTCTATCCCGATTTAAAACCTCATTTGGTTCGATGCTCGTCAGATAGCAGTGCCCATCATCGTTCAAAGATGCGTAAGTTAAACTCATTTCATTTTTCATTTAATGTTGTTTAACCACGACATCCATTCAGTTGTATAATAAAGTAAATTATGATAAAAAGTTACAATGATAAGTTCTATTTACTAAATTAAAAATATGCTGTCTGAAGAATATCGAGAGAATGGCCCTAAGTAACTGATCTTCCATGGATTCGTGCAAAACTAGTTTCTGTTAGCTCAAAAGGTGATATTTAAGCTTTTGTTTGAATCGTACAATGGATTCGGTAGCTCTAATGGGTTGTGGGATACTATTCCAAGCTTTTGGACCTGTGTACAAGAAACTTCTTTTGGTATGTTCTAATTTCAGTTTTTGCACATGGAGATCCTTGCTGTTCCTTGTGTTGTATTTTGATATGGCAGACCTTTCTATGAACTTCTTTTGTAGGCCTTCAGGACAAAGCTGATTAACGATTTTGTAGGTCATTAAACTTACTTCACCCTTTTCAGTTCAGCTCAGTTTTATTTTAAATTCCACTACATATAATTCAAAAATACATAATTACTATACAACAAATAAAACTAGACTACGAGGATATAAGACCATGTTACAGAAAATTAATACATTTGTATAGGAAATTAATACAATATACAAATACTAACAAAGGAACAACATGAATTGCATGCAGGGGAATTGCTTAAAGGAGGAGCCCCCTCAATAAGTAAACTAATCGACGAGGGAGCCCCCAATTTTACTTCTGCAGGGACATGATCCGAGATTGTTCAAGATATACATCATCATCATCATCATGTTTAAAGTCACTCTTACAGGAGTTTGACTGAAACAACTCTATGACAACTCGATGATGTTGGCCTTAATTAGCATTATAGCTATAATTTCTTAAATAGGGATTATAATGAAATTTTACTTCACAGTTAATTCGGGCAAAGAGGTCGTGTCATTGCTTAGTTAAAAGGAAGGGTAACCCATTACTGTACCCCTTAGTACCTGTAAGATAACACCCCTGTCGTGCTCTATCGCCTTAGAATGTTATTTGGATAACACTGAATGATCCAAGCCCCATGTGGCCTTGTGCAATGAGGTATCATATTGTTTAGGGAATTGGGCTTATATTGTTCCTATTGTTTTGGATATAAGTTAGCATGGGTCTTTAGATCGTATAAATGCATCTGTAACTTAATGTTTACTCCCACTTTGATTTCAACATTGAGAATGCAAACATCTCCAGTAATCATCGATTGTGGCTGGTGGCTGATTTTCGTTTTCCCACCCACCCTCCTCTACTTTGGCAAAATATTTTCATGCTGGTGTTCGATTGTCTCTTCGGAGGCATTGATCATTTGCATGGACATTTAGTGCATTGGTCTGTGGAAAAAATATGGCTTATTTCTTATAACCCCCAACTGGAAAATATTTAGGGGGTTAAGCTGAGTGCAAATTTGGCCAAAGCACTAACAGCCCAAACTTAGGCCCCTATGATGAGAGAACACCACTGTTGGTTAGCGTTGGGAAAAAAGCAAATCACTTTATATTTGAAGTGTGCTAAGCAGCTCTGAGGGGC
>REGM01000040.1:867193-898506 GCA_004194415.1 Aurelia aurita
TTTAAGCGGTTTTATCAGCTGTTTTTCCACAACTTGCTGCTATTTAATAGATTTCACTGTGCCAAAAGTTAACCGATCAATTCCGACAGTCCCCTATCCTATTGGTTATTTTTTAGGGGAAATTGGGTAAAGGTTATGCGCGACACAAGATTACTGAACAAACTACATGCAATACTTTCAAATGCACAAAATACCTTAACCATATTCAAATTCACACAGTATCATAGTTCACATAGACTTGAATTCTTGCTTTTTGAACTCAAGCACAATTATTTGATTTATTTGCACTGACTAGAATTTGCACACCTCTTTTGCAATAAATTTTATTTACAATATTGAAAATATCAATCTGCCACAATACATTCTTCATTCTTCTTTGAAAAATTCATACATATGGATAATCGCGAAAATTACTACTGTGCAAATTTCAATATGGTTAAGGCAATCACCTCTGGCTTTTTCTTTATCTAATTGCAATACTGCATTGGCTTATGATGCCATTCGGCAATCAAAACATACATACCTAAATGATAAAAAGGATCAATATAAGTCTCTTCATCCAATAACGTTGTTCCCTTCCCATGAAATAATAAATCAGTATATATATATACTTCATAAAATGCCAATGTTACAACAGATTTTGAACCCCAAATATGTTCTTTGGATCAACTTTTTCTTTGACAGCTTTGAGCATTTCAACCCCTGTTTCAGAAATTGTCTCCTTGAGCCATCTCTTTCTGACTTTGCCTACCCCATGATGATGTGAAATGCTTCCACCATTGGCGATTATCTCATCTCTTGCTGCATTCTCTATCAATTCATAAGTATGGACAGGATCAGGAATCCCATGGTAATTAAAGCCAAAGTAGAAATAAACACAGGCACCACTGTCATATGCTTGAGTGACACGGCAAGTGATGAGTGGCTTGCGGATGATACCATATTCTATGCATTTCTTGGCAAGCAGTGCTTTGACATTCTTACACAAATCTGTAACTCTGTCCCATGGGACTGATGTCTCAAAGGACTCGGCAATGAAATGATAATCAAAGCCAAGATCTCTGAGATATGCAATGACAAACGTAAGCGTGTACCCCCTTTCCCCATTTGTGACTCCCGCTGGTATGCCACCATATTTTGGCACAATGCTGTAGATGAGTTGTTGTAGCTCATCGGCATGCTGCTTGCTACCCTCAAAAAGCAATGTGCAAACACACATCTTTGTTGGCTCAAATCGTTTAAATCGAAGCAAGTAGAATGCCTTTATGCTATCCACAAATCTTGTCCAGATAGGGATACTCCCGGGCTTCAAGGCTTGACCAAACTGGAACTGTGCATTGTCCATCAATCGGATAGACGATGGGGCACATTTACGCTTGGCAATTTCCCTCATGCAGGCAACGCCAGCATCAAACTCTGGGAAAACAACGGACCCAAATGTCTTGGTTTCTGGCAATGGCCGTATTTTCATAGTGACTTCTGTGACAATTCCTAAAGTTCCTTCAGAACCAAGAATGAAATGGTGAATATCTGGACCAGATGATATTCTTGGAACCTGACAACTCCTTTCAACCGTGCCTGATGGTGTCACAGCTCTTATTCGCACAACAAGGTCTTCAATGTTCCCATAGGTATTCTTCTTCATCCCAGATGCCCTTGTTGCAACCCACCCACCAAGGGAGCTGAATTCCATTGAGTCAGGTTCATGTCCTGTGCAGAATCCTTTCTCTGAAAGTTTACGTTCCAAGTCTTGGCCAATGATTCCAGCCTCAATATGTGCGACCAAATTTTCCTCATCTATCCATAAAATCTTATCCATTTCAGTCATATCAATGGAGGCAATCATGCGTTGCTCATTATGCGGACACTGTACAGCCCCTGATACAGTCGTCCCACCACCAAAGGGTATCAAGCATACATTACGAAATGTGGCAAGTTCAACTATTTTCACAACATCATCATGGCATTTCGGCCAGATTACAACATCAGGAATTCTTTCAAGTTTACCATGTCGCAAGGCAAAGACTTCATGCAAGGTATGACCATGACCATGTAGGATTCTATCTTCTGTGTCAAGTGACGACTGGAGACCATTGTTTTTGATGTCATCCAAAAACTCTTCATGAAGAATTGGGGCAGGGTAATCATGTAAATTGATGTTGGGCCTAGCCGGGGAATAAAGCTCCATGTTTGCCCCACATTCTCTTTCAAACCATTCCCGCAGCTTTGGAAGAATCTCTCCTGCCAGCGCCTTGTATCTTTGTCCAGTGAATTTCACAACACCATCTTTCTCGAGCACAAACCTCGAGTCTTTGTATCCCCAGCCATTCCATTTCAGTGTCTCGTGGCGTTTCAAAGGGAAGGCCCTTTCTTGTACATTTTCATCTTTATTCGCCTGCATTTCTTACTTTTTGGTGAAAGCAAAACTGAACAGAAATATTCAATACTACTGCAGTATTGCAAAATACCTTGGCTGGATTATCCTTGCTCAATCTCACTACGTCTTTTGTCTTGTGGGCTTCTACCAAAGTGCATTTGGATACAATAATGGTTCGACTTTTGGAACCTCTTTCTTGTTAGTCTCGTTCCTGTACAACTAGCAACAATTTAAACAACAACGACAACAACAACAGCAGCAACAACATGCGAGAGGAAACTTTTGGTAAAATCGCCAACTATTGATTGGCTGTCACAGTTGACACACCTCCTTGACTAGAGCGAGAGTGGACTAGCCTGCGCGCAGCCTCAACACTCCTCCGCCTAAGTGTAGACTACACTTAGGCGGAGGGAGTGTTGAGTTGAGGCTGCGCGCAGGCTAGAGTGGACTTGCCCAAGTCGTCTTGTAGGAAAGAAAGAGAAAGAGATTTAGGATATAAAATTCTCTTTTTTTCCTACAAGATGACTTGGGCAAGTACAGAGCGAGAGCGAATCGTGTAACTACGAAATGAGTAATGCGACCAGATCTTTTAAATATATTTTAGTTTGCTCGATTTCAGTTCTTAGTGTTGTTATGTATTTTAGTCGTAGAGTATTTATGTGGAATTGTATTTAGGATTGATTGATAATGAATGAAACTGAACTGAAACTGAAAACTGCTATTCCTAAAGGACAGACATTCTGAGGCCTTCTGAAGTTTTTTTTATTTTGACGTATGAAGGCAATGGCAATCAATGACCAAGTTTTATCTCTGAAAATAAGGAGCTTCCCAAACAGAAACTGTAAACATCTTGTAATTCATTATTATCAAGAGTGAAGAAAAAGGTGACAAAACTGAATCAAATTTTGACAAAAAAAACACCTTGTTNTTTGCTCGATTTCAGTTCTTAGTGTTGTTATGTATTTTAGTCGTAGAGTATTTATGTGGAATTGTATTTAGGATTGATTGATAATGAATGAAACTGAACTGAAACTGAAAACTGCTATTCCTAAAGGACAGACATTCTGAGGCCTTCTGAAGTTTTTTTTATTTTGACGTATGAAGGCAATGGCAATCAATGACCAAGTTTTATCTCTGAAAATAAGGAGCTTCCCAAACAGAAACTGTAAACATCTTGTAATTCATTATTATCAAGAGTGAAGAAAAAGGTGACAAAACTGAATCAAATTTTGACAAAAAAAACACCTTGTTATGTGATGTGCAGGTTCTGACGTATTGCACCTGGTTTCGACAGAAACGAACTTTCCTTCTGAACAACCAGCCGATTTCATCCACGTGGGTTTCTGTTTCTTCTTGTTCCCGAATCAACCAATCAAATCTCGCCGCGCAAAGTTTCGTAGATAAATTTATTCAGCCTCGTTTTGCATGTCATTCGTCCGTGTGGTTGAAAAGAAATACTCAAACAGCTCGAAGGTACACTGGTGTAATCGTCTGAATTCTGTCCTCTAAAGGAGAAAGATTGTTCATCAAAAGCTTTTCAGTTTGGTAAGCCATCTAACTTTCATTTTCAATCGATATATTGGTGAGTATAGTCGCATTACTACGATAAAGCCGGCCGGTTGTCCTCCTTTTTTACTTAGGCCCACTGCACTACTGATACTAAATCAAATGCCAATAAAGGCCTAAATGCCGAATCCTTTCGCTGCGCTGTGGTCTGAACCTTAATCCTACGTACTACGCCAAGTGTTGGCCGCAATCCCTGAAGAATACAGCAAATTTGCAAAACCTTTGGCAAATTCTTACTTTTTCTATAACAACACAGGACTTGATAGCTCACAGGAGAAAAAAAAGTGAATGGTGATTTGATGCTCGACACAGCCAAGATGGGGTCCAATATTTCGCCTATCATTCCTCTCTGGACGTGTAACGAACTCTGAAAAGGAACCAGAAAAGGATTCATCATAACAGGACTCCCCTGACATTTCAGGGTTGGAAAACATAAGCAAGCACCACTTGCAGCAAATGCTACAATTATCCCAATATCAAAATTTTTCCACAGAAAATTTTTTTCAAAATGTTGTCACAAAAAAATGAACATTTCATTGCAGGAAATTGTGTGTGCATCTGTTCGGCTCATACCTCTAATGAATTTGCCTGGATGGGATTCAACTGTATTTTCACCACATGAATAACCACTTAGTTTTCAAATATCTGCTTCCTGGCTGGAAAGTTTGTTGTGCGCACCGCGCAATTTCAAGGATAACAATAGAAAATAATAGGTTATTGTTTTAAATACAACAGACTTTGGTGCATATTTTGTAAAGATTCCAGTCAGTATCCGCTTTTGATTGTAAATGATTGGGACAAGCTATTCCTGTTATGGAGCATTTATGTATGTATGTATGTTATGTATGTATGTATGTATGATTTTGCCACAGAAAATAGGTTACAATATAAATTTAAGGACAAGAAAGAGATCTAATCGCATGTATAAGATAATTTGCAGGCAAAAGCTAAATATCTAATCTAAAACACCCCAGGATAAAAATGGCAGGGATAGTCAAATGTGACCTTGTTTCCATAATCATCCATCCACTATCCATCCAGAGGTGTAATTAAAAATAAAATGTTTTCAAAATTTATTCACTTTCAAAATTTTATCCCAAGCTTACCAATTTTATCCCTGTATACCCTAATCCATTTTTGTCATGAATTCAAACTGTTTGTGTCAACATGGATTCTTGGTCTCTTGACATCTCTTGACATACTGCTAGTTTGTCTAATGATAAAATTCCTTCTACAGGTGAAAGAAAATGGTGTCAAGAAAAAGCTGTGCTGCTACCGTAGCAGTTGCTTTGCTGTGTATTGTAGTTGTCATGCCCAGCACAGGTATAGTTTTTGATTAAAAGGAATTTCTATGTATCTTGTTGTTCAGACAGAATTCAGATACTTTCAGATACTCCCAAAGTATGATGTTCCTACAAGGGCATAGATTGTGCTATATTGACAGCATATTTGGTTTAAATTTGGCCAGGGACTCCTGAAAGCATGTTGTATGCAACATATAAAGGCACATTTTCACTGGAAAAGTTTTGGGCAAAAAGCAAGCGAATTTTGAGCGAATTGATACAAAAGCATGTGCTCATCATATCAGACAAAAGATTTCTCTGTTGAAAAACCCATTCTCTGAAAGTTGAATTTTTCTCAACTTTTTATTATTNTTTTTGATTAAAAGGAATTTCTATGTATCTTGTTGTTCAGACAGAATTCAGATACTTTCAGATACTCCCAAAGTATGATGTTCCTACAAGGGCATAGATTGTGCTATATTGACAGCATATTTGGTTTAAATTTGGCCAGGGACTCCTGAAAGCATGTTGTATGCAACATATAAAGGCACATTTTCACTGGAAAAGTTTTGGGCAAAAAGCAAGCGAATTTTGAGCGAATTGATACAAAAGCATGTGCTCATCATATCAGACAAAAGATTTCTCTGTTGAAAAACCCATTCTCTGAAAGTTGAATTTTTCTCAACTTTTTATTATTAGTTCTTTCGCTCAGATTTTTAGAATGAAAATTCACCTTTAGTAAAGCCTAACAATTTAATTATTTTAGATTTCAATGAAAGATTCTTCTGAAAGTAGCATAAACAGTGTTGTTCAGAAAACTAAATGGTTTTCAAGTAAATGGAATGCCTTTTTCATCCGCAGATGTGATAAAACTTTTCTCTATTGGTAGTATGTGGTGGTTACCTCTGTATATGTTTGACATTTTCAGTTTTGTTATAACATGTGCTTGATATTCCTTTCAGAGTCAATAGCTGTGATGTCACTTGATCTTGGAAGTGAATATATAAAAATTGCAATTGTCAAGGTATATATATAGTATTATTATATATTTCTGATTGGGGCAACAGGACCTCATTTTGCTGCAAAGGAATTTGCACATTAGGTTGTTCATGGTGGATAAAAAATCTTAAGAAAATTAGTTTTGAAACTTCTTTTATTTCATCGAAATGACAACATTTGATTCTTAAGAATCTTCAAGAATTCTTCAGATTCTGATAAGAATTGTTGAGTCATATAAAAGACTGTAAATTTTTTTAAACAAACATTCTTAAGAAATATAAATCTCTCTCCAGAATTTTTAAGAATTCTTGAGATTTCTTATGCAGGAAAACCATGTTAATCTGCACAAGGCCAGGGCCGTAGGAAGCATCTGTCTGGCATAAAACTTTAAGGGCACTTTTTTATAAGCTAAAGGGGCATTCCGCATTTCCTGAAACAAAGAGAGCACTTTTTCGTTTATTGCAAAATCTGGGGGGGGGGCACATGCCCTCAGTGCCCCCTTGTTCCTACATCTCTGCACAAGGCCTGTACTGTAGAAGAGCTCAAAGTTTCTATTATTTTCAGTAGTTTTTCATCTCTTTGAAAATATACCACTGTTATCTTCTAGCCTGGTGTTCCAATGGAAATTGCACTTAACAAGTAAGTTCTGATTTTTCTTTGATAGATGCATACATGTGAAGTTGCTAAAAGTTCATTTTGCTAAAAACATCATGCATTCTTTGCTGGAACCATTCAAGTAACAACCCACTAGAATTAGCAATGGACCTTTTTAAGGATCAAGAAATCCAATATGTCTAATAAATGATGGTATCGAGAATGTGAAACAATTTTTGCTCTTCAGCTACATACTGTTAATATTTTATCTTATTACCTGATCTTCTGGGCAGAGAACACAATAACGAATTTGATTGGTCAAGGAGCGGGCAATATTTTCCCTGTATTGCCCGTCGTCAAATGGGGCTTCAGTCTTGCGTTTCATATCACTGCGTTGATTGTTTCCTGTTGTTTCCTCTAGATCAGGTGATAAACCAGAGACTAACTTTCGCTTCGGGCAATACAGAAAACATCCAGCCCTCGGTGGTCATTGTATTGACCTCAAAAGCTCGGTCAATGCTTTTGACGTCGGGCAAGAAATTTTTCCATATCGCCCTCACAAAAAGTTAGCATTGGTATAATATTATACTTGCTTTGTGACCAAAAAGTCAGCCAATGTAGTGAAATAGGTCAAGAATTATTGCAAAGGAAGTGGTACTTTGAACTAAACAAAATTCCTTGGATACAGTCTCCTTGGTACTTGTTTAACATAAGTTAATTTTATTTACAGAGAATCTAGAAGAAAAACGGCTAATGTTGTTGCATTTAAAGATGGTGAAAGGCATTTTAGTGACCCTGCACTTGGTGTGGTAAGTTTCATTTTTCAAATTTCTGTTTTTTGACTGCAATGAATCCATAGAACAAATGTAGGAAAAAAAAGATGTTCCACCGTATTTATCTGCAAATATGGTCAACTTTTGGAATGGTTTAAAGTTCTTCTTTCATTCATGTTCATGACAATAGAAGCTCATGCTAAAAGTGCTGGCTGGAACCCCAGGCTGGTACATTTTTGTTCCGATCAAGAAATTTTCTGAGGGCAATTGCTATGATGTTCTTTTATGTCTGATTCAGCAAAGAGAGGGGTATTAATATATAGTTATTGTTTTGATTCCATCTTTGGTTGAAGAAAAGGGATCCTAATATTCATGAAGTAAAGAATGAGAAATTAGCATGACCTCACCTTTTTCCCAAGAAAGATATCATGTGGTTATTACACCATTACGATGTGAATACTGGAAAATATTTGGATTCCAGTTTGACATATAAGACACTAAGGTCCGAAATTTTCCAGCATGGATCAAGTGATCGTTTAGTATAAAGGACTTTATTATATGGCAGAAATCTTGTGCAATTATTGTTTGCAATTATGTTCTCATCCTTCTTCATCTACTTTGTTATTTCGACCACAACTACATTTGCCTTGTCGTCATCTACTCTTTCAAACTCTTCTTCAAAATTAACAGCGAACGAATCTTCAAGGACTAAGCTAAAATCTTGAGTAACTAAATGAATCAATTTTAGCAGCCTAGGCCTGACCAAAAAAGTCCTTTCTTGTCATTGGTCTGTAAGCAACATGGCTTTGAATACAGCTTCAAAAAATACGGCTATTACGGATCGATGAAGAACCAGTCAAATTGCTCTGTTGCCAGTCCAAGAGTAATGCTGGCTGGATAACATAGGTCCGGTAGTATAATTCACTTCATTTCAACAAATTTATATTCTTCTTTTTCAGTCAGTGAAATCGCCAGAGAAGAGTTATTTATATCTGAATCATTTATTAGGGAAAAAATTTGAGAGCCCATATGTTGAATTA
This sequence comes from Aurelia aurita, assembly GCA_004194415.1. Lineage (NCBI taxonomy): Eukaryota > Metazoa > Cnidaria > Scyphozoa > Semaeostomeae > Ulmaridae > Aurelia > Aurelia aurita. The sequence continues at coordinate 875,826 of REGM01000040.1, forward strand.
TACAAATCAAGGTATGTTATCCATTTGCATTTGTTTATGTTCCAGTAAAACTAGATATTAGATGTATTTCTCTTAAAGGAGCTGTACAAGATGTTAGTAAACAAAGATAAAGATCAGCTAGCTAGTATGTATCACAAATTCAATGAGAAATTCCTCTCAATTGGCGCTTGGCATAGAATTTCTTCAGCATGCAGTGACCTTTTGTGTGTTGAGGCTAAACACATCTAAAACTTGTGGCTCAGAATCCAGCTGTATCTCTAAAATCGTTGATGGCATAAAAAATCTGATTGCACTGGCTAATTCTACGGAGTTTAATGTATCTGCTGCTATTCGCCTGCATTGGGGGGGGGGGAAGTCAGGGTTTTTTGGGAGTTTAGCTTATACGGCCCCTTTAATGTCTATATCTATAAGGATACTTATTGAACACATCTGTAAAGCACTTAATGCCTGTTTTGACTGTCGATTCAACGATCGATGCTTGGCCGTTTTCTGTTGATTCTTTGTTTATAACCACAGTAAAGAGTTCAGTACGGAATCTCATCACCTGCAATTTTCTTCTTACAGATTTCCTCATTATAATTTAGTTAAAGATGACGATAGAGGTATGATTATCTTTTCTTTTTACGAAATAAAATTTTAGTTAAATAATGATAATGATAATACAAATATTTTATCAGGATTAAAGCATCAACCAAATTATTTTCTGTTTTCAATGGCATCATTTTATTCAATTTTTGTTGGAAATTTTACATTTAAAAGTCAACTTGAAGGATAAGTTTGCAATTTTGAAATATCAGTAAAGAAGATTGAATTGACCTAATTTCATTTTGCTGCACTGAAATCCCAACCGATTCTGATTCCAGTTTTTCATTTAGAGATCCTCATTAGTGAAAATTCTGCACACTAAAAACACAAAATGAGTTAACAAACACGTACGGTATTTTGCAAACGGTATGATGAATCACGTAGCCATATGACCATAAGTTTGAGAGTTTGTCTAACCCAGGTTAAATTTAACCAATCAAATGCATTCGATTTGTTGGATCGACCAATTAGAACGCAGCATTCAATTACCTGGTTTATTTTAAGCTGGTTTAACTGGCCAGTGTGAATGGGGTATTAGACAGCTATTTGCAGATGATTCTGGAAGTTTTCTTTAAAAATATTAAGTAATTTGTACAAACCTTCATAGTTTCAATGCTCAGAACTTCATTTTGCTCTCAGATGACATTCCTAAATTAATTGCAAAAGTATGGTTCTGTTAGAAACAGCTTTAGGAGGATAGTTCTTGTTGGCAATTTCTTCGCCACATGCTCGAGGTAGGATCAGCAAGCATTTAGGAGTCTGATAAGTATTGGAAGAATTGAGTAAAAGGAGACAGTAGAAACGCTCGGGCTAGTCTGCACTNGGATAAGTTTGCAATTTTGAAATATCAGTAAAGAAGATTGAATTGACCTAATTTCATTTTGCTGCACTGAAATCCCAACCGATTCTGATTCCAGTTTTTCATTTAGAGATCCTCATCAGTGAAAATTCTGCACAGTAAAAACACAAAATGAGTTAACAAACACGTACGGTATTTTGCAAACCGTGTGATGAATCACGTAGCCATATGACCATAAGTTTGAGAGTTTGTCTAACCCAGGTTAAATTTTAACCAATCAAATGCATTCGATTTGTTGGATCGACCAATTAGAACGCAGCATTCAATGACCTGGTTTATTTTAAGCTGGTTTAACTGGCCAGTGTGAATGGGGTATTAGACAGCCATTTGCAGATGATTCTGGGAGTTTTCTTTAAAAATATTAAGTAATTTGTACAAACCTTCATAGTTTCAATGCTCAGAACTTCATTTTGCTCTCAGATGACATTCCTAAATTAATTGCAAAAGTATGGCTCTGTTAGAAACAGCTTTAGGAGGATAGTTCTTGTTGGCAATTTCTTCGCCACATGCTCGAGGCAGGCGTGCATAAACCATGGGATCATGGGAACAAAGTTCCCTGGCAGGTTTCCCAAAACAATATTTTGCAGGCAGTTTTTTTTAAATAGTTCTGTATGAAATGTAATTGTAGTAAGTTTCCAAACAAATGTGTGTAAAAACTTACTGTTTGATACTTGCATTCTTACTTGTTCTGGTAATAGGCTTCTCTACCCTAGCTGTACAAAACTGATATGCAGGCAGGTTTTTAGAGAATTTCTACCGCTCCCAGGCAGGTTTAAACATTATGCACGCTTGGCTCGAGGTAGGATCAGCAAGCATTTAGGAGTCTGATAAGTATTGGAAAAATCGAGTAAAAGGTGATAGTTGAAAGGCGCGGGCTAGTCTGCACTTTAACGGACCAGATTTCAATATCGGCACGTCATGTGTCATGGGGTTAGGGTTAGATTTTGGAAAAAGGGGTTTTAGTTAGGGTTTATGTTAGGGTAAGTTAGGGTTAAGTTTGGGTAAGGTAGGGTTTAGTTGGGGTTAGTAGGGTATTTGGTCAAATTCGTTCCTGAGAGATATGACATAAATCTGGTCCGTTAAAGTACAGTCGTCCCTTATGCTTCACTGAGTCTCTATGACCTTGGTTGCTTTGGATAAAACAAATAGGCGCACTTGTGGAATGTAAAATAGAGATGTTTATCGATTTAATTTTATTCATTAAGGGGGTAGCCTGCGCGTAGACCCATCTATTAAGGCTGCCTTTAAAGCACATTGATATTCAGAAAAACGTGAAGATGCACCTTAAGTGCTATTTGTTTTTGATACATCTGCCGTTGTTATATAAGCCAATGATTTGTAACCTGGTGTAATATCATCTCTGTTTCAGGTACTGTTACGTTCAAGTCGTCCGAGTAAGTATCAAAATATAATTTAACCACCACGTGGCTTTGGAGTCGTTACACACAATAGTTAAACATATCCACAACAGTATCGACATAACTCTTACTTTCCATAGCCTGTGCGCAGACCCAATATTCCGAAGAAGAAAGGTCCCTTTTCTTCCGAAGAAGAAAGATCCCGGTCCCTTTCTTCTTCGGAATGTTGGGTCTGCGTGCAGGCTACACTTTGCAATGATATTTCAGAAAAGAAGTGCGTTTAAAAGGCTTAGTGCCATCATAATGATTCTTTGTACAGAATAACGTATAACTTATCTTATGGTCTCGATAATACCGTTTGGTCTCTTGTAACAAAGGCTGCACTTACAGAAAGAAAAGCGTTCCTGTTTCAGATAAAATATTTTGTGCAGTCTCAAAAATGTCCTTGGAAACAAATCGTCCTTGGAGCATGTCGTCCTATGCATTGGAGCTATCGACAGGTTTTATGACAGTACTTTGAATTATTGGTTTTTTGTCTGTTCCTTCATTGTTTTTTAATTTTAGTCAATCTCGTTCTTTGCAGTGATAAGTCATTTTCGCCAGAGGAACTAATGGCTATGATATTGAACAGCTCACGACAGATAGCCGAAAACTTTGCTGGTAATTGTTATTGCACCCACTTTAGTTGATCAGAGTTCAGAATGTATCAGCTTTTCATGCCCATCAAATTTCTTGGGGAGGATATTTCCTCATCAATCAAATGTCCTTCTTGGTCCATAACGTTAATGGATTTCTGTTTGTTGAATTTTAGATAATTGTACAGTCTTCCGAGTTTTTGAGAAACAAAGTCTCGAATTTTAGATAATTGTTCAGTCTTCCGAGTTTTTGAGGAACAAAGCTACACAATCTTGAATCAACAAAAATATAATAAATTAACCATATACAATCTTTATAGTGAAACAACTAATTTAGTTGTGAAAATTTATCGCAGTAAAATTCGTCATTATCTTTCAAATTTAGGGGTGATTAAGACCGAGGGGCAGTTAGCCTATATGTTATCCCCCCTCACTAAATTCCTCGTAAAGAGCTAATCAAGGAGGCAAAATACGGCTTCTGTTTAGTTACACAATATTTAGCAGGCGTTTTCTGTAACTCGACGACTACTTCCCATGTTTTCCATCACTCAATAACATTTATTTTTCAATAACGTTTTGTGTCATCACCATTGTAACATTTTCATTTTTGTTTTCACTTTAGATCATCCAATGAAAGATTTAGTAATAACTGTTCCAGCTTTTCTGAACCAAGCTGAGAGAAAAGCTATCCTAAAGTAAGTCTGATCAATGCATCTTACAGCTACAAAGTCTTATTATTTGCCACAACTTCGTACATTTTGTTGTTGAAAACTATCGTATATTTTACATACTCGGTATTCTCTAGCATGCTTTTAAACAAGCCAAAAGGATCTTCAGTTTATAGTAGTGTAGAAGAAGCATGTAGACAATTTTTACTGTAGCCATGTTGCCGATAACAGTATTAAAGTTTCACAGTTTTCTTTGAACTCAAACAAACGTTTTTGCGGGATAACACAATGTAAATCTACGTAATTTTACATTCCTGTACTCCTGGGTTAAAGAATTTAAAAACACAGAACGGAAGTCACTGTATTTCTTTATTCCTTACAAATTATTTTATCTTTTTTCTGTTTAGTTTTATTAGCTCCTTCCCCTCTTTTTTCTCACAGCCCCTTAAAATATTTGAAATCCTTCAAATGTGATACTCTGTGCTAACCTGAAATAGATTTTGAAAGTACTTCGCTGACATGTGATCATCAAAACTCGATTATCAAATCTACGATGAAAATTTTCTTTTTGATTTGTTTTGTCGATGACCCAAAAATATTTAAGGATGATGAAATATTTGTTTTCCTTACTTCAAGGTTAAAAAATTACACGTCGAAAAGAACTTATTTTGAGCTATACCTTTTAAGCAACATGTAGTCAATCTTGCTTAGGAGCCAAAATTTTATATTTTTAATGATCCTTGATAGTTTGCGTTTCTTTCTGCCATTTATCACCAAATAAAAAGCTAAATATACACAAAGAAATTGACCTGGTTTTTTTTGCAGTATGATCCAAAACGAGGCCGCCCTAAAAAGAGCTGAATTTGCTACGTTTGCAACCAATTACAAGATCAGCTATGCCTTGAAAGATAATTTAGTCTTTAATCTTCATGCCAAAAAAGAAACTTTGTAGATCGGCTGAGTAATAAAATTTTAGTGATTTTTCGAACAGGAGTACTTTATTTTGGACACCCGATAGTTAAAATTTTGTTTGTTTTTACAGTTCTGCAAAAATGGTTGGTCTTAATGTTCTTCAACTGATGAACGACAACACTGCTGGTAAGCTGCTGCTTTATTTGAAAATGTTACACATAACTAAATGGAATTGAGTCAGGGTAGAAAACTTTTAATATTTAAAGGGGCAGAGTGTCCGAATTTTTGTCGAAAAGACGATTTTATAGTTTTTGACAGAATTGTCATTCTTTTTTCAAAATGAAATTGTTGTTTTGAAGATAAATTCTCAGCAACAAACAAAATATTCATATGTTGTGAGATTAATCAGCTATGACTGGATTTCTAACAGTTCTTGTTTTCTTTTGATAGTTGCATTGAATTATGGAATTTTCAGAGCAGCATCTTTCAACACAACAGAAACAGTACGTACAGACTTTCCTTTTCCGTGACTTTTATTCAGCTCCGTTTCTGTATTTGGTACTCGAATGGGAGAGATATTGGGTTCCTTTCTGCAACTTAGCGCAATTTCTATATCGTGGAAGGGATATTTTGTGTAGATGCAACTTAGCGCAATTTTCCATATCGTGGAAGGGATATTTTGTGTAGATACATTTTATAAGGAGTGTTTAAAGTAAGGAACAATTTCTTGGAGCCTTATCGACACTGTAACTTTGTAAATGAACCGAAAACCGTACGTGTTAGCTTAATGACCATGCATATAACAATGTTCTTCCCTTCGTAGCATGTCCTGTTTTACGACATGGGAGCCACAAGCACAACAGTTACGATAGTTGGTAAGCATCTCTATTTGACCTCTTTTCGTTGTAATACCGGATGAGTCAGAAAAAACGTGGGGTGTTTAACAAGCCATATTTTGTTGAAAAACAAGCCAAATCGGGTGTGTTGAACGTTTATTTTGTAGAAGAAAGATTGAATTAGTTATAGAAATTTAGTTTGTTAAAATAGGCCATTTCTTTCTGTGTATATTTGCAATTTTGTGATATAGCTATTTTGGTGAAAAGTATCGCTAGCATAAGAACTTTCTGCTTCCTAGCAATGACAATTAGTTATAGGGCTACTAAACAAATAACAATAGTTTTCCTTTTTGTTTTCTAACACAATGCATGCTTTGTTTAAATTTGTTGGTAGAGAAACAGTAACTTTGTCATGGTTTAGCAGTGCACACGTGCATGAATATGAATCTAATTGGAAGCCTATTTTAGGAACCTTGCGAAACACCATTTTATTAATATCGCTCGTAATTATGGAACGGAAAGACAGATTTCGACCAAACAGTTTTTGATATCTAAGTAAGCCTTTCTTCTATGCAATATACTTTGAAAAAACGAATTTAGAAAGTAAACTCCAACAAGAAAAATTGGCAAACACCCCACGTTTTTTCTGACTCACCCGGTATTTCTTCTCTTGTTTTTATTTGATCTTTCCATGTTGAGTGATTCTAAAGAATATCTTATGACTTTTTTTGGGATTAAGGAAGGCATAATTCCACAATTATATCATGGCTAAACTTTCTTTCATTTTCCTGTAGGATATAGCACGGTAAAAACGAAAGACCGGGGATTCTTAGAAACTGTTCCACAGCTGCAAGTTAAAGGTGTAGGGTGAGCTTTTTTATCTTCTATACATATTGCCGTAAATTTGAAATCAGTTATTATGACTTTGCGGTAGCTCAGCAGTTTTGGTACACCAACAAGCAATTGCGGACATTAGGGGCGAGGGGTTGCGGTCGCCCCCCAATGTTGGATAAAACAAATACCTTTTGTTTGAAAACAATGAAAATAAACAATTCTTTTCAACTGAAACAATTGCTTCGCCCCCCAATATTTGGCAAAGTGTCCGCCACTGCCAACAAGTAACGGCCTGTTTTCTTTGGCAGCTTTTTTCTCGCTGAGAAGCAAATTTGAGGAAAAGAGGCAGTTTCAGTTGTGATAGGTAGCTGGGATTTCCAAGAATTTCCTCTTTTCAATAGAAGTTATGTATGTAAGGAAGAATATAAAACTCTGTATTCTGTCCAAGAAAAGAGAATTTAGCTAATTCGGGGAAAAAGAGGTATTAGCTAGTGCACAGAAACTGTTATATCTAAGCTACAATAACGACAACGAGCCTTTGTTAAAACTTGTCCATGAGATCGATTCAAAATATTTTCAACTTTATTTTGAAGGTTTGATCCGCTTCTTGGTGGCCTCGAAATGGAACTACGTTTGAGGACCCACCTCGTATCAGAATTCAAGGTAAGTTCAGACATTTGGTAGTTCTTTTTTTTAAATGATATCTAATCCTATAGAAACACTTATGTTATACCGAGTGCTCTAACAAATACAGTAAATTTGATGGAGCCTAGGGATGAGAATTTAGCTTGAATCAATTCGAAATCATGTTTAAAACGTTTCTTGATACTTAACTTGAACATGAAAGCCTTTTTGTTGATATTGGTGCTTCGAGAGTTAAAATATTAATCTTGAAACTTCAAATTGGCCTCCATTTCCTACCAGAGCAGCAAATTCTTGAAGTGCAGCGAATAAATCAACAATAGACTTGATAAAATTGAAAACAAAACCAGAAAAATTGAAAACTGCACAATAGATCAGTTCTAGCAAAATAATAAACGTGACACTAATCATCAAGGGAGTCCAGTTGTTGACTTATTTGCTGTTCTTCAAGGATTTGCTTAGGCCAAAACGTCAAAGCTCTGGTTTGGAGGTGCAGGCTAAATTTTCATCGATAGATCGCACCAAATCTTTTTACTCTTTTGGGACACCCGGTATTTTTAACAAAATTGTTGTGATTCTTGAATCACGGATTTTAGACGAAACAAGTTCAAGAATTCAAATCAATAAGTATTTTAAGTTGACTCCCACATGTGAGTTTTTTTCGTATATAACTGTCTAATGTCTCATCCTTGATATACCTTAGCAATTTTTCGTTGGTTTTTGGCTATAGCCCTGTTACTTGTTTTATCTTTGATAGAACAAGATCAAGACAGAAAAAGACATCGCCGAGAACCCAAGAGCCATGATGAAACTTCTTAAAGAAGCTTCAAGAGTGAAAAGAATTCTCAGTGCGAACACAGATACGTATGCACAGGTAAGCACCTTCAATAAGCAGTTGCAAGAATAGCAAAGAGAGTACTACATAAAGAGCACGGTATCGCTGTGCAATTTGAACTCTTCGTATTGTGACGATAAGGCGATACTTCGTGTAGCACAGAACTTTAAATTGCGTTAACTGAAGTAATTTACACAATATTTGCTCATTTGTGCACACGTTTTTATTCTCGTTTCCTCTTTTTCGGATCTTATCTGACAATTTGCTGTGACTAAAATATTTTGCAAATGGTTCGGTTACATTAAAAATTTTGGAGGTAGCCATCCTATAAAACGTCCCATCTGTTCTTTAGCACCGCTTTGGAGAAATAATTTTATCCTGGAGAAATAATGATGTCCTGGAGAAATAATGTTATTTAAATATTTAAACAGAGGTTTCTCCAAAGTTTATTTCAAGTTTAGGCCCGTCTTTTTGTCGTCATTCTTTCATTTATTCCTTGTTTTCTTCCCTTACGAATTTTTCTGATAAATTTCCTGAGCATTCCTTCCTAGTTTCTGGTATTTAATTTCTTTCATATCGAAAGACGTCCTAGTTTTTAAAGCTAATAGATGTTGTTCCTGAATTTTTAAAAAGTCTGAACCCTCTGCAGGAAAAAATTCACCCATCCCATTTATTCAAAAGTTATGCTTGAACAGTATGCGGCCTCTGTGCACCACTGTTTGGAAAGAGGACGATTTTCATTGGCTGATGTTATAATTGTTGGACTACTAAGCAATTTGTTTTGTTTCCTACTGTAGCTTCTTTATTTCACCATTTTAGGTTGAAAATCTATTTGAAGGGCACGATTTCCGTTGTAAATTGACACGTGAGATATTTGAAACTCTTTGCAAGGATTTGTTTGAACGCGTTGCATCACCTGTGGAGACTGCTTTAAGAGCTGCTGCTATGAAACTTGTAAGTATTTACATGACTAACTAAAAGATTTATCACACTTGGAAGGTGTTGTGGCGCAGTGATGTAATCCTCTGACTTTGCAGCCAGAACAGTCAGGTGGACAGCGTTCGATTCCAGGTAGAGCCCCACTACTTGAGCGTCATGACAAGGGGTCGTGGACTCGATTAGGTCTTCTCTACTTCTGCGATCTCAGCGCTTGGCGCTAAAAACCGCAACTTCACCTTCACCAGCTTTTGACTAATTTCTTATTCTTGTTGAGGTAGCTGTGATACTTTGATGACACAGTGTTGTTGATTTTGCCACAAGAGAGTAAATCATTTTCTTCTTTGTTCCACACTTGTTCTTGATTTGATGCAAGACCACGTGATCTAGATTGTGACACATTTCCTCCTAGTTTTTCTGGTTTTATGTCCAAATGGAGAGTTACACATTCGTATGGCAATAAATATTCCCAAACTAAAGTAGCAGACTGTAAATATGTTGAAGACCTCTTTCTCAGACTTAAATCTTCAAGTTTCAAGGGATATCAGGAAGGTTCTTTCAACTTTTTATCGCAAATATCTTTTTCATTCCTAGGACCACATTGATACTGTTATGTTAATGGGTGGTGGAACGAGAGTACCGAAGGTGCAAGAGTTGCTTAGACAAGCTGTAAAACGGTTAGCTATCATTTTACTATCTGGCATCCATAAAACATCTTTTGAATGAACTGATACTACCTCAAACATCACACGAATTTTTATTGCACAATAACAATTTCAATCTGGTTGAAGCCTTTCATCTTATTGTGGCCATCGATATGGTTTCAGTATAGACGCCTATCGAGATCTGTTCTAGCATTTATTGCGTCAAATCTAATGGCAAATTCTAATTTTCTGAGGTCACGCAGCTTAAAGACAATTGACGGACATAGAGCGATCTAGTTTAAAAATCGAACAAAGGAAGGCCGCGTGCCTCTATTATTCCAATTCACAGATCAGTGGTCCAATTGTTTTGATAATCAATTGAGATCATAAATTACAATGGAATACAATAGGCTATATTTAGATTGCCCAGGCCCCTAATATAAGTTGACTTATATCTCCGTCAATGGCCTTTAAGAACGAAACAGTAAACTGGCGCCAAAACACTTAGGACTTAGCTCACAGAAGAAATTGACAGAGCATCGCATATCAAGAACGCAGAGTTTTTACTTCTCAAGAACAATGCATTTTACTTACTGACGAAGAATGATCAGCCTCTAGAATATTACCCCTTGTTGTTTGTATCTTTTTTGTACGTGGAGACCTTTTCAACGAATTAACACTTCTGTTTTTAGAGAGGAACTCGGAAAAAGCATCAATACTGATGAAGCTGCTGCCCTTGGTAATTCTTTTATTTCATTGAAGCTTTTGATGCAAAGAAATGAAGTAATATCGAGGCTTACCCTTGAAGCATTATTATTCTAGAATGAAAAGAAGATGTTGACACGGATTTAATTCGTGCAAGTTTGATAAATCCAAGTTAACCTATTATGAGAATTTTATTCTTATATGTGAATTTTTTTCGATTTTTCTAGTATCACCAAGTTGACGCATAATTTGTCCGCGAACAGTGAATTGCTTTGCTTTACTTTTCAAAATGTATTTCTAACGTGGTATACTATAATTTCGTCGATCTTTGTCGAGACAGCGCTTTTTTACGTCCAGTGGAATAATTTTTAGCTATCCAATTGTCCAACGACTAAGGCATATAAGAGAAATTTAAGCTGAAGGGTACATTTTAAAGCCCCCGTCGTATTATTACACTCGTCTATCTTATTGCTCGATACAGTTTTTAAGTTGCTGATGTTTTTTATCAAAATAGGTGCAGTTTACAGAGCAGCTGATCTGACAACAGGATTCAAAGTCAAGAGATTCCTAATCAAAGATGTCAACATGTATCCAGTTGATGTAAGTTGTAGATTAAAAACATTCATTTAACGTTACCCTAATTTTCCATACGAACAACATAGAATGTTAACATTAGAAGTTACTAAATTATATTACAGCCAAAAATCATGAAGAGTAAGACTATTTTTGTCCATAAACAGCTATTTTAGAGAATGCTTGATTGGTAATTCTTAATCTATCAAATTATGAAAATATTAGTATTTTCCAATCAAACACAAAATCTTTAAAAGAAGGTTTTGGATTCACCGTGGCGAAACGAGAATCTCTCCGAAGTCTGCCAAACCTCCCGCCTTTTGGAACAGAAGATTCAGGAGGCCTTCCAGACCTACCAAGCCTACCGTTATCAGAATTTCGGGGTCAATCAAACACGAATTCCCATACCGTTTTCAGAATTGATACCAATAAAACACACCCTTATTGCAAATACTGCACCGAAACCGTCGTTATTTGATTTTCGAAAGAGGTATGAAATTTTCTTCGCGTTATTGCCTCAGTTATGTGATTCTGCATCAACACTTGATTCTTGCATGATAAATTAGATTCTTTCCTAGAAAATGCAACCCCTTGAAACCGTTTTCTCGTCCTTTTTTCCATCTAGGTTTCATTCCATAGAAGAAAGTCGCCTGAAACTGGTGAGGAGGGTACCAGAATCGTCACACGCACACTCTTCCACAGGTTAAATCCAATTCCACAGAAGAAAGTGATGACTTTTAACAAACGAGAGAAAGATTTCAAATTCAATGTAAATCATGGTAATACTAGCATATTCNAAAGTTCACCGCAGAATTACCAGAAAGCTCATAAAGTTCCTTTCAAGCTAGTCAATCCAAAAATGTTTATGTCAATTTTTTACGCCACCTTTTTTAAAGATTTGGAGCCTACACCTCAATACCCTGCCTTCCTATAAATATATTCAAATTTCAAACTGACGTTCCTTGGTTTTATTTTACAGATTTTTGGACCTTGGTTCCCTTCAAGAAGTCGATCTTTCTGGTGTTGCAACTGCTAATAATAATCATAAGGATGCTCAAGCAAAAGGAATCAAAGCTTTCTTCAACATTGATGACAGTGGCATTCTTAATCTAGACAAGGTATGCCAACGCTTTCATAATCGAAAAATTACTTCTAAAGATTATTTCTATGGAATTCTTTAAACATTTTTTTATAAGAGACTCTTTATAAGCAAATCAGCTCTAACTTAGGTAGTGGAACAAAATTATTTAAGAAACTGTTTCTTTTCGTCTAAGAAGTCCAAATAATATTTTTATTTACTTTTACTTGTTTCTTGTACTGTAGTACTGAGTATTATTTGAGTAATGTCTAGGCAGGGCAGGTTTCATACAATTCGCCAGGAAATGTTCACAAAGTTGGGAAATTCACCGCTGATGTCAATGTTAATGATACTTCTTGATAACTTTCGAGAAACTCTTAAAGAGCTATCTGTACTCAAATAATGAGATTTTCAAGAATCATTCATCACTGGGTCAGATTTTTAGTTTCGCGTAAAAATCCGTGTATACGCTAGCGCTTGGCCTCAGTTTCGTACTAAAATCAAAACATACTATTCATGTTTTGTAATAGAATGATTTCGTCCCCTGTAGGTTGAAGCACATTTTGAAAGGAAAGCAGAGGATGTGGAAGAAGAGGAACAGTCAACCTTTGCAAGTATGTTTCGTCATTAGGTTTATTTTGAAATGTCTTTCAGATTATTCAAGAAAGACTGACCACATAGAGTGAACGAATTCTTCTCTGGGAGAATTATGTCGTAACCAAAACCTTGAACCAGTTTCTCTACCTTTCGAATAATTCAACCTTTCAACCTAATACGAATTTACCGAATGCTTGGGCACATTCCAGAGGCTTTTGCTTAGAGATAACTGAATATTTAGTAGAATCTTGATACATCTCTGCTACGTTGCAATATGCCACATGAAACAGTCTCGATAATTGTTCTACACAACTTACCATCAAAGTATATGTAGGTTTATTTGAAAATTAAATGACTGTTCAAAATACACTTTGACTCTTCGAAAAGGTTTGATAAAAACGTCATCAGTAACTGAAAATTAAGTGTTCATGCAGGGCATGAAAACCCACCCGACCATGCGCAGGAAATTTTCAATTCATAACGTCCTGCAGGAAATTTTTCAAAATATATCTTTTTTTCATGTGTATATCACTATTTTTCTCAATTTTTCATAATAAATACACAACTGATAAAGTCAAGCAAAAGTTACCTAACATAAATTGTATCTCATTTACAATTTGTATTCACATTATATACAACAACAAAATACGAGATCAGTAAATCACTCAAGTTTCCTTCATGCCTTTTAGAAATCATGAATGGTTTCTTTTATGGGGTGTCAACTTCAGTGGTCCCAGCTTCATCCACATGTATTTTTCACGATGATGTCTTACTTGCATTTACATAAAGCCGGATACGAGAATTACTATCTTTGGCACCTGACCTCTTTTTAAGAAAGCTGGTTATTGTCCCATTTCTATTCTTGCGGGAACTTTAAGCATGATTTTTGTCCGGTCGCAGGAAGGAAAATATTTTTTCATGCCCTGTGTTCATGCTTGATGCTTTACGTGGCAGCAAACAGAAGGAACCATTTCGTAGCTCCATACTTGGCCATACTATTGAAGAAAGTTGTCTGTTTGTATCTTTGCAGAAATAGGAAGCACGTTATCAAGCCTTTTTGGGTCAAGCAAGGGAGAAGAAAAGAAAGAAGACACAGTCAAGGATGATGAACAAAAAAAGGTAAAGTTTTATTCGATCACTCCAAATATTAAAACTATTCCGAAAATTCGTGAAAAATTTCCGAAAATATTTGTCTGAAATGTATTCGTCCGAAACTGTTTGCGTTGAATGTACAGGCAATTATTGATTTCAATTCAGTCACTCTTTTCTTGTATCATAGGAGGAAAAGCCAAGTTCGGATAAGGACAAGGACGGTGAAACGACGAAAAATGATAAGAAAACAGAAGATAAAAAGGCTGATGAGAAAAAATCGGATGAAAAGGAGGAGAAGAAAAAAGACGAGTCAAAGAAGGATGACAAGAAGGATGGAAAGAAAGAAGACAAACAAGACGACAAAGTTGACAATAAAACTGCTGATGCTAAGGTATACAGTTCAATAGACTTCCATCTACTGTTCGACATGAAAAAACTCTACCCTCTTTCTGTAACAGTCTAAGGAAAGAGCTATTTATGCGAGCTAATGCACGACTGATCAATTAACTTTTATTCTGAATTATTTTAATATTTATTTACTTTAAGATTGATATACCTTTCTTTCATGTTAATCTTACTATTTCGTTAATATCACTGTAAACATAAGGAACAAAACTTTTTCACTAGAGTTGAAAAGCCACACTTTTTTGTGGATATGCTCGTAAAAACCATGTATGTATATATACATGATTCAAATCTTGGATTTTAACTGCTCGTTCAGTCGGCATGACGTCACAAATGTACAGCAACGCGGCGCCATCTTGCTTTGACTACCTTCCAAGCTTTTTTTAAATTGATTTATTTCAAAAACAAACAAAATACTTTCAAATTCCCATTGCGACCTTGTTTTGTAACAGCTTTATCTACCGTTATTTATTCCATATTATATTCCTAAATCTTTTGAATTTGTAGTAAAAAAGTGGAGTTTTCAGCAAATCGTGAAAATCTGGATGAGCATATATCTTTTTATCTATAAACTTGATTCTTTTTTAATCTCCCGAAAAATTTACTGGGCTTGATTGATCGCTTACAAGAAGTTCTTTCGGCAAGTTTAAATTTTGGCCTATTTCAACACCTGGGTCCACTGTGAATATTAGTTCATATTTCATGTATCTCTTAGGTTTATAGAAATGTTTGATTAATAATCCCGTCAGCCAATTGCTAACGAGGCTCAATCGTTGGCTTTCTCCTACAGGATGTTAATGCTACTACTGGAAACAAAACAGCTGAAAAGCCACAACCTGCGAAGCCTGTCCTTGTGAAGGAGAATATCAGTTTAACCATGACAGAAACGGATATCCCAACAATAGGAGAAAGTGATTTTGCAGCATCTGTCAAATTGTAAGTGTTAAGTTTCCCTTAATTTTACTTTAAAACAATACTTTTCAGCTACAACAGAACAACAACCAAGCTTTTTTGTAGCTTCGACATTTCGTGAAAAAACTATGTTTTGATATGCCTTTGTTTCCTTTCGTTTTCCCTGTGCATCGGTCCACTTTTTTCCATTGTACTCAGAGCTGCTAGTTGTGATAATGATATGATAATAACACACTCTCCATTTACATGGTTTTCATAGTGCTACCTATTACATTAAGATAAGATGAGATGTTACTACATACATACATACATACATACGTATATACAGTTTGACAGTGGTTGACAATGTCTTCCTCCTCGATTAAAGATGTTACTATAACTATTGTCGACTACACTTCATAGGATTCGATGAAACGAAGCTTGAAGCATTCATTCAGTTTTTGTTTGTTTATTTTGTCAAAACGTTAACCCTGTCAGGCTGTCAGTCCTCTATGCAGGCGTTATTCCCAGTATGGAATGTTAATATTTAGCGACCGTTCATCGTGTCATCTGTGATCACCTTCTAAAGGTTTTTTGCTGGACAATTGCCGTATTTTTAAAATTGCTTGTGTGCTAAAATATTTATCTGTGATTCCCGCTTCTTCTTATAAAGGGTCTTTCCAAAAGGATTGATTTGTTATAAAGTGAAATCTGACCGAAAATTTTGCGTTGTAGGTTGGATGATCTGCATAAGAAAGATTTGGCAAAAGCGGAGAATGAACGTGCAAAGAATAGTTTGGAATCATTTTTATACGAATTCAGAGATAAATTGGACAGTGAAGCCATTGAAGAATTGTCATCGGAGGGTGAAAGAGAAAAGATTCGTGCAAAGTTTTCTGAAATATCAGATTGGGTCGATGAGGAAGGATTCGACTCAACTGCTGATGTGAGTGGTTGCTTTTACAGTGATTGTGTGACATATACATTTTGACAGTGGTTGGCAATGTCTTCCTCCTCGATTAAAGTAAACTCTTTGCAGCGGAAGGTTTTGGAAATATTTATCCTTTTTGCCAAAAAGCCTTCTTATTTCAAGATTTTTTGAGAAAGAATCATCTGAAAATTGCAGAAAATTTATTTTGGGATGGAATGGAATATGCTAATTTCGAATTTTATAACTTAATTCACCTTGTTTATTGTTTGTAAATATATAGTGCATCTGAAACCATCCCAAGAAACAAATTACCGTATCGATTCCTCTAGCAGACACCTTTCACAAGGACTGCCACTCCCGTAAGTGACAAACCCACTTCCATGTAACGGTTGACCAACCCACTTTTCTGATGACGTAATACCCTTTTAAAACAATAGAATTTTAAGAAATTTCTGGTTCAGACCCATTTTAAGGAAATAGTTTCCAAAATTACACCCTTTTTTCGAGATTTTTCCCTTGCAAAACCCACCTTTATGAGGGGAACATATCTGTCAGTAAATATTAGTGAGTATCCCCTCCCCCCCTCCGGGTTGGCAGGGCGGCGATGCTGGGAAATTCACTTAAGAGGAGGGGATAGCATAGCCTGCGTGCAGTCTTTCTTTTGTAAAATTGAAAGAACCATTCTTTCAATTTTACACGAAAGAAAGACTGCACGCAGGCTAGGGATAGCACCACACCGCCTACCATCTATGGTTTCCTGTATTTGGACTCCAACAGCAACTTTGCAAATTCAATCGAAGTCTAATATGCAATTTTAATTCTTTTTGCAGGTTTACAAAGGCAAACTGAAGGAGCTAGATACGGCAACTGACGATTTGCGATTCAGAATGATCGAACATGAGTATAGGCCGAGAGCAGTAAAAGAATTGCTCAGCAGTTTAAATCTGACAAATGTTTTCATGAAACAGTTAACTGCGATGGCTGAAGCTAAAGAAATATACAGTGAAAAAGATATTAAAGATTTGGAAAAAATAGCAGCTGAAGTCACTGTAAGTAGAATAGAACACCATTTTTTGATTATATGCAAGGGAGACGCGGATAATAGTGAAGAGATTCGGATGCAAAGAAAACGAGAAGATTTCGAGTTAAAGTTTATAAATGGGGTTGGTGACCTCTCCAGAAATTCAATGTTATGAAGGCTTTGCTGATAAATACAGTACTTTAATAATTGGCCAAGTGAGCCTAATCCTATTTCAAAATTAGACATGGGGTGGCGGGGGAGGGGAGGGGGGTTGAACTTTCGTGCGCTAGATACTTGAAGCCATCATGCAATAGCTAGAAGCAGAAATAGTTTTAGGTAGCCCCCTTAAGTTTGAACGTGCTGCTGTTTGGAAATATGAATTTGAAGGATGGGTACCCAACATTATGGTATCGAATTGATGGTATTTGTTAAAATTCAATATCAAATTTAAGACAACCTTGTAACAATCTAGCTCCAGCCGAATGATCAAGGAATATTTGCCTTATTCTCCAGCCGAATGATCAAGGAATATTTGCCGAATGATCAAGGAATATTTGCAGTTGAATACAGAAATAACAAACCCCTGATATAATTAACTTCCTGGAATAACAAACAAAATGTCTAGTTCCTTTCAATTGCAAATTCTAAGTAAATTCTCTCGGTTTAACGAACTCCCGATATAGCGAACCTTTTCTTGTTTTCTTCCGAATTTGTTATACCAGGATTCAACTGTATATAATTTCTGGTGGGTCCAACGACGTTGGTAATTTGTGTAAATTTAATTCCCCTATGCTTATGTGCAAATATGCATACGTTTCTATTCTCTCGTTTTTGTTTCCTTGTCTTGAATAGTTTTGAAACGTTGATTGGTGATTTTAAGATATTATTTGCTCGTTTCCAGGAATGGCTGTCCGTGAACTGGAAAAGGCAAAATGAGACTGACCCTAAAACCAAACCAGTTATGCTCGTAAAGGACATAAAAGCAACGCAAGGGAAACTTGATAGAGAACTCATGTATCTAATCAACAAAGCGAAGTATTATGTACCAAAGCCAAAACCAAAGGCCAACACCACAGGTAAGATACTCACTTTTGTAGATTTGAAATGTGCAAGGTATCAATCAAAACGGTCACTACAGTAAATCCCCGCATAGAAGAACCTACTTTTTTGAGAGCCAGGCTGAATTAGGTTCTTATTTCAAAGGTACTTAGATCAATTTCAGGGTATTTGATATTTGATATTTTGATATTTGATTCATTTAGGGAGGGTTGCCCTTCAGCAAAGGCTGATTTTCAAGGGGCCCTCCATTAAAAACAGTTACAATATAATCTAAAATAAAAATAGTCCAAACCTAATTACAACAAAAACCATAATGTTCTCCATAATGTTCAACAAAAACCATAATGTTCAACAAAAACAAAAACCAACAAAAACCATAATAATAAAGGTTCTTATTCGAGGGGTCCCTTGTGTAAACCTTTTAGGAGTTATTATCAAGAGATTTTCAACCATATTGTTTGTTTTGGCAATGTTATTAAGAAATG
Source organism: Aurelia aurita (assembly GCA_004194415.1). NCBI lineage: Eukaryota > Metazoa > Cnidaria > Scyphozoa > Semaeostomeae > Ulmaridae > Aurelia > Aurelia aurita. Next base: position 894,407 of record REGM01000040.1, read on the forward strand.
CTAAGCTTACAAATAGCAAGGGAGGAGGTTTTCATTCTAGAAGCCAACTGAGACAAAAATAAACTTAACAAGGATGATCAAAAAATCAAATTTATTACTCTTGTAATAAGAACATATTTTTCATCAAACTGAAACAGGTTCTTAATTATGAGGTGCATAATTTAAGAAAAACAGCCTGTAGGTTCTTATTTTTGTAGGTTCTTATATGCGGGGATTTACTGTATTGTCCATAATCTGACTTGTAACTTTAAATTTTAACTTTCTGTTTTGACCAAGGGTGTCTGGACACTAAAACAGTAATTTTAATAAAAATTCGACTTTGTAATAAGACTAAGAATAGTAACACCTTTGCGTTGATTGAATATTTATTTTGATTGTTGTTGTATTCTTTGTTTCGTCTCCCCTTGCCTTGGTCTTCGAGCAACATTTGGCCTAAACGTTTCAGTTCCGTCATTCAAATCCTAACTCCCTTGTATTCCTGTGTGTTAGTGCGCCTTCGCAGAAGAAAAGATTTCACAACACCCTTTCTTCTGCGAAGGCGCACTAACACACAGGAATACAAAGGAGTTAGATTCGAATGACGGAACTGAAACAATTAGGTTAAATGTTGCTCGAAGACCAAGGCAAGGGGAGACGAAACAAAGAAGACAACAACAATAAAAAGGTAAATAAATATTTAATCAAAGCATGGGTGTCCCGACATTCTTGAAAACTTGCTTGAAAACTAAAATCATCCTTAAATGTCATATTTTGTCCTACAACCCTTTCTGTGATTAGTAAAGACACTTTGTGTTATTTGCGTTGGGTAACAGAGCCGAGCCGTGCCTTGACGTTGAAACAAAAAGAGAGAACAAAATTTTTTTTGCTATTCTAGATGAAAACAAGACAACATCAGCTAATGATACGAAAGAAAAGGAAAAATCCGATAGCGGAAAATCGGAAAAGAAGAAGGACGATAAAAAGGAATCAACGGAGAAGCAAAGTGATAAGAAAGCTGATAAAGAGGCTGAAGGTAAAGCCCAAAAAGAGGCCGACAAGAAGACTGATGGAGACAGCAAAGCTGAGAAGGCTGAAGGCAAAGAGGGAGATTCAAGCGAGGAAGTTAAACCACTAGAACTGCCTGCTGGAGATGAAAAAGAGAAACAAGAGGAAACCAAGTCGGAGGGAAAGAAGGAAAACGAACAGAAAAAGAGCAAAGAAAGAAAAAGCGAATCATCAAACGACAAAGATTCAAAAGCTCACAAAGAGTTATAACAGAAAGAGCCTAGGACATATTTTCCAATTGAGCACTGTTGCCTTTCCGTGCGTCTGAAAGGACTGACGTGTATCTTGCACTGGAGTTAGGCCTAGCTTGTTCACATGTATGTGATCAGTTTTAAGTTTCTATAGGGTTCGTTGCGAGATTGAGTAGGCTGTTATGCTTAATCGTTTTCCACCATTTTGTTTTATAAATTATTGAATAAATGAGTCGAAATTAGAAGATGTTTGAGTCTAAAATTTTGTTCTTAACTACTACAAACAGCAGTTCCGAGAGATCAAAAGATTCTATTAAAATTTAAAAAAAATTGTTGGTGTTTGCATTTCAATACCAATGTGCTTTGGATTGGAGAAACTCCCTCCGTCCTTCTCTCCTGCAATGTTCCAAGTGAGAAGCAGTGGACAAGCGCTGTAGTTTCGGTAGTGTGACGTTATTAGCCTCGTTTATATGTTATGTTGCGCATGCGCTTTTGTTATTGTTATGTTCGAAGCACGAGACTGAATCATGGAGTAGATGAATGAAGCTCACTCGTAAGAAAGTAGTATTCTTTGTGTTATCTGATGGAAACTTTACATGGTGTCAGATGAAACACCCATTTTCGATGTGTAGCAAGTGGAGATTTCCTTGCTGATTTNATCAGTCATAAAAACACCCCACAAAATGTCTTGATTTCTGGGAAAATGTCTGGGAAATGATTTGCTGTTACAAAAAACTTTATTTCAGAGACAGTTAAATGGTCATTAAATCTTCATACAGTCGAAACAATGAATAACCATATTTCGTCAGAAACAGTCTCATGACCATCCAGTCTTAAGAGGATGCGGTCAGATTTGCCAATTGGCTATCCCTTATCAGATATTTTCAACTAGTTAACTAAAGGTTTCGCAACCACATGTGAAATGTTATCGCGAGTATTATTACAAACGACAAATCCATGATATCCGCATTATCTTTCATCCCACAATCTTATTGTGGGATGGTTACTACGTCCGTGAAATTTTTTAATACTGGCGAAGTTCACAGATGGACGACATGCGTCAAGTGTGCTTCATGCTTCAAGCTTCACATTGAACTGAACGAACACAGGACTGCGAATAAACCCAATTCACACAAGGTAGGCGCCCTTGAATAGAGAAATCACAAAAACGCTACTGCTCTGAATGTGACATTCCATCTAATTGCGCGCGACGAAGGAGCAAGCATAATATTTGCGCGCGACGAAGGAGCAAGCATAATATTCTGTGCTACAACTATTTTGTGGTCTACCACTCGCGCATGCGTGATACGCATGCGCATCTATTTGTGATCACGTGGTATATGGAATTCGATTAAAATGTGTCACATGATACGACATATGTTGAATAGCTAGCAGCCCAAATAGCACTTATATTTGTGTACCATTTCGGTACTCAACTACTCAACATGTAGACTCATTCCATTCCAATCGTCGAAGTTTCGCTCCTTGATGGACTGATAATCGCTACAACTACGACTCATAATCAAACAACTCGAAAAATCAGCCAAAAATCGATGAACCTCGTTTTGATGCCGGGCGCTTAGGGCTTAAAAGGGCCTAGGCCAATTCAACAAGATTCGAACTCACCGATTCTAAAACCCTTCAAATTCATGCTTCATTAAGATTATAGAGAAAACAAAACCTACCAGTACCAAGATTTGTACTTCTTCTATGTATTGCTTGGAGATTCCTTCACTTTGACATTGAAAACCTGCTTTTAAAATCCAAAATGCCCTTCAGATTTCACCACAGCAATCCTCGCTGCTTTCTTCGGCCATTGATGATGGGAGGCTAAAAGGAGGCTAATCCTGGGAGCGAGGTTGAAATGTTGATTTCCCATTGGTCATTTTGGGCATAGTCGACTAATATTTAGAATACTGCAATCTGATTGGCCGCGCCTGCATTTTGGCGCGTTTGGCCGGATTTTCAGATAGTTTCATTATCAGTCCCAGTTGGAGCGGAGTGCCTTCATCCAATTCAATAAACGCAGCGAAAATGGGACTGAGGTAGTCAGTCTACTCAACATGTGGCTGCTTTCTGTCCATTTATGTTGTTTCCGCGATTAGGGTATGTATTTTGCTACAAAAGGTCGCGTTTAGGGTGCATATGTTGCACCTTTGTACGAGCATGATACTATAGAAAAGTATAGAAGTGGCCCCCCCGGGAGTAGTGGCGACTCAATAGAGCTTTCTCCACGATTCATGACAATGACCGACGGCAGTAAGTTTGTGCAGCTCCATACTTGTGTCAGTTCTTTCCATCGATATATTAAATATTTCGTTTGGCCTTGAAACGGGGAAGAGACTAATAGCTGCGAGTTCAACTTCATGCAACGAAGATTTCATAAAAGTCAACATCATGAGATGAATGCAAAGAATGCTCATTTTTCTTTCAGCTGCACAATACTGAAATTGCCGTAATTCAGTGCTTGCATACAATCGTATTTTCAATAGGCATTGATTCGACATAATAAACTGTTGTCACTGCCTTCGTTACCCTCTCCTACGTGGTCATAAGAGATGGAATACGGAATGAAGGAACAGTAAGAGCCAAGTTAAGCACCCCCTGCATTGAGATCTATTTCAAGCCCGCGAGGAGGGGGGGGGGTAACTTCAATAGGGAGATGACGGGGGTGTGCTATTTTAACAGGACCCTTTTTAAGGGACTAGGACTCGGGGGGGCAATAAAATTGCTTCCTTGATTAAAAGGGACAATAGGCCTATTGTTTGAAAATGTGAAATAATAGATGTAAAGAAGGGACTAGGGGGGCAATAGCCCACTCAGCTAGTATGTTAAAAGAGGCCCTGCATTTTAACATGTGAAATC